>JARHVA010002479.1:0-322500 GCA_037957365.1 Torreya grandis
TTAATTGCCTAAGCATTTCTAGACACCATCATTACCTCACTTTGATGGAACAAGAGATCCATTTGCACATCTTCAAGCCTTTCAAAAGGATTTGCCACCTCATGCAAGCCCTTTGATTTTAATCAAGTTGTTTCAGTAGACAATAATGGGAGAAGTATAAAATTGGTTCTTTCATCTACTTCTCATCTATTCACTACACATATATGATGACTTAGAGGAGGCATTTCTCAAAAATTACATCATAAACACAGGCCCTTGTGTTACATATGAGAAACTTGCCACACTACATCAGAATTATTTAGATCTAGTTAGCGAGTATATATTAAGATTTAAGGCTCACATATTAATATTGATATAAAAACCAACATATCTATATATTCATCATATCTTCATCAAGGGCCTTCATCAACCTCTTCTTGAGCATCTACTCTATCAAATAGATCCTTGTTTTAGACATTTGTGTTACATAGTTCTATCTTTGGAAAAGAAATTGGAATTAATTAAGGCAGATTCAATTGATCAAATTAATTTAGAATTTATAGTAGCACCTTCAGATCTAGCTCCTACTACTTAGAATCTAACATGTCCTAAACAAGATAGGAGACCATAACTAGAAAAGCAACTAGTCAAGAATAAAGAGCAAGTTTTCAAACCACAACCTACAATATGCACTATAGAAAACTATAGAAAAGTACCACTAAAATTAGATTTAGAGTGAGATAGCCCATCTATCATTTTATTAGCACTACTAGATAAGAGGTTAATCACATTACCTTTTATTCATCGATAAGATCCACATCTCTTACATAGATAGCCACATCAACCTTTTTGTAACTATCATCATATTCATGGACACAAAGATAATGACTATTTTAGACTTTGAGATTGCATTTATAGATGTGTTGGTGATGGTATTATAGGATTCACATAGGGGGCACAAATATCTCCTCCATTATGGAACCCTAGACCTCATTCCTCTATGATTGAGTCATCCCAAGACATTACTTTATAGGAATCATTGATCACTCAACATGATCATAATGCAAGTTTTAGGACAAAATCTCATTAGAGATCTCCTATTCTAGCTATTCAAAAAGTGTGTAAACTAGTATACCATAAGCAACCCACATATAGCAATGTAGTCCATGGTATACATAGTGTAGTTTCATATACATATCTAGCAAAGTCATAGGTACTACAACAAAGTAATATTTTAGAGAGATATTCATTACAACCAAGTTTTCAATCACTGTTGGCCATTTTGGCCCACATATAAAGCTCTTACATGGTTTGATGAAGCAGTGAATCAAAGGCTTAGAAATGGATCCAACATTTGTAAATAGGGGGATCCATGCAATGTTTTCTAAGGATCCAGTAGCAATGTTCAAGGATAGGCCTACAGGCTAAAAGCTAAGTGCAAAATCTTTTATTTAGATAAGTCTTTACTTATTCTTTTCTTTTAAGACCCTTTTTGGCTACATGTTGAATTCCTTCAAATAAGTTATCTGAGGCAAAGTTTCTAAAGGGATAATTCTTTTAGATAAAATATTTGAAGCAAAAGACAAAGACCCTTTCTTTCAGGAAAATTTCCTAAGACAATTTTCTCAAAGGGTAACTCTTCATTTTTTTGATTGGTCCAGTTAGAGATTTCCAAAGGAATTAGTATTTACAAAATTCCTGAAGGTATTCTTCTTTAAGAAATGGTTCTTAACAAAGTTTTTAAAAGGCACTTTCTCTTCAAAAAAGGTAATTTTCAAAAGTTCCAAAGGGCTCTTTCCCTTCAAAAAAGTCCCTTTAAAAAAATATGAAGGTCCATTTTTGGAAGAAAGGTCCAAAATTAATGCCTGAAAGGTTAATTCTTTTAGGAGAATTGTCTGTGAGCAAATAGTCTGAAGAAGTGGTCAAAAATAAAAGTTCAAAGGAATTAATGATAGGCCCATAAATGTCAAGTTTGAGACCCTACAAGTAGTCATTGCCTTTGGTCAATGTTTTCAAAAGGTTCATCAAGATTTTTGTGAGCTTGAAACGTGTCAAGATCTAGCAAAGAAATCAATGAATGAGAAATGGCCAAGTTTTAAAAGGATCATAGTGGCATTTAGATCAGCCAATCAACAAGAGACAATAATGACTCCTCTTTTCAACTCCAATGATGTGGTCTATAACATGACATCCAAAACATGTAAAGTGGCCAAACTAAGAATAGATATGTCTAGGTAGAGCAACAGACACACAAAAAACCAAAGAGGGTGTTGATTTTAACTTATAGAGAATATATATAAGTCTAAAATAGCATTAAGGAGCATGTTAGGTCTTAAATGCAAGAGATCAAATAATTTACACTTTTTTGGGGACATGCATCTACCCATGACATAGCTTTCTCAACTCCAAAAGGTCCCAGGAGACTTGAATGCACAAAGGGATCAAAGAGATTTATGATAATCTTAGGTAGTTCATCTCATGATCAAGGTAGTTGCATGCTTTGAACATAAGAGATCTCAAGGACAACAATGGTGGTTATAGCCATTTATGACACCTGTTTCCATTTTCTCATGCAATCCCCCTTTTCACTAATCCTTTTATACTATATATAAAGGCTTTTGAGTCTAAGAATAGATCTCTTGATTGGCAATATAGTTACTATGTCAAAATCATCTTGTAACACTCTTGAAGCAATAAGACAAACTTTCTAGTTTCATTTTTTAAAAAATGTGCATTATTAGGGTTTTAACTTGTAGAATGTATGTCTCTTTTCATCATCTATGAACCCTCTACACACCTTTTCCTTAATTTTTTTGTTTCCTTATAGGTTGTGTGAAGTGTTAGACATTGGTGCCTTCTTGAAGTGTCACAAGTTTATAATGTCTCATGTAGACCTATTTCTTTCTATCCTTCAAAGGGTTTCCCTTTGACCTCCATATAAAATATTTATGCTTGTGGCCTTGAGATATGGTCAGATTAGTCTATGTCTTGTTTAAATTCATTAGTAGTTGTTAAGGTTTCCAAGATAAAAGTGGATCACTTCATATTTTGGTGCATCACCATCCTTAGCTCAATTTTCTCTTTCATGTTATTTTTCTCTCCCTATTCCTTAGTTAGTGTTGATGGCTAAAATTATGCTATTTCTAACACCAACAATGGGAAGTTTCAAGAATGTGGGACTTACAACCTGAAACAACCTCCATATTTTAAAGAAATTGGTTCTTTTTTATATCAAGTGTATACTGGGAAAAGGGATAGGAATCAAACAAGAACACAAGTGCAAATGAAAGAAAATCTAACTATGGTGATGCACCTAAATTTGATTTGATCCTTAATTCTGAGCATAGTGAAGCTATATGTAAGAATCAATTACATTAAAGAGCAAACAAGGCATGATCAATGTAAAAGATGAAAAATAATAGAAACAGAGGCTCACAACTTAGACTACTTTTGCAGTGAAGTAGAAAACTATCAACAAAAGCATAGAAATCAATCTTCTTATTAATTCCCAAATCACATAAAATGCACAAAAACATGCACATTTACATAAACTTTCTAACTCAAGAAAATAGAACAAAGGCAAATAATATTCCTGGTCACAGCTAAAGAAAGTCTAAAAAATATTGACAATTATCTCTCACAAAAAATTCTCTCTATCTTTTGATTATCCTCTCTATCTTCTAATTATCCTCTTGGTGATTATTCTACACCCATATTTATAGCATTGGATTAGTTCTAGATTTTTTGCACAATCCCAATCTAACAGCCTAACTAAACTCTAGCTCAATTGGAAGTGTCTAACACAAGATATTTCTTAGATCTAAAATGTTTTGTCTTTCTGCAAGTTCATTGGCTGAAATAGATACTCAGTATGCTTCCCACTTTCAAATGGGAGAGGACACTTGGCCGATTCCTTTACTCTACTTGAAAAGCCTCTTATTATTTAGGAGGCACCAAAAAATGACACTTGGCATGTTCTGCAGCCTTACCAAAGACACATGACACTTTTTGCATTACTTATACTCTTTATTATGTCTTCACATTGGGGTGCTCTATCTTTGACATCTGTCACCATCCGCTTCTTCAAACTTTAATAATTCATAGAGAATGGGACCCACAACACTTCTTGCCTAAGCAACTTTAAGAAGGAAATAGGGATATGTGGTGCTTTTTGCTCATCCTTGACAAGGTACACATGGTGATCTCCACTGCGTTTAGCTACCTTTTGAGAATCCTATTTGAAGGTGACACATGTCAATCTCCACATAGATCTATCTATACTATAGAAACAATCAGGCCTCATTTCATATTTACATGGATGGTGACACTTGGAAACTTTCACTTGCCTCAAAAACAAAACTTGAGATCCACCACAGTCTTTACTTATCAATGAAACAAAGTGAAGATATTTTGGATGTTGACACATGGCAGCTTCTGCTTTCTTTAGCTAGGGATATATGGCATCTTCCATTACTTTATCAAAAAGCATATCGAAACCTTCTGCTTGATGCCACTTGGCACCTTCCACTGATCTTGAGAAAAGTTTATTGAAACCTTCAAAACTCAAAAGAAATTTGAAACATAGATGCCAACATGAAACATAGATGTCGACACTTGTCATGCTCCATTGAATTACTATGAGATACATGGCATGTTCTAAGTAACCTACATAAATTATGAAATGTGTCTCGACTATTGACACTTAGCAGTTTTTGCTTGATCCTAATACTTAGATAAAATTATGGCAAAAAGAAATGAGCCCTTGCTTTGAGTCAAAAAACTTCACTGTCTCAAACCAAAGCGCACAGGGACAAAACTTGGAGTGCATAACTAAACTTAGAAAATGTAGAGTTTTTTACTTTACAGTTCTCAACAACCCTGAGGACTTTTGAGCCTACTCAAAAAGAAAAATTGACAATCTCCTGCTCGATCAGATGTGACAAAAATCACAACTTTAGTAAAGTTGTTTGATAAGCAGACCACTCGTCATCAGATAATCCTTGCTTATTTTGTAATTCATTGAAGGCTAAATCAAGGTTGATGATATCCTTGTGTGAAAATTTTTGCAAAATATGAATTGTATCCTTCAATTTAAATTCTAGCTAGGAAAAGGGAATCAAATAGCTTCTACTTTAGGCACTGAGGAATCATCCCTTAAACCCTAAAAATTTGCCTGATCATTCTACCTGGATAACAATAATGATTTAATTTCATCGATCATCAACATAATGTTTTCATTAGGAAAAGGAGAAGGAAGGCTTAATTGCACTAGGTATTCAATGTGTTGTTTCATTTCACTGATTCCTTCTTTCATTACATCTAGAAGCTCTCTACAATTGATTTCTATGATGTTGCAATTGAGAACCTCATTCACTCATTTAGTAATAATGATTCTATCATTAATCCCTATTGTTGACAATGTTCCATCAGTTGCATCATATAACTTTTGTAGCAGCATTTGAGAATCCAACACTCTCCCAAAAATAGTAGACAGAGTATCTTCAACTAAAGTCTCTACCTTTTCACATAATTTCTATGCATTTAGCAAAATGGTTAGAGAAGGTTTGAGCTGAATAATCTCTTGAGACATTCTTTCCCATATTGATTCATAAAGCTCCTTAACCATATTCAAAACCCCTACATTTTTTGGCCTATTAGCCAATTCAAGTGTTAATTGTTTTGTCTTTTGTCACTTGGCTTGAAGTTGGGCATGTATAGCAGTGGTATTATTCTACTCACTCAGCAGCTTCCGTTGAAGTTGAGTAACCTATAGCAGGCTTTCCTCAAATTTTTCTTGTAATGTGGCTTTTTCTCACCTTAGGGTTATCACTACATCTTTAACCTATATTAGCCCTACTTTTAAGGAATTATTTTGGTCCTGGATAGCCTGGTGAGTCTGAAGAGAAACAATATCCTGTAACTATTTATTTAGACTCTCTATTTCGTTATCCTTTGTATTGATTTCTATGGTCAAACTGCTATAGTTTGCCTTCTCTTTGGCTAGATCAGCCTCCATCTTTTGTAACTTCCTTGATATTTTCAAGTAATATTTAGCTAATACAAAAGTGGATTCATTTAATAGCTCAACCCTATCTTGTGGTCTGAATAGGGACATGTTTATAGCCATTGCATTCATTGTGTAATCTTTAGGTTGCATCTGCTCATTCGGCTTGACTATATTTGGTGACAAATGGGTCACCATTAGTTGCTACTAGATTCGGTCAAATTGTGACCTTAGATGTGGCATAGCCAAGGCTCTATTATCCTTGATCCTCTTTTTCTCTCTTTAGGCTTCCCTCACCTTCCTAGCAACATTTGTTTGAGTTTGGAAGGTAGAAGGAGAGTTAATATGCCCACCTACATAAGGATAACCTTATGGAAATCCATATGGAATATCCAAATGTTGGCTAGGAGAAATTTGAGGAGGTGCTTTCTTGGGTATAGAGGGAGAAAAGTGAGGTAATTATATAACTTGAGTAGGGATAGACAGGGCAAAATGAGAAATGGGCATAGCAGAGGTGGCAACATTTGTCTAGATGGAATCATCGCCCCTATAAGAAAAGAGAGAGATTGAGAAGAAGAAGGAGAAACAATACTTACCTAAGGAGCCACTGAGGTACTATGTAGTTGGTGTTGTGAGGGTTCTTCCCTCTCCTCTGAATCAAGTTGAAACCTCAACCTTTTATGTTTCCTTGGTGTTTCTTCTTTTAACTGTGCTTCTTTTTCTTCAACATCTACCACTACTGTTAGTGGTGCTTGTGCAAAACTAAGAACTTCAAGGACTGATGTTGATGGAGAAGCTTTTGGTGGTGAAGATGCCACACTCTTTTATTTTTCAATGATGCTAAGAGATTGGGGCCAAATAGTTATAGCAACTAAAGCTGAGGTTTGCCTTGGGGCCTATGATGTTTGGCTGGATCTTGCTCTAGCTTCTAGCTCTCCACCCTGTGTCGGCAAATTTCTTGTATCAGGGCTAGATATAGGAGACATATGGCATTCATCTTAGAGTTCCTCCCATTTCTCATTTGAGTCCACATTTCCAAAAGAGTGAGTTATTTGACAAATTTCTTGCCTATATTTCTAATAGGCTTTCATTTTCTCAGTGTCCCAGTCTTTATTCTTTAGTGCCCTTCTTAAACCAGAAGTCATTCTGATTTTAGGATAAAATATCTTTGCCTAACATAAAAAGTTTCCCATGGTCTTTTTTTTGAAGGGGAAAATCCATCAATTTAACATAAAACTCAAGAATATCTTCCCTAGGATTTTTCCTATTTTCCCAAAAGGGGTGGCCCTCATGTGCAATTCTGGCAGCAACCCTATTAGTCTTGATCCATGAATCTATGAAACCATTTGGGTCATATACCCATTTATCTTCAATTGAAGGAAACCTAGGAAGGATAGCTTTTTATGCAACACAATCTCAGCATCTCTGGCCTCTAGTGCCATGTTGTTTGTCATCCATGGGACATCATACATTTTCCTCTTCTTCTTCTTAGAGCCATATTCATTATCTACCATAGACACCTACCTGGTGACATCTAAGAATGCTAACCTAAGGGTCAAAATATTACGTAGTAACACTAGTTCCCCACTAAAACCATGGACTCTAATGATTATATGATGGGATCCAAAAAAGAAATCACAAGGGATAGGGCAATTGGTCATAAGATTTGATACACTTGGAAATAGTCTATTTATAATTGGTTCTGGGCTCAGATGATAAAAGGCAAGGGTAACAACAAATTCCTAAAATTTGTATGGGTCACTAGTTTTAGACAAAATATGTGTCCATGTAGACACAGGAGTGGTCCTTTGAAGACCAAAACTTGGGCAATACATGTTTAGATGCATGTGTTGGAAAAATATGCCAGAGTTCTGATACAACATATGGTGAAACAAATAAGAGAAATACCTAAAAATCCCTTTTGATTTAAATTAGGCAAGTTGTTCATTGAATATGCAATCTACTCAGAGAAATCAAGCTGATACTCTTGAGTCTTGTCAATAGTTTTCAATTTGAAGAGGATAGCCATTTGTTCTCCATAGATGGTCATATCATCTTTCATTATAAAAATGAAAGCCATCATGGAAAGTGTATCTTGACTAGCTTGTGCAAATTGTGCTCTTATTGGAGGTAGTGTCAGTATAGTGGTATCATCATCACCTAATTGTAATTCTGATCTTAGAAACCTCAATTGAGTATTGATGTTTCCCCACATTTTTTGCATTTTTAGCAATGGTGGGAAACATGGCTATCTTATCATCATATAGGGCTAGCATCTCTCTGATAGCCTTTAGTGTAATTTACACTATGAATGGACCCTATTGTATGGTATCTGAAGTCACTTGAAACAATTTGGCACATATTTCAACCAAGTTAGGGCATGGATGCACACCTGGGACAATGAATTGTGCCAGTTGGGAAGTCCATATCCTCATTGCAAATGTCTCGTATTGTCCCACCTTGGCCCTCTAAAGACACCTTTGATGTGCCCCTTCTCTGAGAGTTTTGATACTAGTTATTTAAAGAATTAGGTCCATGATTCCATCTACATAATATTTTACCTTTTCTAGGTCATTTTCTTGACCAACTTCAAGGACTTTAGTCCATGGGTAGGTCTTTAATGGTTGTGCATAGGCTAAAGCATATGATTTGCTTGTAAGAAACTTGTCAATGGATTCGTAAATCCCAGACCCTTGTTGCAAAGACTGTGCTCCCTCCATTTTATATCTATTCTTGAAAATAGTGAACTATGATAGTAGGTATAAATATTTTGCAATAGAAAAGGTGCTTTCACTTTAAGCAGGTTTGCTATGAGCTGAAAATGCAAGTAGTAGGAATTTTCTTGTAGATGCAGGAATTTTTGAGACACTGTAAGCTTTAACTCTTGTTATGAGGTATTTATTGACCCATCAAGTCTCAAAATGGAATTAAACTTAGATAAATATTATCAAATCTTACTAAATATTCATGGGATAGTGAGATAGACACATTGTGCAAGTGGTTGCACAAGGTATTTTGGGAAATTTAAAGATTTGGGAGATATTTAATGTGTCAAGAATTTTGAAAATTTTGAAAAAGGCTCTGAGTTGTGGCTACATGTTCAAAGAACACTTATTTAAAATAAGAGTGGGAAAGCAAAATGAGAAAACAAAACAACTAGGAAAGGGAAACTATTTACTATAATACATTAATCAGATATCTTTGCTATCCTCCTGGATCAAAAGAATAATTTCTGAAGTTTCCTTCATGATGAAATGACTTATGTTGCTAGACAAATGGTTGAATGTGATGAAACTCTGGTATTTTTATCTTCTTGCATGCTAGTTTGATTGGTCTGTATTTGAGTGAATCAGAGTCAAACATGCTTCCAATATATACATATTCCTTTTGTTCTTGAAAGCTTATCGAATGTTGGTTCTTCATACTAGCGTGTCTCATCAAGAAATCAATGGTTATTTGTTCATTACCATAAGCCCTTTGATATACATCATTTATTTTGTTATCTCCTTCTACCTCAAACTTAGGTTCCATTACATGATTAACTTTAGGGACTCTAAAAATATCATTTTCAAATTCACCAACCTCTTGACAGGATAAGTCTGAAATCTTGCAATAATTTTGCATATTTATTTGAGTCTCTATGTTATCTTATTCATCCACTACTAGCTCACAACCTCTTTGAAGAATAGTATAACCTACCCTAATGAATTCAAAAATGTCATTTAAATCATGATCAAGGAAGTATCCATGCTCCTCCATATTGTCTTGCAAAGTGCGAAGAAAGTCAGCAATTATCTCTTCCTCATTAGAGATTAAGGCATAAGCTTGTGACTTCTAACTCAAAATTTGGAATTTATGTTGAGAGACCTGAGGATTGATAGAAGGGGTATCTTTTGGAATTTCTTCCCTCAAAACATTTGGGATTTTATGTTCTTCATCAAATATGACATAAGTGCCTAGACCAGTAGAGTCATAATTTCCATATGGATCATTTTGCATTATAGCAAATAAATGATTATTTTTCTCTTATTGATCATGTTCAGTCCAGTCACCTAAATCCTCAACAAAAACCTTTATTCATTATTCAACATAGCATGAGCTACGTCTAATTTTGAGATTGGTTCATTGGTGATGTGATCCTTATATAGTGGCTCAGATAATATCTTCATCTTTGAACCCTATTTAGTTTTTAGGATAAGATGAGACTAATCAAGTGACATATATCCTCCTATTTTGGTTGTAAAGTCTATGGATAAACATAGGCCAAATACAGGAGGTATATCTATGACTACTACATCTTGATTGACAATTATATTGGCACAAGTATATAATTGCAATGGGAGTTGTTTAATTCTCCCTATTGTTTGTACTGATTTGCCTTCCAGCTGCATAACTCCTTTAGTGAGTGGCTCATACTTTATCTTTAAAACATCTGTTATTTTCTTAGGCATTACTATAGTATTAGCCCCTAAATCTATCATTTCATTATGCAATAGTTTCATGCCAACTATCAAATTGAATTAGAAAGGGTCTAGTTTGGATTTGCTTACCTCTGGTGCATTGTTCACTAGGGTTGTTGTTTGTAGATGAACTATGTCTCTGAGCTTTTCTTTCTCAGTAGGTCCTTCTTTGATCCCAATATGATTGGGTACTGATTGGCCTTGTAAAGCTTTTTGTAATAGTGTCTTTTGTTTAGGGATAGATAATAGGTCCCATATTGATACTTGTGTTGGAGTCCTCTTCAATTGATCCACCACATTCATCGGTCTTAGAGTCCAGTTTCTTGGAAAATAAGGATACTTTGATTTTTCTTGAACTTGTCTAGGAACTACTTGATTCTACACTAGCTGAGGCACTTCTTATCTAACATCTATGTTTCAATGACCTTGAAATGGAGGATTCTCCATAACTTCATTGTTTGCAACTTCAGGCTATTCCATCATTCTTCTCTTTGATCTAGTATAGTAGTCTAACTGCACCACTCATTTCTTGGAGGTAGAAGCTTCATTCAAGAATAATAATTCTTCATCTTCAACCCATGAGAAAAAATCATGTTCTGGGGCTATTTCTTCTTCTTGTTGTAAAGACATCCCTTGCATCTAAGCCATTAGGACTGAATTTTGCATACCAGAAGATTGATAGGCTTGATTGTCACTAGTACTTGAAAATTGTCCATCTATTCTTCTTTGCTCTGCTACCTTTTGTTGTAGATTACCCATGGGACAATATCTAGGCATATGAGCATTATTACAAGGGAAACATCAGGCATTGGTGCCATCTACATAATTATTTTGCCTTTGAACAATCTCCCTATTCAAATTAGGGGGAACAGTTTGTGAGGGTGTAGGGACTGCAACTAATTGATTTGCTGGCTGAGGGTTATTTTGCCTTTGAGGACCCTGATATTGGTTTGGCTATGATGAAAATCTATTTCCTTGGTAGCCTTGATATTGGGGTCTAGGGTAAGGATTCTATTATCTTTTTATGTTAATCAACTCATTAGAAAATGTTCTTAAGATGTTCTTGATATCATCCATCTCAGATGACTGGGTAGGGACAAGTTTTTTATTAGGTGGTTAAGGATATTTATACATGGACACAAGTGGGGCTATGGAATTAGAGGCTTCTTGAGGAAATGGTAAGGTAATCTCTAGAAACATGGGCATGGGAGGCCTTAGGGGTAACTTTCTAGCATCTATTAAATTATTTCTAGCTCTAACTGCATAGTCATAAGCCTCTAGTAGAGTCTGACCTCCAAGTGACTGAATCATGACTGATATATCTAAATTTAAAGATTTAAGATAAAACACTATAGCCATACCTGGTAATGGTCTTGCTATAGCAGGAATCCTTTCCCAAGTCTTTTGAAATCTTTAATTGAATTTAGTCATTACTTCTTGTGGTGCCTTTTGGATAGTAATCAATTGTTGCAACAAAGAAGATTTATCACCGTTTTCTTCAAATCTTTCAAAGAAAAGATCTCCAAGTTGATCCCATATAGATATTGTATTTGGAGTCAAGGATTGGTACCATTCTAGAGCCTTCCCTTTAAAATAAGATGCTAATAATCTTATAGCCACATTTTGTTGTGTGATAACATGTATCACATAGACATCTAATACATCCTACAGATGTTCTTTAGGTGTTTTGAAATCTTTCCCACTGAATTTGGGTAGAGCTTTCAAGGCATTTATTGGGATAGGATCCCAAGTGGCTAGTGGTCTTGGGAGAATCAAAGGACTGCCAGTATTCCAACTTGCATAACTTCTTGGGGCTATAGGGGCTCCCATGTTTGCTCTTGGTATTGGTATAAACTAATTGACTCTTCTTCTTGGACTAGTTACCAATGGTGGAAAAAGAATACCCAGATTTATAGCAGATTGAGATCTAGTTACTGGTCCACAGCTCTGACTCCTTGTAGCTCTCTGGTTCATATGGTCTTGAAAGAAACTTCAAGATGGTGTCCCACTGGGCATGCCAAAAACTATTGATGGTTAAAATTGCATTGTTTCTAACACCAAAAATGGGAAGTTTTAGGAATGTGGGACTTGCAACTTGAAATAACCTCTAGATTTTAAAGAAGCTGATTCTTCTTTATATCAAGTGTATACTGGGAAAAGGGATAGGAATCAAACAAGAACACAAGTGTAAATGAAATAAAATCTAACTATGGTGATGCACCGACCCTTAATTTTGATCACAATGAAGCTATATGTAAGATCCAATTACATTAAAGAGTGAAAAAGGCATTATCAATGTAAAAGATGAAAAACAATAGAAATAGAGGCTCACAACTTAGACTACTTTTGCAGTGAAGTAGAAAACTATCAACAAAGGCACAAAACTTAGTCTTCTTATTAATTCTCTAGTCACATAGAAGGCACAAAAACATGCACAGTTACATAAACTTTCTAGCTCAAGAAAATAGAACAAAGGCAAATGATATTCCTGATCACAGCTAAAGAAAGTCTAAAAACTCTTGACAATAATCTCTCACAAAAAATTCTCTCTATCTTCTGATTATCCTCTCTATCTTCTAATCATCCTCTTGGTGATTATTCTGCACCCCTATTTATAGCATTGGATTAGTTATAGATTGTCTACACATTCTCAATCTAACGACCTAATAGAACTCTAGCTCAACTGGAAGTGTCTAACATAGGATATTTCTTAGATCTGAAACATTCTATCTTTATACAATTTTATTGGCCAAAATAGATACCCAAGATGCTTCCCACTTTAAAATGGGAGAGAACACTTGGCCGATTCCTTTACTCTACTTGAAAATCCTCTTATTATTTAGGAGGCACCAAAAAATGACAATTGGCATGTTCCACAGCCTTACCGAAGACACACGACACTTTCTGCATTACTTATACTCTTTACTATGTCTTCGCATTGGGGTGCTCCATCTTTGACATCTATCACCATCTACTTCTTTGAACTTTAACAATTCACAGAGAATGGGACCCACAACAGTTCTCACCTAAGCAACTTCAAGAAGGGAACAGGGATATGTGGCACTTTCTGCTCATCATTGACAATGGACATGTGGTGATCTCCACTACTTTTAGCTACCTTTTCAGAATCTTGTTTGAAGGTGACACGTGTTAGTCTCCACATTGCTCTATCTATACTATAGAAATAATTAGGCCTCATTTCATATTTACATGGATGGTGACACTTGGCAGCTTCTGCTTGCCTTAAAAACAAAACCTAGGACCCACCACAGTCTTTACTTATCGATGAAACAAAGTGAAGATATTTTGGATGTTGACACATGGCAGCTTTCACTTTCTTCAGCCAGGGATACATGGCATCTTCCATTGCTTTTTAGAAAAGCATATCGAAACCTTTTGCTCGATGCCACCTAGTGCCTTTCACTGATCTTGATAAAATTTTATTGAAACCTTTGAAACTCAAAATAAATTTGAAACGTAGATGCCCACATGAAATGTGGATGCCAACACTTGTCACACTTTGATGAATTACTATGAGATATGTGGCACATTCTGAGCAACCTACAAAAATTATGAAATGTGTCTCGACTATTAACACTTGGCAGTTTCTGATTGATCCAGATACTTAGACAAAATTATGGCAAAAAGAAATGAGCCCATGCTCTGAGTCAAAAAATTTCATCATCTCGAACCAAAGCACACAGGGATAAAACTTGGAGTGCATAACTGAACTCAAAAAATGTTGATTTTTTTAATAAAGAAGGGGTAAAAACTTTATTAATCACAGAAAAGCAAGATACAAAACTAGTAAAGGCTGTAGCCCAAACTAAAACCAAGAATTATAGTGAAAACAACCATGAACCATCACAATCCCATGCCACTCCTGTCCTCTCTTAGAATCCTATCCAATCTCTATCTAGTCTCCTTAGGTATCTGCTCCCACAACTCTACAACATGCCCAACCATCCCTTCAGAGGCCCACTTAGCCAAACAATCCACTGCCCCATTCTGTTCTCTCAGAATGTGGACAAAACTCACAGATTCCATGAGAGAGCAAATCTGAATCACCTGTTGAACAACCACAGAAAGCTGCCAACTAACATTCATTGATCTCCTCTCCACGATCATGTCGATTAAAATCTATGAGTCTGCCTTGCAAATCACTTTGTGCCATCCAAGCTCATAAGCCTTCCTCAGGGCATATAAAATCGCCAGGCCCTCCATCCTATTAACCGTATTCTCTCCCATATAGGTTGAGAAAATGAAAACAACTGTCCCTGAAGCATCATGTCCAACATCTCCAATTCTAGTCAGACCTGGATTGCCCCTTGAAGAACCATCAGTATTAATTTTCAAGAAATTATCTAGAGGGTGTAGCCATCTACCATCCCTCTAAATCTTCTTCTTGCCTCCAATGCCTCTTCTCACATAGGCCAAAGTTGGTGTGACCTCCTTCAAACCCATCTTGTCGACCACCTCAACATCCTCCTTCTTCATGGGGAGGACAATCTCACTTTTGGCCTTAATAGTTTCCTGAATCATTCTCAAAATTTGGTTTCACACTTGCTGCACCCCCAACTTATCCTCAGCAAAAATTCTTTGATTTCTCTCTAACCAAACCTGCTAGAGTAAGAAAATTGGGCCTACATACCAGGCTTCCAGCAAAAAATGTGAAACAAAGGTAGGCCTCCCCTGCTTCATCCAGAACTCCACCAGAGAGGAGGCATGAACACACCCACTACGCCAAATGCCCGACCAAGCATGCCATAGTTGGATGGTATACTAGCACTGGAAAAAGAGGTGAGTTGTATTCTCTTCCTCTTCCCCACACAGAACACATTTTGAGGGACCAGCAAAACCTTACTTCCTGATGTTCTCCCATGTTAGGCAATGGTTCCATGCCAACACCCAGGCAAAGCAATTGCACTTCGGCCATCCAAAGCTGCTCCACACCCTATGCCACCAGGGAACCTCCCCCTCCATAGTTAAATTTTCTTCAATTAACACCTGGTAACCTGAAGAGATAGTATATTTACCTCTGGGGTTTGGGAACCAAGCCAACTCATCCTCACCACCAAGGGTACTGCAATTACACCCAACCAAGATAGAAGCCAATTCAGTGCACTCCGCATCCATATCAATGATTGGCCAATCCTCTCTATCCTTCCACTTCACCACTACCAACTGGTCCTGGAGTGTGTAAGATTTGAAATCGGCCATGTTGTTCCAGCTGGCCTCCTTGAATCTCTGAGCCAGAATGGTCAAATTTTGATATTGAGAAGTTATAGGGGCGTTGCCATCCTAAAAATCATCCCAAAATTTTGCTCTCCTCCCATTCTAACAAATCCAAAACAAGCCACACTTAATCAGGGCAGCACCCTTCTTGAGCATATCCCAAATCACTAACCCCCTCCCAAATAAACCACACCTAGGAAGATCCTCCTGTGAGGTGCCAGGAGAATACTTATGGGTCAAAATCTTAGCCCATGTCCTACTCTGTTCATTATACCATCTCCAATACAGCTTTGTTGCCATAGCCGTGCCAGCCAGCATTGATTGTCTAAGCCCCAGACCTCCAAACTTCTTTGGAGTGTAGACAACATCCCATAGAAGTAAGCTCCACTTAGTTGTAGATAGATTATCGGCCCACAAAAACTGTCTGGCCATGGCATCAAGCTCTTTAACGAAATTGATAGGCACAACCTGAAGCATACACTTGTAGATGGGAAGGACCTAAACCACATCCTGGATTAGCTAAACCCGACTGCCAAAGGATAGCCACCTATGCGTCTAATGATTAACCATGGTTCTAAATTTGTTCAAAATCCCTTGCCACGACTCCTTAGCCAACCGCCCTATAGAAATAGGGATCCCCAGGTACAAAGCTGGAAGGTTTCCAACTTGAAACTAAAGGATGTCCCCAATTCTCTGCTGAATAGCTTGCAACGTGTTGAAGAAGAAAATGGATGACTTCCCCTCATTGATCATCTAACCCAAAGCTACCAAGTAGGCATCCAGGGACCTGCAAATATTATTGGCTTCCGGTAGCATGGCCAAGCCCATCATAGCCACATCATCAACAAACTAAAGATGAGAGAGAACTGGAAGATCCCCTCCCCATCTCCAACCATGTATAACATCCTCCCTGGTAAAATCCTTCATTCGCCTCCCAAGCCCCTCTGCCAATAAAAGGAACAAGTAGGGGGAGAGAGGATCACCCTGCCACATTCCCTGAGTTACCTTGAAGAGGTCTGAATGCTCACCATTGACCAAAACTAAGAATGAGGTAGAAGTAATACAGCTCATCACCCACCTGATCCATCCTTCCTCAAAGCCAAATGCCTCTAGACTCCTTTGAAGAAAAGACCAGCAAACCCTGTCATAAGCCTTTGACATATCCAACTTAATAAACATGGCCTTTTCCTTAGATTTGGTCATTAAATGGATGGCTTCCGTAGCCATAACAATTCCATCCAAAAATTTCTAGCCCTCCACAAAGCCACTTTGCTCTTCTAAAATCAGCCCCTTCAAACATCCCTTTAACCTTTCTGCAATCAGTTTTGAGATAATTTTATAAATCACATTACACAGGGAGATGGGATGGAACTTGCTAAAGCAATCAGCCCCTTCTTCCTTGGGGATAAGTGTCAAAAAAGTGGAATTCAAGGCCTGCAGCATTTGCTTGTTCTCTTGAGACTCTTGGATTATAGCCAATAAATCATCTTTAATTATCTCCCAAAACTCCTAATAAAATTCAATTAGGAAACCATCCGATCTAAGAGCTTTCCCTCTCTTCATCATAAATACCATTTTCTTCAGTTCCTCCATAGTTATAGACTTCATCAGCTGTGTCTTCATGTCTGGCGTGACAATAGAAGGAATGCTAGATAAAATCATTTCCTCCGCTGCCTCATCCCTTTGCCCATCATCATGGAAGAGTGAGCTGAAATATTACTTCGCCTCCCTACAAATGTTCCCAGTGGAAAATATCCTCTCTCCCCTTTCTATGCTCAGAGTAGTGATAACATTACCATGCTACCTTGCTTTGACTGAATTGAAGAAGAAGGCCATGTTCCTATCCCCCTCCCGCAGCCAATCAATCCTAGCCTTCTATTTCCAAAAAAAAATTTACTCTACAGTTAGTAGTAGATTCTAATGTGGGAAACAAGCCAAAGTGAAGCATTTGAGGAGCCAACCTCATTAAAAATCCTAGAGGTCTAACCTCACCACAATATACCCACAGCCTAAGGTTGTTCCACTATTATAGCTGGGAGTGAGAGAGCCTAAAAAACTCTCCCACAAGGGTGAAATTTTAGCCTAAAATACTTTCTAGCATGCCCTATGGGACCACTTTCAAGGAAGATTAGTCAATTTTAATGCTAGTTTGATTAATTTGTAGTGGTTATAGCTTTCATCTTTCAATATCTGGTGACTCTGAAGAACACTCAATAATCTGGTGGTAGAATAGTAACTATATTTGATGCCAAAGTTGACTACAATATCAACTTCTAGAGGTATTCCTTTTGATTTTGTTTAACTCACCTTAAATTTAGCTAAAAGGTTAAGGTTCACCCATACTCACCCATAGGTAGGAAACCATTTTCCTAACTAGTTTTAAGGTGTACCTACATAAGAAGACCTTTGTTAGTGCCTTTTATTACCATGATTCCCTAAAGAGATTTTGTAAGATTCAATGGCTAAAGTACTTTAAATCTACCACAATATGATCCTATGTCAGTAGAAACTCTCAAAAGTGTTCCATATTTTATAGGAGATGAAGCCATAACCCCTGCTGAACACATCAATGACATAGCTAGTTTTTGTAATATCCATAATGTCATTGTATAAAATATAGCTATTAGACTGTTAGCTATATACCTTAATGGAAAAGCTTTAGATTGGTATAGAGGCTTAGCTCCTAATTCTATTCAATCATGAAATCAGCTAGGAGAGGCCTTGTGTAAAATATTTGTAGACAGGAGTGACCATTTATCACTAGTAGAATATCATACCATAATCAAGACAGAGCCCCATGAAGTCATGTAAGACTTCAACATAAGATTTCAAAAATCTTGGGACAAAATTATAGCTTCTATTAGACCATCCCCTAACTTTGCATTCTTATACTAATTAAAGGCTCTAAATAGCGATATAGTTGTAATGATCCAATACAGGGGAGGAGACATATTACTATATGCTTATGAGGTGGCTATTAAAGCAAAAAAAATTACCTAGTTCAGGCTGGCAAGCTTGCTCATAGACCCCCAATGCCTCTTTTCCTGGAAACTAGACCACCCCCTACAGTTATTCCCTCAATTTATGTTATTCTTCCAACTTTAACAATTATTGTTATACATTCACCTAAATAAGAAAAGGTCTCCACTAGTAGATCAAGTGATTCCCAAGAATAGAAAAACTACCTAGAACTTTAGATCATGCTCCAATCCTTGGTAAATGCTAAAAGGTAATAGGCTCAGTTAAAATTACCTTATCAAGCTCCATATTAGCCTCAACAATAATCTTATCAAGGGAATAGACCACCCTTTAAGGGAAATTTCCAAAATTAGAATTGTGAGCAAGGGCAAGGACAACCTAGCTACAATAAGGAGAATAGCTATAACCCAAATGTCGTAGGCTCTTCCAACTCCTTGATTACTATTCAAAACAATATGGCTCAACAAATTGAAGGGACCATACCTTGGGATCAATATTTTGGGCAATCCATTGTCCTAACTAATGGTTTTAACCAAGATTTTAATGATCAATGATAGCAAGTTGTTACTTATGGATACAATCAAGCCTTAATGGCTCAAAACATAGAGATCCCCATGATGACAAAACTAGGATAGTCTCCACAATACCAAGGATCTGATCAGGTACCAAACTGGATGGATTCTACAATGGTCATTAGTGAGCAAGAAGAGTTTTATGCACTTAATCAACAAGCTAGTTCTATCCAAGCATACATTCTAGTGGAAACTAATACAAGATTCAAAAGAAGGAATATGGATGGTAATCAAGAGGTGATCAAAAAACTTCCTATTGTTACTCCTTCATTGTCTAAGCCTAATGAGCCTGCTATCACTCCAAAGGTCTCCGTACCTCTTAAAAATTAGAATTGAGAAAAAGGTTTTGATCCATAAAACTTTTAAATTCCATAAATAAAAATAATGGATCCCAATGATTAGGAAAAGCTTGGTGGTCCACTAATCAACATTGTTGAGCAAATGAAGAAATCTAGTGTGAGTGTACCAATGTGAGACATGTTTTCCATGCTTGGTCAGGTGGATATCCTTCAGGAAGGTTTGTCTAAGATTAGTGTTAAAACTATAGGTAAATAATGAAATAAAGAAATTGGGGTCCTCACCAATGCAACCAAAGTCTTATGGGAGAAGGATTGAATAAGGTGGTCAAACTTCCTTCATTCTACATTTCATTAATCATTGGTGACTCCTTGGTGCATAATTACTTGGTAGATAATAGAGCTATCACTTTAATAATGCCAAAATCTATAGTTGATCTACACATGAGCCACATACTAAAGGCGTATGTAGTTTAATATTTCTTTCACAAAACCATCTAGTATCATCAAGGATTTGAGCTTAACCCTACATGCTTGGCCTAGTGTTTTAGTGGTTTAGGATGTGTCTATCTTGGATGTAACTCCTTGTTTTGCTCTATGTTTATATTAATAATTCATAGCAAAGATAAGAGGCTATCTCATAGTAGATTGGTCATACATGGCATTCAGAACAAGGTGTATGACTAAGATATCAATCAAGGTTGAGCCTATGGCACAATTTCACATTGAGCCCCATCAACTAGATAGCATAAGCCTCAATTATATTATCCTTGATAAAGATGAATTTATAATTGGTCAAGAATTGAATACTTATCTTGAGGAGATTCCAAACTTATTCTTAGATGATCTATGGAGGGATAATCAATTTCTCAACCCTTTGGAAGGTTTTTAAGAAAGAGACATGGGTGTCTATTTACTACATGAAGAAAAATAACTCATGCCTTCCCTCATTAGACCTAAAGAAGACCTCAATGGTATGTGGAGGTTTTTCTTTGATGGTTCAAGGAGCAAAAATAGAGTAGGTATAGAGGCAATATTGATTTCCCCTTTAAACGATAAGTATTTCTCTTCTTATAGGTTCCATTTTAGTTGCTCCTCCAATGGAAAAGAATATGAAGGCCTAATCCATGGCCTCTAATGGGCCAATAAGAAAGGAATTAGAAGATTGCAAGCATATGGTTATAATGAACTTATAATGAACCAAGTTAGGGGCTTAAAAATTATGAAGAATCCTTTGATGAGGTCATACAAAAATAGGGTATGAGACCTAATTAAATATTTTGAAGCCTTTGACATTCAAGCTATGCCAAGGAACTAGAATCAACATGATGATAGGTTGGTAGCTGTGGGAGCCCAGTTTGATATTTCAAGTAAGCTAAAAGAAGCTAAGGTCCAGCCACATGTCAAGGTGGTGGTGAGGCCATTAGTGCCAAATAATGAAGTTCACTAACATGTCTTCAAAAATAATAAACAAATTGCTTGTTTCTTACAATAAGAAGCAACATTTTCCTTAATAAACCAAGGTAAATTTCAACATCAATATCAAGAGAAAATTGTTCAACTAAAGTCTAATAAACTTCTTAAAGGGTTGATCACTCTTGAAAGTCATTTCCATGAGGGAGACCATATGAGGAAGACAAGGTAGTGATGTCAACTGATGAGGAGAACTATGAAAGAGTCCTTATTTTAAAGAACAAACTCCTCAAGCTTGGGAAGGTAAACAATGAGGTAGAAAGGCATGCTTTCATTGAACTTTGTAAGGAATATTCATACATCTTTACTTGGGAATATAGTGACTTGAAAGGTTTTGATCCAAAGTTAGCCCAACATACTATAGAACTGGAGACTAATCCTAAGCCTATAAGGCAAAAATAAAGGCCTGTTAACCCCAAAATAGAGGACCTTATGAGGAAAGAGCTGAAAAAGTTAATTGAATCTAAGATCATATTTCCCATCAAGCACTCATCATGGGTAGCCAATTTGGTGCCTATAAGGAAAACAAGTGGGGAGATCAGGGTATGTGTTGACTTTAAATATTTGAATAGGTTCTCCTTGAAGGACCAATACCCTCTACCATCCATGGAAAAACTTCTTCAAATAGTTGCATGTTCAAAACATTTTTCTTTTGTATATGGATATTCAAGTTATAAACAAGTATTAGTAAAGAAAAAATATCAGTACAAGACTACCTTCACTACCAAATGGGGCACGTATGCATACTAAAAGATAATTTTTGGCTTATCAAATGCTGGGGAAACTTTACAAGGAGCCATGGACATCTATTTTAATGACTATTAAATCAAATGGTGTTGGTTTACTTGGATGATGTCATAGTTTTCTCCAAAGATGCCAACAAACACATGGACCACCTGAGGTTGATCTTTGAGAGATGCAGAGAGTATGAGATCTCTTTGAATCCCAAAAATTGTGTGTTTGGCATACATCAAGGTAAGTTTTTAGGTCATATTATTTCAAAATAATGGATGGCTATTGATCTTGATAGAATAAGTGCCATCTTGGCCTTATCCTTACATAAGCATAAGAAAGGAATCAAGAGTTTCCTTAGAAAAATAAACTTTGTGAGAAGGTTTATACCTGGTTTTACAAACTTGATCAAACCCATCACTACCATGCTTAAGAATAACCAAGTGTTCACTTGGTCAAATGAAGGTAAATCTACATTTGAGGCTATCAAGCAGGGCATTGCCCAAGTACCCACACTCATGAATCCTGATTTCTCAAGAGATTTCATATTGTATGACTTTTCTAATATTGACAATATGTTAGCTATGCTAATGTAAAATAATGGTGAAATAATTGAGTAGCCAATAGCATTTTTTAGTCAGGGGCTTGAGGAGTATGAGGTGAGGTATATGTTCATAGATAAATAGGTCCTTGTAGTGGTAAGAAGCCTTAAAAGGTTCAGGCCAATGCTCTCCAATAATAAAATCTATCTTATGGTGTCTCATCCTAGAGTGAGAGACTTCCTCCTTAACAAAGACTTGAATTAAAAGGGTGCTACTTGGACTACTAAGGTCATAGAGTATGACATGGAGATCAAGGTCACTAAGCTAGTGAGAGGCAAAGGCTTGTGTGAGCATACCATTGATAACCTTCATGAATAAAAAGAGGTTATCTTGGTAACACAAGATAAATCATAGACTGATGCACCTCCACCTCACACTAACTAGTTCCAAGATATGACATGTTTCTTGATAGCAGGTGAGTGCCCACAAGGTATGGACATGGTAAAAAGAAGGAATCTTAGAATTTAGTCCATACATTATGTATTAGTTGATGGGATTTTATTTAGTAAAGACATAAATGGGGGACTCTTTAAGTGCATAGATAATGACTAGGTGACCAAACTTTTGGAGCAATTCCATGATGGACCTGCATGAGGTCATTTTACACCTAGAACCATGACAACAAAGATAATGAGGGATATTATTACTATCCCAAACTCTTCAAAGATGTGTATACATGGGTAATAAAGTGTCATAAGTGTGCTTTCTTTTTGGGTAAGTAAAGATTGGCAGCCCTTCCTCTCAACCCAATTTAAGTAGATCAAACATTCATGTAATGGGGGCTATATTTCATAAGAATGATCAACCCTCTACCAAATGTAGGGAATAGATGGGTGCTTATTAAAATTGAATACTTCACCAAGTGGGTGGAATCCATTATGTTGAAAGAAGCTAATGAAGGTTTAGTCTTAGATTTTTATGATAACATTATGACCATGTTTGGTGTTCCATCCACTAACATTTTTTATAATGCATTAGCATTCCTCGGTCTAAAAATGAGTGAATGGGCTCTCAAGATGGGCATATATCTCAACACCTCTTCCAACTATTATCCTCAAGTAAATGGATAGGTTGAGTCCATAAATAAAAATATGTTAAGAATCATTAGGAGAACTATGGAAAAGAATCAAAGGACTAAACTAAAGACAACCTTATAAGTTGAAAGGGTTACTCCTAAAGTTGCCATTGGAAATTCTCCATATGTTATAGTATATGGAATGGAGGCCAAGTTTCCCATTTCTCTTGAGCTACCTACATTATAACTAACCCATCAGTTTGAGTTGATGGAAGATGAACCCATGAATGTGAGACTAGCAGAACTCATGCATCTTGAAGAAATGAGAGACCTTGCAATGAGAACATTAAAATCACATCAAGCTCAAGTCAAGAAATCCTTTGACAAGAGATTCATATAAAGGGACTTCAAAGAAGGGGATCTAGTCCTCAAGTGGGATTCAAATAAGGCCAAGCTAGGAAATCATACCAAACTTAACAGCTTGTGGAGTGGTCTTTATTTGGTCCACAAATGCAAACAACATAATGCTTTTCACATGGCCCAACTAGATGGAGAGATAATACCAATCCCAATCAATGGGATTCATCTAAAGCCATACTATTAGAGGACTTTAAAGAATTATATATATTTTACTTTTATATAGTTTTTCATGTTTTCTCTTATGTGCCTTGTGTACATATTTTTAGTTGTGTGTTTCCCTTCCCTAAGTGCCTTGGGCACAATGTTTATTTTTTTATTGTTGTCCTTGTTGCTTCATGAGGAAGTTCTAAAAAGGTTCAGCTTTGTATCCAAGTTTAGACTAGCTTAGTTATAGAGGCTAAAAAATACATGCCCAATAAACTAGACAAGGCAAGTGGTATGGGTTCTCAAGCATACAAAGCATGCTTCCCTGAGAGTCACCAAAAATGTTGGCCATTTTGGCCAGCATATAAATATCTTACATGGTTTGATGAAGTAGTGAATCAAAGGCTTATAAATAGGTCCATCATTTGTAAATAGTGGGGATCCAACAAAGGTTTTCTGAGGATCTAGTAGCAGTGTTCAAGGATAGGCCTACGTGCTAAAAGTTAAGTGCAAAATATTTTATTCAGCTAAGTCTTTACTTGTTCTTTTATTTTAGGACCCTTTTTGGCCAAGTGTTGAATTTCTTCAGATAAGTTATTTGAGGTAAAGTTTCCAAAGGGATAATTCTTTTAAACAAAGTATCTAAAGTAAAAGACAAAGACCCTTTTTTTCAAGAAAATTGCTTGAGATAATTTTCTCAAAGGGTTAATCTTCATTTTCTTTAATGTTCTAGTTAGAGAATTTTGAAGGAAGTGGTCTTTCCAAAAGTCCCAAAGGTATTCTTCCCAAATAAATGGTCCTTAACAACTTTTATGAATGTCACTTTCTCTTTGAAAAAGGTCATTTTCAAAAGTTCCAAAGGGTTCTTTCCCTTTAGAAAATTCCTTTTCAAAAAATATGAAGGTCTATTTTTAGAAGAAATGTCCAAAAAAAATAGCCCAAAAGGTTAATTCTTTAAGGAGAATTGTCCATGAGCAAATAGTTTGAAGAAGTGGCCAAAAAGAAAAGTTTTAAAGAATTAATGATGGGCCTACAAACATCAAGTTTGATCCCTTACAATTAATTATTACCTTTGGTCAAAGGTTTCAAAAGGTTCATTAATATTTCCACAAGCTTGACACTTTTCAAGATCTAGCAAAGAAATCAATGGATGAGAAAATGCCAAGTTTTCAAAAGGATCCTAGTGGGATTTAGATCAACCAATTAACAAAAGACAATAATGACTCGTCTTTCAACTCCAATGATGTGGTCTACATCATGACATCTATAACATGTAAAGTGGTAAAACTAAGAATAATTGTAGCCAGGTGGAGCAACGAACATGCAAAAAACCAAAGAAGGTGTTGATTTTAACTTATAGAGAATATATATGTCTAAAATAGTAGTAAGGAGCATATTAGGTTTTAAATGTAAGAGATCAAATCATTTACACTTTATAGGGACATGCAACTACCCACACTATATCTCTCTCAGCTCCAAAAAGGGGAGACTTAAATGTGTGAAGGGCTCAAGGAGATTTATGGTGATCTTAGGCAGTTCATCTCATATCAAAGTAGTTGCATGATTTGAACACAAGAGAGATCAAGGACAATGGTGGTGGTTGCAAACATTTATGATGCCCCTCTATTTTCTCACACAATCCCCCTTTTCTCTCATTCCTTTTTGCTATATATAGAGGGTTTTGAGTCTAAAAAGGGATCCCTTGACTGGCGATAGAGTTACTATGTCAAAATTGTCTTGTAACACTCTCTTGAAGTAATAAGACAAACTTTTTGGTTTTGTTTTGAAAAAAGTGTTCATTATTAGGGTTTTAACTTACAGAATGTATATCTCTTTTCATCATCTATGAACCCTCTATGCACCTTTTCTTCAATTCTTTTATTTCCTTGTAGGTTGTGTGAAGTGTTATAGGGTTTCCCTTTGACCTCCATATAAAATGTTTATGTTTGTGACCTTGAGATAGGATTAGATTAGTCTATGTCTTGTTTAAATTCATTAGCAATTGTTAAGGTTTTTAGGCTAAAAGTGGATTATTTCATATTTTGGTGCATCACTATCCTTAGCTTAGGTTTCTCTTTCATGTTATTTTTCTCTCCTAATTCCTTAGTCAGTAGTAGATTATAATATGGGAAACAAGCCAAAATGAAGAATTTGAGGAGTTAGCCTCATTAAAAATCCTAGAGGTCCAACCTCATCATAGGATACCAATAGCCTATGGTTACTTCAATATTATAACTGGGAGTGAGAGAGCCTAAGAAACTTTCCCACAAGGGTGCAATTCTAGCCTACAACACTCATGTAGTAATTTGCTATGATTAAGACTAGTTGAACCCACATTATAAGTAATACTTTAGAGAGATATTCATTATAGTCACGTTTTTAGGGTACTATCTCATGTAACAACCTATTATGATTAAGATTAAATGAGCCCTCAACATAGGTTTTAGCTCCATCTCAACATATTGCACATTAATATACATCACAATAGAGGCCATAGGGTATTCAGTTATAGACAGATGAGCCTTCTTCACAATAGATAATATTAGCTACAGAGCACATTCTTGCATAGCATGAGTAGTATGGGCATTTATTCATGTGGCTAACAAGGTTCAGATAGTGATATAACATAGCGTGATATAGCATAAATTCATTTCAACATCAGTCCATATCTTCACATAGCATGGTAATGATGGAGCCAAAGGTTTAACTAACCTTTGTATTCTTGAGCTACTCTTTGGAATTTAATATGCACATAGTGCTATCTTAATTTCCCCTCCTACTAATAACTAACATTCCTAATTCCATATAGCCATCCCTAACCAGAACTAAACTATCAAGATCTAGATATTACCAAATCAAACTTATCCAAATCATACATTACCAATTTTCAAAAACTAAGTCAAGTTTATCCAAATAGTTTACCAATTACCATAATAAACAAATATTTTCTTACATATGATTTTAACTCAAACATCACAACCAAACATATTCTGAACAATCAAATCACATCCTAAATTCCATCTTACCAAACATATCAAAACAATCAAATCATATTTCCTAAATACCAATTTCCCAAGCAAATACAAATTTAAAATTGAATACAAGATGAATTATTTCTAAAATAAACCACTTATAATCAATATACCAATATACTCCAAACTCCATAACATGAATACACATGATTTCAAAACCAAACCAACATGTGTGTGTGTGTGTGTGTGTGTGTGTGTGTGTGTGTGTGTGTGTGTGTGTGTGTGTTTGTGTGTGTGTGTGTGTGTGTGTGTGTGTGTGTGTGTGTGTGTGTGTGTGTGTGTGTGTTTGTGTGTGTGTGTGTGTGTGTGTGTGTGTGTGTGTGTGTGTGTGTGTCTGTGTGTGTGTGTGTGTGTGTGTGTGTGTGTGTGTGTGTGTGTGTGTGTGTGTGTGTGTGTGTGTGTGTGATGAAGATTTCAAAACATAAACATCATGTCAAGGTAAAATCAATCATGAATGGGGGTCATGCCCTCACTCTTGGTCTCACTCTCTCCTTCCATGCTAGTCCCATAATACTATTTTACACTCGATGATCTTGCACCTCCTCGAGCTCTTAAATGCCTCTTATACCAACTCTCCCACTCAAGAAAACAACCATTCTTCTCAATAAATATGCATATCATCATTGAAGATCTATATAGTCATTTATAATCTTTATTTTCATCATGCCACAATTAGGAGGAGGCATCTTATGTCTATCTTGCTTAGCCCTCATCTCATCTCTCTCTCCACTACCTTAACATATGTAGTTATAGATATAATAGATCGATCAAGTAAATGAGCATAAACACTAGTTGTAATAGTCACTCTCTCTATCAAACCCTCCTCCATAGCATCATCAGGAACATGTTGTGTAAAATCATATAGTTCAGACTCAATGATCATCTCCCATAACACATCATCCTCACCACTAACCCTAGTAGGTGCCTCACCCTGTACACCTCTCACCCCACATACACATATAATAAGTACAAATTTACATTAGATACATATTTTCAAATCTAAACTAAAGCATAAACATAGGTACAATGTAAAATCCAATCACTGATTACCTCCCATCATCTAGATCAGCTCAAGATCCTCATATACAAGAACATCCACTCCATCTTCAAGATATAATAGATCCCACTGATGCCTAACCCACCATGTATTATATCCCTTAGTACATCTCACATCATCTACATCAGGAATATCTATCACCACATCTTATGTATCCATACGTAACAGTGCCAACTTAGCCTCAGTAGGTCTCCCATGAGTCCATACTCTTGCTATTACCGATACACTCCTCAACCATACCCATGCTATAGGAGGAACATCATATAAAACTCCAAACTACCTAGTCATGTGTTCATACTAAAAGTGCTCATAAAATCTAAGCTAACAATCATGTAACCAATAGCTGACTCTCATATACTATAATTGTTCTCCATCCTTAGGCCATCTAGACAATCCTCTATAGGGCCTCCATATGATATCTTGGGATACCAATCTATCTAACATCCTCTTATAGTGATATATCGCAGGAGATCAGATAGCCAATTCACTCATCCATCACTCACCAAATGGATGTGGATAGGCACAATGCACCCGCAATAATCTAATAGGTCACACAACTATTATATACTCATATGCCTAATAATGTAAAAAGGGAGTCACACCCACACCACTATTTAATACCTCTTGAGTAGATATAGATAAGCCTTTGTACAAGTGGGCAAGCATAGTCCTACCCCATGAGAATATAGTACCATACATCTCAATGCTAATAGCCACCTTATGAAACTTATAATTAATAGACACTTTACTACCATCTACTACAAAAAATGAAGCCAAAAATACATCGAACCATTTCTACAAGTGAAAAACACTTGACTACATAATCACTGACAAAAGCACATCATTATCACTTCCTCGATAATGTATCCTTGAGGGGACCCTAGAAAATTATCTAGATGCATGATCAATGGCAGCTATACCCATATCATCCTATAATGTCACCCATCACCCATTAATTAAAAAATGTAAAATGTGGTATATATCCTCTAGAGTGACATTAATCTCACCAATAAGAACCCAAAATGTACAGGTATCATCATTCCACCTCTCACATCATGTGGTAATCATGTGTTTATCCCACTGCACCATACCTAGGTCACATACATAACCCAATCCAACCCTATCCATCATAGCATGCTCATCAACTAATAAAGGCAAAAATCTCAGAGTCTCCATTACTTAGCCTCTATGGAACTCTCTCATCTATACCACACCCTACAAAACACCAAAAAACATGTGTTATCCAACTAGTTTAAGCTAAACAATAATAGATTATAAGTTAAAACTCCTAGAAAATAACAATTGCATTAGTTTACCATGCCAAATCAATTTCCAAGCAATAGTACAACATCTAAAATAAGCTTCAACCCTAAAAATCCAACCTCTAAGACAACAACATTGGGTACAAGATAACAACACTCGATAGGAGCACTAAAACCTAGACAACAGTGTTGGATCCTAGATAATAGTGTTGAATGTAGGATGAGAGCATTAAAGCTAGTCAAACTTTCCAAAAATGCTTTAAAATAGCTTAAAATCATGAAAAATAGGTTTCCAAACAAGCCTAAAACATGCGTTTAGCTACTTACTAGGGTAAGCTCTCCATCAGCCTCAATCTAGGCTACCAACTACTCAAATTGGGTCATGATATGTGCTCATCTCCTTGACATGTCTTCCACTTGAGACCTCCAAATCTCAAACTAATCAAGATTCAATCAAATTTTACTATATCAACCAACTCTTTTATTCAAAAGCAAAATACCCTTTCACCCATAACTTACATTATGTAGCTCTGCTTTACAAACTATTTTGTTCATCAAGATCATGATGATGACACCTTTGACATCAATCAATCCTAACTCTCTTACTACATCATTTACCTATCATGGCACACACATTTATCTTCCTTTATTTTACCAAAACAAACAAAGTGGTCCCTACCAATCCACACTTGTCCAACTTTCATACAACATGGTACCTCACCAATCAAATATTCATTCAAAACATTAAAACAACCCAACCTATTCAATCAATCAAACTTTCACTCCATTTAATCTATTTAATACCTCATTTACCTACCACAACATGAAAATTTATATATCTCTACTATACCCAAATACAAGCTTCAATCCTACTCAATCAAAGATATCTTTCAATCCCAATTTATCAATCTCAATAATTCAACAATAGACTTTCAATCTATTGAATACATACCAACCAAGTTCCTATGCATTTCACCACTAGTCATCACTTTTAGCTCAACCTCCTCTATCATAGGTTTCATCCCTCTCCCCAAAAGGGGGACATCATTCCTACTATTCCTATTTATACACTTATCTATCACACGTATCCATTCTCATAGATGGACACACCATGGTTCTTACACCTCTAACAACTAAATTATTAGATTCAGCTCAAATCAGTCAAAACATACAGTGATTCAAACTACATGGGTCACTTAGCATGGTTTTTACACGTCCAGTATTTAGATTATAAACATTATTTAGTTTACATTGGTCAAGATTATACAATGGTTCAGACTATATGGGTCACTTAGCATCACTTAGTTTAGTTTGGTCAAGATTATACATGATTCAGATTACATTGGGTCACTCAGCATCATTCAAAACATTCAGAGAGATACATCTTTGATTTATAGATATATAGACTATCTAAATACCATATTCAAGGTCATGTACATTACTACACATCTCACACATACATATTCATATAGTATAACATAATTATAAAGTAAATAGTAGATTATAGGCATAATGCATAGCACATTGTTTTGATCTCCAACTTTTGCACACGTGATATGACACGATAGATCATATCACATGTGGTTATATAGATTTATAGATTATCTGGACACATCACTCACATACTAGATTTGGGGGCATGGCATAGATGTTCATATCCTTCATTTTCTAGGATTATACAGATTGAGATAGTAGAAATGCCATTTTCTTCTTACATATTTACCAACATTTTTAGGTTATACCTAGGCATTACTTAGGTTGTCACCAGGTTAGACTGTACAGTCATCTACAATGATTTTTCCATAGTATTACTCAGACTCAAACCCAAGATTTTATGTAGAACAGAAGACAGGCATTAGTTTTCGACCTCTAAGCACTTCTCAAATCTAGTTCAGATTATTTAGATTCAATATAAGGGGCATCTATTATAGAGATTCTTTCTTTTTTTAGGCACTATTTAGATTCAATATAGGGGGCATCTATTACAGGGATTCATTTTTTAAGGCATTATTTAGATTCAGTATAGGGGGTATCTATTATAAGGATTCCTTCTTTCTCTGAGCACTATTTTAGTTCTTCATCCACTTCCCTAGCTAAGAAGTTGGATCCTTTTCTTCAACACACTTATCTTCACAAAGGTAAGTTTAGGTACCCATCCTCTTTCTTTCTTTTACTCTAGTACTTCATTTCATTCCATAACCAGATTAAAATGGGGGCAAATGTATACACCCTAAATTGATCAAGAAAACACACATATTATGCCTTTTTACAATCCTTTCACAAGAGACTCTGATTGGAGAATATGAGATTTTATTCACATTTAGCCGTGTCTTTTTAACTGACTTTCCTTGATCTTATTACATTCCTTAGACATAATTTTGGTTATCCCTAGTCATCTGTAGCTTCTCAAATTTAGCCCTTTTAGACCCAAGTACATCTTTTAGGTCCAAACCCATCACCTTAGGTCCCATACCCCTTGGACAATAGTGCCCAAACTAGATAGGAGCATTGAAACCTAGGGTGTCTTATTTCCATTATTGTTGTCCAAGTGCAAAATTAGCCCCAACAGTCAGTTTCTTCCATAGGATGAGTCTTCCCCCTTTTATTTGATTCATTTCTAAGTTTTCCAATGTCAACCAAATGCAAATAAATCTCCCAAATTAAAAACAACAAGTCTCTTATATAAAGTACTACACAAGGCATTTTATATCTATCACTTACTATTTTGGCACATTAGACTTAGTAAATCAATCAATAGTATAACACAACTTCTTTACATCACACATAGATTTGCATACTTGATCAAGGAAGGGCCTAGGAAAAATACATTATTGCATTAATCATGCATTTTTATTATGTACATTCTCTAAGGGAGAACTACATCGGATCTGAGACCCTAGCTTGAGGGTTAATGTAGGTAGCAAACTAAATAGTAGGGGTTCTTGATTGTGCAATAACTATTCTCAAAGCCTATTTTTTTTCCCTTTTTGCTTTGATTTTACTTTTTATTTCTATGTGTGTAGACTAACACATATACTAAAGATTGAAATAGACCTACAACAAGATTTAGTGATTTTCAAGAACTAAAATTTGGTATGTAAGGTCATATTGAGTAGATGAACAAAACTTAAAAAAAAAATTAGCCTTAGGACAATAGCACTGAGAAAATACTATAGCACCAAACACTAGGGTGTCTTATTTTTGACACTCCTATTCAATCAAAAAATAGATACTAGAGCTAGAATATAGAGACTGTCCTAGTTCTACTCTGCCAATCCCAGACTCAGAATCATTAGTTTAAGCACAAAACCAAGTTAATTTTTCTTTGTCTTCTTCTTCCTTTTGAGTTAATTAGATTTAGATTATCATAAATCTATATTTTACTACATTAAACCAAAATTCTCCCCATATTCTAGACCTCTATTACTTAGGAATTAAACACCTAATTTCCTAAAATAATCAAACATAAGCCTTATACTAAAAAAGATATGTCTATAACATTCACAATGTATTTTATCAACAATAACACCACATTATTAAAATTATTGAATGCCCCTATCAATAAAATTTATAAGGTAATTAATGGTAAAATATAGTTGCATATCAAGTTTTTTGTGAAAAAATTATTCTATAACATGTAAAATATCCTCAAATGCATATATATTTATATTCAATTGTGCAATCAAAAATGTGTGTATATGACATATAATATTTAAAGAAATATTTCATAGAGATAGATACACATAAGTTAGTACCATATAATTCTTCCTCTATGTATGTAGAGAAATATTACATAGAGATAGATTTATAACACTTATATTAGTATCATATAGTTCTTCCTATGTCTATTATCACATTTGTTTGGCCTATAAAATCCCCACCTCAAGCCCAAAATATCAATAAGCATAGAAACTTGTAATTATTATATCAAGTTTCACCTCTTCAGATAAATCATATTTATTATGTTAAATATTTTCCAATTATATAATATTTGGGTTTGGGTTAGGGGTTTCTAAAATCATATTTATAAAATGGGTTTACCCTTGGGGTTTTCTTGTATCTATAGTGTTTCATCAATTGTCCCTACTAAACATGAAAACTAACACTTAATTATATTTTTAGAAGAACTCCACAAATATCTAAACCTTTCTTTGATAAGTATAAAACATGTATAATGATGTTTAGTGTTCAACTACAACTCTCCTACTTACAAATAATTAAAATAACTACATGAGTGTTCCCAAAACTATTGGATTTTGTTTTGACTCAAGTCCCTCTAGTAATGCTTTTCATCATGTTATTAGTAAGTTGATGAGACCAATCAATGATGTTATATCTATTAGCCCTTGGATGTACACATTATTGGGTGAATATTTTTTCACCAGCTATCTGAGGGAAAAATAGGTGTTTCAACCACAGCATAGGGAGATTTATCAGCCAAATGTGCAGGTTGACCACATCAAAAGGGGACGAATCTCTCCTCTCATTAAGGGGAGGTTCCCTATAACTATGATATATTAATATACTATAAATATAAGCTAAAAATAACACTCAGGGTAGGATAACACTATCCATCTCACTTTTTTTAGAGATGATGTTCACAAACATAGGAGAATTCTTGGGTGATTGCTGGAGGTACTTCTCTTTTTTCAAAAGTAATACTCAGTCAATAGCCAGATTCCTTCCTGGGTAGTAAAAGTAACTAGACGCAGTAACACAATAGGATGAAGTGTAGCACAAAGTCTCCACCTCAACTACCAAAGAGTGAAATATACAAAGGACAATGGGGGCACAAAGTCATCCCAAGATCCTTTACACAAATACAAAAAAATAACACACTAAAGACCATTGTGGCAGCACAAAGTCTCTCCACAGTTAGCTTTAGGACACCTTCCTGATTACTTCCACTATTTCTACTTGTTAAATTAAATGGACAAGAATGCTTATAGGAAATAGACATAAGAACAATTTCCCAAATAACACAATCTATGCCAACACAAAGTCTAAAAGGTCACTTGTTTTCTCATTCAAATAAAGAAATATGATTAACAATCTGAGCTCAAAGTCTCAAGAAATGTCTTCCAATTTGGGCAAAGTTTCACTTTTGATAACAGAGATATCCCATTAAAATAATAAGAGAGATTACAATATATAGTGCTCCAAGAAAGACTTGGGTGCTTTATTTCATAAAAATGGCCCATGCTGCATTCAATGCCTTAAATGCATTTTTGTGAAAGAGCCATGCTAGAACAAGTCATTGACCTTGATTTTGGCATTCTAAATCATCTCAAATGTCTCCTCTTAAGCATGGGTCATCTGGTCTTCTTTATGGTGCTTACACAGCTATCCATTCATCTTTACTTAATGCAAAAAAATAGGCTACATCTTTGAATGCTCATGCTCTTTGATGTCCACCTCATGGACTATTTCACCTACTAGAAATAAATCTCCTATAGAAATTTCTAGATTTCATGTAGTTGTTCTCTCTTTCCTTGCCACATCTTGTCCTTCCTTGGTGATCTGAGCTCTCAGGCTATCTTATTTCTTTCTACTGGCTCCTTCGGCTTCTTCTTTAGCCAGTCACTAAATTTGTTCATAGGGTCTATGCCATATTTGAAAATCAATAGATATTTCATTACCTTGAATTTGATGTTCATGGGGACATCATGATCACTTAGTCGCTTGAACCATTATGAACCTTCAACCTTGGAGTGCATCAGTTTAATGGTTCAAAGTGGTTCAATCATCGATGGTTCAATCAGCTCTTTGGTTTACTTAGCTCTTTGGTTCAATCCTTCTTCAAACCCTTTAGTTGAACTTCTTTTGCTTCTTCCATTCACTCAAAGCTTCCTTTCTACACTTTGAACTTCTTTGAACCCTTTGAACCTATAAACCATTTTAGTTCAAAGTTCAATGGTTCAATAATTCATTCTCTTTCTTTGAATCTTTTTATTCTCTAAGTCTTTTGAACTTATTAAACTCGTTAAACCTTTGAACTTGTTGAACCATTTTTGTTCAATGGTTCAACAATTCAACCTTCACTCTTCAAATCCTTCTTTTCTTTAAGTCTACTGAAGTCTTTGAACCTTTGAATCCATTCAACCTTTAAACCTTGCAGAGGTGGGGTTCAATTATTCAATGGTTCAAAGTGGATCATTCTATTTTTTTGAAGCCTGTCGATGGACCTTTGATTGAACCTCAGCATTGAACCAGCCTTGAAATTGCCTAAGTGTTGAAACTTTTTTTTGAGAAACCTTGCCTATTGAACCTTTGAGTTCTTTAGCTGAGAAGACATGAATAATTGAAGAATTAGAATACTCAAAACATTTTTGAGAAGGGAAGAGATAATTTTGGCCTTTAAGACCAAAATAGTTGATATGTTGTCCCCAAAAACAAGTGATGGATTTTGGGAACAACATCTAGCTCTAGTTGGGGAACTTCCATCGATTGCAAAAATAATCGAAGGGAGTAGAATCCAAAATCTCCAATTCCTTCATGTACATTGGGCTAGGAAGTCATGCTAACCAAAAAGAAAGGCACAAAAAAAAAAAATGAACCAAACAAAACAAAACTTGAGACTATACAAAAATTATACATATATACAACTAGAACTCATCTGATACTTTAAGAATTAAAGTGCTTCAGATGCTACCCATTGTGAGGTAGATAAAAGGGTGTGCCATCTTGATACATTAGCAAGAAACCATTTTCTCCCTAGAATTGATGATTGGTGAATGGACCTTTCCACCAGGAATCAAATTTTCTATGCATTCCTTTTGGTTGTCTCCTCTTGCCCCATAGTAAGACTTGATTTCCTGTTTAAAAATCATGAATCCTTGTTCTCTTGCAGAAGAGTTTCTTTACCTAATTTTGACATGCAATAGTATGGTCCATTATCATAGTTCATTACTCTTTTGGTCTATTAAAGCACATGATTTGATTGTTAGCATCAAACTCCTACAAATGGTTGGCATTATTAGGTACACTTGGTCAAAAGACTAGTTTGATAGTGTAACTACTCTTCAAAGTCTTTGTGAGAAACCATGAGGGTTGCAAAGACAACTAATGAAACTGCATGACTATGAAGCTTTCTAGGCACTACAAATATATTGAAATCATCAAAACATTAAATAGAGTCCCATACTAGATTGTGGTAATGGCACAATATTTTGTTTTTGGTTTGACATAGGTTCCTCACTTGACAAACCGTTAGTTCAACATCTCCTTTGGCATGAAGGAGTTTGACACCTTTGTCTTGAGCAGCCTTCAACCTGAGTAACATAGATTCATACTTGATAGTGTTTTTGGTGTTTATAAATTGCAAATTGCATGAAAAAGGAAAAATATCTCCTTGAGGAGATATTAGAACAATCCCAACTCCAACACCGGTAAAAGAGCAGCTGCCATCAAATTTTAGAATCCATACGCCACCAAAAACTGCTCCTTTCTTAAATTTTCCTTCATTTGGAGGGGAGGGTCCTTCTGCACCTATGTTGTGCTTTATTAATTCTTTTGTTATCTCATCTAAATCAATTCTTGAATTTCCACCTATAGGACTTTCATCTATTGAAACATAAACATCCTTTGTGGTCAAGAAGTAATTACCCATCCCTAAAGACTCAAATAGAATTTGAGCTTTGAGGGCTGTCATTTGGGTGATAATGTACTTCAACTCCTTTTCAAGGAGTAACCTCTGCATGATGCCTTTAATAGGGATATTTTCCTAAGACAGGTCCATACTTATTTCTCCACCAACATCCTTGCAAAAATTTTGACCAAGAAGGATATCGTAGGAGGCTGGGATGTCAGCCACCAAGACTATCATCTTAATTCTTTTTCCTGGAAAGGCTAAAAATGCAAACTCGGCATCTTTGATTTGTCCTAACAAAGGGACTTATTTATTTTCCATGGAGAAGCCTCTCCCAAATGTCTTGGTCAGTGTGAGACCAAGAGATTCTGCCACTTTGGTAGGCATGACATTGTCAAATGCACCTGAGTCGATGATGCAATTATTTCACTGATGATAATTTATCAATAGGGAGACATAAAATGGTTCTGTCTTCCTAGGATCAGTAGGAGGAGTAATGACAAGGTTATTCCAGGTGGATGTGGGAGTCACCTTTGGAACAACTGGTCTTGTAGGGACAATTTTACTCTTTATACATTAAACTAACTTATCCAACTACTCAAGGTTAGATTGCAAGAATTCAAATTCAGACATTTGAATTTTGGTTTTCTTGACATGGTCAATCATATAAAATGTCTGAAATGAATTAAGAATAGGGGAAGGTAATTCATCCTTCTAGTTTTTAGGACGGGTGGAACTGGTCTACAAATTTGAAGCAAAAGATGAAGGAAAACCTAACGTACTTACCTTTTTAGTGATCATCGAGTCCTTTGATTGAAAAGGTAGAGTGGTTCTTCACTTAGCAATTGAAATTGTTGGTTGAGATCACTCCTCTATTTTTTCCTTATTAGCTTACTGGACTGACTAGTTCTGGGACCAAGTGAATATAGCGTATGATCCATCAAACACTTCATCTTTACTTCTGGGTTCATCCTGGTAATTCAGGAAACCAATGTTGGAGTCACCAGCTAATTCATCTTGGTCTTCCATAAAGAGATCAATGTCATCTTCCTGGTTCAACTTAGATTAGAAAAAAATTTGATTCTATTTCAAGGTATCCAATTGCCGAGTTGGCTGGAGCTACTTCAATAGCAAGTTTCCCATGAGGGGGAGGAAGATGATTTGGTTGCCCTTAATTCCTAGAAGTGTTACCTTGGTATGACTAATTGGGGGATGTCCTCCTTAGTATATCTTAGTATAAAAGAGGAGTAGACATCCCTTATGCCATTTGCTTTCTGAGAGATAGCAACTCATTTTATAGCTTTTGCACCATTAGATTAGTGGTTTTTGTAGATGGATATTCAAAGGATGAAGAAGATTTACCTCTGTTAAGATCTCTCCTTATCTTTCCTACCAAGATGAGATCATCTTCCACCTTAGTAGCCAAATCTTGAGCTGTAGCAAGGTCTATGTGGCCAGCATGTCTCAGCAAAAAACTCACTTCAAGTAGCTGGGAGTTGATGAAGAAGCATTTGAGATTCTCAACTATTGGCTGAGTAATTATAGGAATTTTGTTCCTCAGCTTGTCGAACTTGGCTATGAAATCTCTCATTGGTTCATGAGGCTCCTTCTTCATTTATGTGAGCTGAGCCAACAGGGCATGCACATCTTTTTTAGGCTTGAATTAAGCTTCAAATTTGGCTTTGAGAGTGTTCTAGTCAGTCACTAATCGAGCTTACAGATGGTAAAACCAGTCTACAATAGCACCTTGTAATGTCTCTATGAACAATGTGACTGCTACATCTTCATACTCCACATCTATCATGCCACAGGCTATACTAAAGGCTACAATATGTTCATCAGGGTGAACTCTCCTATCACTAAAGAATTTGGGGAAATTCTTCCTTGAACTGCGTGGTAGCTCATATAGAGGTGGAGTAAGATTGAGTGGGCCAAAAGAGTTACCCCAAGGGCCTTGAGCTTCCATTGTATGAATATGGAAAGGGGGGATAACAAATCTTGGTGGGGTATGTACAGGAAAAACTCTACTAGCAGAGGAAAAATAAGTTTTGCCTTGTATTGGTGACCTGATGTTGGTAGCAGGAAGACTCCTAGTCCGTTGGAGGTGAGATGGTGAAGGAAATAGATCAAAATTACTTTGTTGTCCCAACTCAAATACAGGGTCAATAATTCCTTTAGATCTCTAGATTATTGTATACTATGGATCTACCAGATTTTAAAGTAAAAAAGGAAAAGAACTGGCATTGCTTCAGCTTAAAGCTTGAGGCTTCGAACTATGCATTCTTTCTAGTTGGCATGGAGCTACCCAAGAATTGAATTTTGAAATGAAATGCTCGATCTCTAGCATCTCTAGTTTCACAGCTCAGAGTGTATAATGGAAATGTTTAAGGCTATAATTATAATAGATAAGACACAGGTGATGCTTCAATCTGAAGCTTGAGGCTTTAAATTACACAAAATTATTGTGTCCCTAGCAGAGTTGCCAAAAAACTATTGGGTTAATATTTTGTCACCAGTTAATTGAGGGAAAAATAGGTGTTTCAACCACAGCATAGGGAGATTTATCAGCCAAATGTGCAGGTTGATCACATCAAAAGGGGACAAATCTCTCCTCTCATCAAGGGGAGGTTCCCTATAACTATGATATATTAATATACTATAAATATAAGCTAAAAATAACACTCAAGGTAGGATAACACCATCCATCTCTCTTTTTTCAGAGATGATTTTCACAGACATAGGAGAATTCTTGGGTGATTTTTGGAGGTACTTCTCTTCTTTCAAAAGTAACACTTATTCAATAGCTAGATTCCTTCCTGGATAGTAAAAGTAACTAGACGCAGTAACACAGTAGGATGAATTGTAGCACAAAGTCTCCACCTCAACTACCAAAGAGTGAAATATATGAAGTACAATGGGGGCACAAAGTCATCCCAAGATCCTTTACATAGATATATAAAACAACACACTAAAGACCATTGTGGTAGCACAAAGTCTCTTCACAATCAGCTTCAGGACACCTTCTTGATTAGTTACACTAGTTTTTCTTGTTAAATTAAATGGAAAAGAATGCTTCTAGGAAACAAACATAAGAAAAATTTCCTAAATTACACAAGTTATTCCAACACAAAGTCTAAAAGGTCACTTATTTTCTCATTCAAATAAAGAAATATGATTAACAATATGAGCTCAAAGTCTCAGGAAATGCCTTTCAATTTGGGTAGAGTTTCACTTTTGATAACAAAGAGATCCCCTTAAAACAATATGAGATATTAAAATATATAGCACTCCAAGAAAGACTTGGGCGCTTTGTTTCATGGAAATATCCCATGCTACATTCAATGCCTTGAATGCATTTCTGTGAAAGAGCCATGCTAGAACAGGTCATCGGCCTAGATTTTGGCATTTTGAATCATCTCAAATGTCTCCTCCTAAGCATGGGTCATTTGGTCTTCTTTATGGCACTTACACGGCTGTCCATTCATCTTTACTTAATGTAAAAAAATAGGCCACATCTTTGAATGCTCACGCTCTCTGATGTTCACCTGGTGGACTATTTCACCTACTATAAATAAATCTCTTATAGATATTTCTAGATTTCATGTAGTTGTTCTCTCTTTCCTCACCACGTCTTGTCCTTCCTTGGCGATCTGAGCTCTCAAGCTATCTTCTCACTTTCTGCTGGCTCCTTTAGCTTTTTCTTTAGCTGGTAGCTAAATTTGTTCATAGGGTCCATGCCATATTTAAAAATCAATAGATATTTCATTACCTTGAATTTGATTTTTGTGGGGACATCATGATCACTTAGTCGCTTGAACCATTATGAAACTTGAACCTTGGAGTGCATCGGTTCAATGGTTCAAAATGGTTCAATGGTCAGTGGTTCAATCAGCTCTTTAGTTCACTTAGCTCTTTGGTTCAATCATTCTTTGAACCCTTTGGTTGAACTTCTTTTGCTTCTTTCATTTGCTCAAAGCTTCCTTTCTACACTTTGAGCTTCTTTGAACCCTTTGAACCTTTGAACGTATGAACCATTTTAGTTTAAATGTCAACAGTTCAATAGTTCATTCTCGCTCTTTAAATCCTTTTATTCTCTAAGTCTTTTAAACTTATTGAACTCATTGAACCTTTGAACTCGTTGAACCATTTTGTTTCAAGGTTCAACAGTTCAACAGTTCAACCTTCACTCTTTGAAGCCTTCTTTTCTTTAAGTTCGTTGAAGTATTTGAACCTTTAAACCCATTGAACCTTTGAACCTTACAGAGGTGGGGTTCAATGGTTCAACGGTTCAAAGTGGTTCATTCTATTTTTTTGAATCCTACCAATGGACTTTTGATTGAACATCGGCATTGAACCAACCTTGAAATTGCCTAAGTGTTGGAACTTCTTTTTGAGAAAGCCTACCTATTGAACCTATGAGTTCTTTAGCTGAGAAGACTTAAATAATTGAAGAATTTGAATACTCAAAACATTTTTGAGAAGGGAAGAGATCATTTTGGCCTTTAGGACCAAAATAGTTGATATGTTGTCCCCAAAAACAAGTGACAGATTTGGGGAACAACACACATTTATATTCTTCATAATATAGAGACTTGATACACACAATCATAACTCTTCATTAAAAATAAATAAATAATATATATTTTACATAATGTGCATAATATAAAGTATAAAATTCAAATTTAATAAAATTATTTAAAATCCTTGAAGTAAGAGCATTAATGATCTATGAAAGGATCACCCAGTTTGACCATCCTTAAGGAGTGATAATATTTGTTATTTATTTGTAGGAAAATACTACTCTAAAGTATGACCCCTATTCTCTACCCAAGTGTTGATGCTATGTTCTTATGATTGAACAATTCACAATAAAAAACCATATTTTCTCTAGTAAGGAGTACATGTTATGTGTTGTAATGCATCTAATTATGTGGGTTGGATCAAATGTTGTGATAGAATTGATTTCGCATTCCTATAAGAAAATGAAAGTCAATTAGGATAAAATTGGTTGTTTTTCAATCTTAAAATTTTTAATGGGAATGGAGGTGTTACTCTAAGTTTTGGTTGTGTTATGACCCTACCTATATGATACTTTCTATTGCAATATAAGACTTTATAATTGACACATGATTGACTTCAACTAACATTTTGAATATGTATTATAGATGTTGATCTGATTAGATGTATTATTGTGTTGTCATGCTTAATAGTTATGAATCCAATTCACTATTACAATTTATTGGTTATTATCACATGTAGAATTTAATATTATGTTATATTAGAATTTTACTTCCATTTATATTTTATATGTAAGCATATACTAATGATACCTATTCTTTGGTTACAAGGGTAGGTGATGAGCTAGGCTCATTGGTGTATTTTGGCCATTGGGATAATAAGGTTGATGAGATTTAGGTACAACCCCAACAGGTATTGAATTAAATAAAAAATATTAAAAATACGTTAGTCATCTTCTATTTGGCATTTGACTTTGAGACTAGTCTTCTTGACTACTGTTTGATTGATAGATTGTTATTTTATGACTATGTGTATTCTAACTTTACCTCTTATATCTTCTATCTTGTAGTTTTATGTACATTAGAATGCATGTTTTGTGTGTATGATCATTTGAATTTGTGTGTGTATGCAATTATCCTTATGTGGCCTTGTTTTCATTAATTTATGTGTTAGCCATGCTTTTTCCTTGCTCAGGTTAATCATTTTGATCTCAATGTGGGTCTCTTGTGGACTTAGCCACTTTTGTGTTGTGTCCCCCTTTATTTGATTTTGTCTTTTCTTCTCCATTAGTTATTTGTGCAATGTTTCTTGGACTTTAACATCATGGTTGAATATACCTATTCCTAGCCATCATTATGTTGGAGTTCCCCCCCCCACCATAATAGACCTATTCCTAGGCTTAATTTGCATTTGTGTGTGTATGCAATTATCCTTGTGTGACCTTGTTGTCATTATTTTACGTGTTAGTCATTCTCTTTCCTTACTCAGGTTAATCATTTTGATCTTGATGTGGGTCTCTTGTGGACTTAGCCACTTTTGTGTTGTGTTTCCCTTTAGTTGATTTTATCTTTTCTTCTCCATTAGTTATTTGTGCAATGTTTCTTGGACTTTAACATCATGGTTGAATAGACCTATTCCTAGCCATCATTATGTTGGAGTTCCCCCCCCCCCCAACCCCCTCATGGACTTGGAACCCATGCATTATGATTAATTGGGATATTCATAGGTTGACATTTTAAATTATTTTGATAAAATTAAATTTTACATGATGACCTTGGGGGGGTTTCTGGAACTTTGACCCCAAAATCAAATCTTATCATTGCAAATTTTTTGGTCTTGGTTAATCTATCCATGCATTAATTTTTTTAGTGATTTGAGAAGATATTAGCTCAATCCCTAAGGCATTTTTATTTCTTTGTCAAAGGGGTATTTTAGGATGAGAGAGAGAAAAGGAGGCGTAGAGAAGGCTGAAGCAAAAATAAAAACCCTAGGGCATGAAAATAACATAAAAGATATTTGGGGGCACAAAAATCCTATTGGAGGGAGAGGAGAGAGAGAGAGAGAGAGAGAGAGAGAGAGAGAGAGAGAGAGAGAGAGAGAGAGAGAGAGAGAGAGAGAGAGAGTTGACTTGGTTATGGCTAAGGCTAGAAAAGGAGGTTTGAGCTTAGTGAGAAGATCATAGTGGTTGAGAAACCAACATTATATTTATCATTAGAATCAAAATCAACATCAGTCTCAACATCAAATTTAGAGTCCCTTGAGTTAGAATCAGATTCAGAAGAAGAATATGTTCATGCCTATTACAACATTGGTTATCCATTGGTTGAATACATTTATGATCCTTCTATGATTTTTGAGGATGATTACTTTAGCTTTGACATAAGTTATCATATTATCTTCTACAAGGATTGTGTAGCCTCTCCCCATTCCATTACCATTCCATAGGCCATTGCCATCAACCAAAATAGCCATATCATTGACATTCCATCTCCCATAAGTGTTGATTGGGATTGATAGAATCACACTTTTTTGAACTACATCCATGGTGACATAGCAGTTTAAAGAGAGTAAGAAGGCCAAGACCACATTCATAGAGCAGAAGAACACTCTCTTAGTGAAACCTTTTCAGAGGTGCTAGGGGACAATCAAAGTCAAAACTCAACATCTTCTATTGAATTTTTTTTGAAAGTGATAGAAGACAATCAGAGTCAAAATTTCATGATCCTTAGTGATGCCTTCTCAAAGGCATTATGGAACAATCAAGACAACTTTATTGGTGAAAACCTCTTTGAGGCACCAATAGCTAAGCACAAAATTTTTTCACTGCTTGATGAAGATAAAATCAAACTGGCTTCCAATCTACAACATAATCAAATGGTAACTACTCTCAATATCAAAGAAAAATTGGTGGTCCTATCGAGAGAACAAGTCTTTGGCCCCACCACATTCAAAGTTATGTTGAATCTGGCATCAACAACATTACGTGTGACTAAATGTCTTGATCTTTATTTATTTCCCCACCATTATACATTCAATTATTATCTATCATTCCATTTCACAAATAAACCTATCATCCATTATTTGTCCTTATTTACCATCCATAGCTGCACTTTCCTTTGCAATGGCTACAAAGATACCTTATATCAACGTTTGAAGGAATCAAAATCAATGACCAATGAAGATCACAACAACATTCTTAGAATCACATTTTGTAGGTAGTTCTTGATGGATCAATTATTTAGACAAGGTGTGGGATATCAATTAACATGATCAAGTATTTTTTTTGTATCATTTATTGATTAGGACATGCATCTCCCCATCAATAGGAACAACAAAATCAAAAACCACACCTAGGCCAAAAAAATGTACCATACCATTTCACATTTGCCATTGTTTCAAACCCTTCCATTTACCTTACCTTACCACTCAGGGGAAACCATCTTACCATTTTATCAAACCATCATTATCCTTAGCAAGACCATGCCATCTAACCATTCCATTCATATCTAAACCAAAGCCTATTTTTAGTCATCCTACCCAATCCTATTTTGATCTTAGTTTCTTTGGTTCTTCCCTCACTATTTGTGAGAGGATTTCAATCAAGTTTCAATAATAAATCTGATTCATGTTTATAATGATAGTCTATGAAATTAGTGTGACAGTTGATTTGGCAAGATATCTTTCATCCTATCAAGTTTGTTTATGTGAGCCTGATTATAATCACCTATGGGTAAATTAGTGTCTCACCAATATTTCTACTAATTATAAACACCTATGGAAAAATTAGTATCATTGACCTATGTTTTTGTATCCTATTTATAACCAACTATAGGTAGATTAGGGGTAACACTTGTTTACCATGCATTGTTGCATCACCTTACCATTAGTATTTTCATTTGACTGGCCATTTCCCAAATTTGAGAACTTGTTGGGACCTAGTTGGTTTTTCCCTAAATTTTTTGTTGATGGAATTAATATGACTTGAGGTCATTTCAAGACTATGTAGGTCATGCTCAATTCATGTTGAGGTCATCTCAGTCCCCCTTTCCATATGCTTTCCCCATTTTATGAATAACCTAAGCCATATGCTCTTGTCATTTTATGAGCAACCTAAGACAAATGCTCTCATCATTTTGTGAGTAGGTATAGTATGATTATCTAACCAGTTAAGATACCTCAAAATCCTAAAAACATTCATAATATTTCAAAATCCAAAAATAATTGTCCTATCTAAGCCTAGTCAGTTATCCTCGATCCACCTTACTGGGGCATTACCATTATTAGGATGTTTTCTTGTGATTTTATTTTCAAGCTTTCTATTTGTTTGTTTATTTTAGGTTTTTTTTTTTTTTGTTGTTCATTTGTTTATTCACTTACCTATTTGTTTATTTTTAGCACTATTGCCTTGACTTGGTCTATATACATCCATTGAGTGATTCCTTGAGCACATTATTCTTGATTCTATCCATATTCATACATCAACATTGTCATCATGGTTTTTATCATTGGTGCATTGTTTTCAAGTGTTTATTTGATTGAGAGTCAGTCTTTATGCATATTTTAGCCAACTCTTCATGGTGTTCTATCATTAATCCTACAGTCACATGCTACAACAAAAATCAGCTTCATAAAGGTCTAAAATCACTAGAGCCATAGAAGTTTCTCCTTGGTACCTTGGTAAATCCCTTCACCCATATTGATCAAATCAACCCATTGCCCATTCTAGTTGTATCATTGCTAATAAGGACATGCATCTCCTCATTGGAAAGTATAACTAAATCATTTTCTAATGATCAATCTTATTCCTTTATCTATCTATTTTATGACTTTGCATCCGCTCATATTTAATCTGTATTCTAGGTTATATCCTTGAGTTATGCTTGCTTATCAACCCTAAGTGGGGCATAATTATCTTTAACCAATTCAAGTCCTCGTAATGATTATAAATACCTATGAACAAATCATTAGTTTGACTTTTATTCCTGATTATAACTACCTTTAGGTAAATCAACATCCTTTTTAAATCAATGCATACAAGCATTTTGTCATCTGGATTAATCTCAACCATAGGTTGATTCCACCTTTCTTCTTATTTCTTTTCAAGGGACCATCTATCAACATATGTGATGACCACACCCTCAAGGGGGCATCATCATAGGCTTACTAAAGTCATTTGGAGCTTTGTTCTTCAACCATCATCATATTTTTTGCATACAAGCCATTTATCATTCTTTTAAAAGCCATTGCTTTGCCTACTTTTTGTAACATCTTCTCAAACATTGTCAAACTGTAGATACCTAAATATGACCACCAATAACCTCTAACCAAAATTTTGACCAATTTCCACTTAAAATACACAATTTGGCCTAAAAACACTAAAATACATCAAATGAGTTGAAATTGACATATTCAAGTGCCAATTTTGGCCAGGGTATCACTAAATTGGGTAATGTAATTTATGGGCCAGCTAACTTTGATCAAAACATTTTGAGTCAAAATGCCAATTCTACACATAGGTACTCTGGATTACTCTTTCCTATCAAATATTTTGCACAAGACATGTGCCTTTGTTATTTTTAATTGACAACATCCTAAATGGAATAACACATCCAACACATCTGACATCACCTTCCAATTCTAACCTAGTCAAATTTTGGACCAATAACAAGGCATTCTGATCAATTTGAGTAATTTGTGCACAAAGTACTTAATCATGCTTAAGAACTAATTAAACTAAATTAGAGCCTAATCAATAATTCTATGGAAACTTGTTGAATAATTTTTTTTGGAAATGAATATTAAACAATTGCATCATTAGGTGACCTCATTTCTTGGGAAGACATCCCTAGGCCATAAATGCCACAAATATCAGGATTCATGCCTCCCATGCCTCATCAATGCCCTCTATGCCTCTTAATTTCCCATTTTTTCAATGTCATGATGAGGATAATTTCAAATTTAATTCCAAAAATTGGATTAATCCTCAACCACACATCTTCATCTCAAGATGGATGATTTAGGTTGATTTTTTTCAAATCCAAAAATCTATAAATAGGAGGCCTTACCACGTCAATTTTAAGCTTAATTTGTGCAAAGTTATAATGCAAGATTGGTTCCAAAAGCTTCAAGAAACTAGTGTTACCATGCCAAATTGATTCCAAGCCAAGACAAGCCACAATCCAAAGGTGCTAAGGAGAGATGGAGGTAGACAAGCTTTCATTGCCAAGGACTTCATGAGCACAAAGTTGAACAAACCATTACTATAAAGGCATTTTAAGGATCCAATGAAGGTGAAGGAATTATTATTATTTTTCCTTACTTTTTAGTTATGTTTTTCATTTTTTTTGGTTATTAATCTCACTCTAGTAACTAGGCATGAAGACGTTAGCTTAGTGTGTTTTTTATTTGGTTTCATTCACTAACATTATACTAATCTCCTCTTCTTAGTCAAATTCTTAGTTCACAATACCTAACAAGTGAAATATTTATGACTTGTAAACATTTAAAAACATGTTAAAGACCATATTAAGACATATCAAACACAAATGGACACTATGACTAAGTTTGACTAGGTTTGACCACATTTGACTTTATTTGACTAAGTCAATACAAGGAAGATGAACTTAGACAAGGACTAAGACAAGGCCAAGTAAGATGTATAGAACATCATGAAACCCCTATAAGACCTATGAAACCTTTAAAAAATTTAAAATGGTACGGGTTGACCCTATTTGACTAAAAGTCAAATTAAGTCAACATTTTGGCAACTCTTAAGGGTAACATGCTTGCCTATGTTAAGGAATAGTAGCCTTATTCCATCCATTAGGCCAAAGGAGTCATAATGCACTTGAAAATAGTAGGACTAGACCTTGAATTGACCACAAGATAGTTGACATTACCTCAAAACACATAAAAAGAGAATAACACACACAAGACTAACACAAAACACAAAGCAAAGACACACTTATGCTACTAAGCACTTAAGAAACACAAGACACAACTGAAAAAAACTAGTATGTACATTCATATTGATCATACTCCCTTCCTAGATCAAAAGGGGAGTATCTTGAATTTCTCTCCTCACTAGATAAATGAGGCTACCAAGCATATTTCCTATTTGGGTTTGATGTTAGATGACTCATGTTTTGTCTTTATTCCTTGAATTGTCATGTCATTTGATGAAGTCATCTTAAATAGGTCTCTAAATTAGATGAAGTCCTCTTATTCTTGGAAACATGCCTCATAGTGTTTTCCTCTTGTCTCCTCATAGAAAATCTGCATATCCATGCATGAGACAACTTGTTTCAAGTTCATGTCTTCTTGAAAGATCTCATCCTCCTTCTCAATTGTCACACCTTCTTTAGACTCTCTAAAAATTATTGTATCATGAAAATTTAGAAGCATCTCTTGCTCACATTCTTATTTAATGATGGTGGAGGTAGCTTCATAAGTGATTGTAGGATCAATCTTCAAATTACATTCAAGATGCCAAAGATCATCATAGATTACTCCATCATGATCTAGACTCTCTTGATGATAATACTCCTCAACACATACCTGCTTTCCAACTTCTAGCTTGTCATAGCTTGTGGTCAGCTCTATAGGACTTGTAGGTCCCTTTTTGATTTCAAATTCATTGGATATGTCTTTAAACATCTACCATAATCCATCATATTTTGAGTAGTCTGCATCATGGAGAGGAATAATGAGACAAAACACTTCTTTTTCTTTGGGATTCAAGAGAAATCCTTCTAATACATCCTTCTCAACATAAGAAACATCATTTTCACAAGGGGATAGCTCTTCCTCATCATTTAGCCAATCTAAAACCTCTATTCCTTCCTCCCAATACTCTGTACATATGTTACCTTGTTCCAACATGATGTCTTCCCTCTTTTGGTTTCTTTCTTGGATGGACTCCCAAGAAGGGGTATTTTGGAAAATGGATAAAGAACTTGGGGCATTTTGAGACTGCCAAGATGAAGTTATTTCATAAGCTCTTAATATCTCTTCTAAATTGTAAATTAGGCTACAAACCTCAAGCACCTCATAGGTAATATTTGACCAATTAACACTCTCTATGGGTATCCACTCCCTTTTGACTTGTTCCAATCATATCTAGTATCAAGATATAACATGTAGACATGGTAGCTAATAAGAATCCTTTTGAAACTTGCAATAGGATGACTTGGAGAAGAATCATATGGACTAGGTGTAATATAGGTTTGAGAGGACTGATTATGGGCAACATAGGGCTCATGACAAGTCTAGCTAAGTATTTTCTCATCTTGAGGAAGAATAGGCAAATCAAGACATACCTCTTCTACTTCATAATCTTCATTTGTAAGTGGGGGTATAGGGGTATTTTCTTCATGTACACACTAGGCCCCCCAAATCAATCTCATGTATGGATGTATAGGAATCATGATCATGCATTTTAATACCATAATCATCAAGGAAAAGATCAAAAATAACTTCAAGAGGAGAGGATGCTTCACCACCCATGATACCTTATTCTTATTCACTAATCACACAATTTTGATTTGAATTTATCTCCACATATGGTTCAATATGAAACCTTTCCAAGGGTTGTGTTCTTATGGTCACCTTGTCTCTATATTTTATCTTGAAAGCTAGAAAACACCAATCAGGATAAAGGTATCCTCCTATTTTAGTCATGAATTCCCTTGACAATAAAATAACAAAGTGAGTTGGAAGATCCACCACCACAATATCTTGCATAATGGGGAAACTTGGACAATCATGTAGAAATACTTTCAATCCTCTAACCAATCCCACTATCTTGGTTGGAGTTTTATCAAGCTACAACATACCTTTGTTATGTGGTTCATACTTTAATCCCAACTTATATGCAACCATCTTAGGCATAATGATGATACTAGCTCCACTATCCACAATGCAATTGTGAACCAATTTGCCTCCCACAATGAGGGTGAGGTAGAAATATGGAGGATTTCTAGATTTGGTGGAAGGTTTTAGGACATAATTTTGTGTACTAGTAAGGGAGACACTATTTTATATTGGGGCTTGAGGGGTTACATTGATGTTCAAAATTTGCTCTTTTAAGAGTTCTTTTTGACTGGGTATATGCAAGACTTCCCAAAGAGATATGATAAATTTGGTATTATTCAAATAATCAATAATGTTTAGAGGGGAAGTATTCACCTTTTCTTGCATTCTTAAAGGTAGTGAGGGAGCTTGAGCTTGATGTATTTTAGATTTGACAACCTTGCTCACATTTTAACTTTGATGAGGAGTGTGACTAGTATGAGGTGTTACATTAGGATTCACACCTTGTGGCCTTGGAGAGGCTTTACATGGAGTCACATATGCTTCTATAACATCTCCCAAAGCTCTCTTTTTGGCTCTTGTGTTGGTTGTAACTGATGTACTTTTGTTCAACACATAGTTATCCTCCTTTTGAAATTTCATAAGAATGGTACCTTGGTTGCTACCCTCTTCATGAGTATCCCTTTGCATGATATGTGTTTCTTCTAATGTGAGGCAAAGAGGAGCTCCTTCTTGTACCACTAAGGCTTGACCACATTCTCCACCATCATACCCAAATTGACCTTGATATTATCCCCATTGATCTAAATATTACTCTCCTTAGACCATATTAGTATGGACTAGAACAACAACCCTTGTAGATGGAAAAAAATTAGGATTATAGGCATTGGGATGTCTATTGAAACCTTGTTGACCTTGTCCTCTTCCTTGGTAATTATATTAGGGTGGAAGTTTATAGGTTTGTGAAGGATAATATTAGGGATTGGGTAGAACATTTGTATGTAATTGAGCTTGTTTGAGCTGAGCTTACAATGATCGAATCATTTCATCTTTGTCTATAGAATTATCCACCTTTTTGGGAGTGGTTTTAGGATTGACATTGGTATTGGGCACTTATTCTATACTTAGAGATTCAACTAAATTATGAGACAACAAGGGCATGGAAACTCTTGGGGGTAATCTCCCAGCTTGTATCAAAATATTCTCAGCTTTAATAGCTATCTCATATGCTTCAAGTAGAGTAAATCCTCCCATTGATTATAACATTACTACCACAACAGTACCAATAGCCTTGAGATAAGTGGGGAATACAAAGCTTGGAGGAGGCCTCATAATAGGTGGCAGTCTATACCATCTCCTTTGGAACCTTTAATTGAAATCTCCCATGGACTCATTAGGACCTCTCTTTATCACATTTAACTAGTGAATTAGTGAAGTATGGTCACTTTTATTCTCAAACCTATTCACCAACAACTCCCCAAAGTCATCTTAATTAGTAATGTAACCACCTTCCAAAGTTATATACCAATCAAGTGCCTTACCCTTTAGAGACATGGAAAGTAGTCTAATAGCTATGTTAGCTTGAGTGATATTATGGAAATTACAAAAATTTGAAATTCCCTTAATGTACTTGGATGGGGTAATAGGGTCTTCTCCATTGAAGTTAGGGAGATTTTTGGTAGCATTAAGAGGAATAAGATCATATGCAAAAAGGTTAATTGTATTTTGGGTGTTGAAGTTGGGAAAGGATGTCTTCTATCCATCTCTTCTTCCTCCTCTTGATCTCTTATCTCCTCAACTTCTTCTTCTTAAAAACCTTCTTATTCAAGATCTCTGAATGTTAATAATGGTTCATGATGTTGTTCTTCAAGAAGATTTTTAGGTAGAGGGAATTGATTGAATTCTCTACTAGAAGATGATCTAGTGAAGACCATGTAGTATAATGTGAATAACTTGATTTACAACTAGATATTCTAACCTTTTGGAGTCACCAAATGTTGAATTAAAAACACTTCTACAACCTTGGGCTTGTCAAGACCAACATTCACCTTGACATGGGAACAATTAGAACTAGATGTCCCATCGAGCATGTCAAAACTATTATCATCAAATTTGGTATCTTAGGACACTCTATGAAGCTCCTAAAATTTGATACAACATTGAATCATCTCTCAATTTGTGGGAACTTCAAAGAGAGATTAATCTCTATATTATAAGGGCTATCTCCCTAGATTATTTTTTAAGTGTTTATCACCTAATCTAATGCTTATTTATGAAAAGAGTTAGAATCTTTCATAAAATGGAAACTACACTAAAGAGGTGATCCACCAAGACATATCCCATAGACTATTAAACTTATACTAAGAAATAATTCTTTACAAGATTAACTCTATGCATTGAAGGATCCTAACATAGTGTTTCAATTTAAAGGTAGCATACTTGGGACAATCAAAAATATAAATTACTTAGGGTTATATTTCACACCATAGAGACAATTTCATACTTGAAGAAGATCCTAGTACATTCAACACACTTCACATGACCTATTAAAATCATAACTCTTGCTTAAACATGAAGGATAAAGGGAGTAAGGATGATATTATCACTTAGATCCACTATACATCACTCACACACTTAGATAAAATGTTTACAACTCAAAATTATACTTGTATTAAATGTTCAAAGACAAAGTTTAATTTCATATTAGTAGGGCTTCACCATACCAACTGTGGTCTCTTTTCAATAACCAAAATGGCTTACATTTATTAAATTTGGAAGAAAAGAGAGAAGAGAGAATTTAAAGAGGCATAAGGACAAGTGTCAAAGGTGTAAATCAATTTAAATACATGTGGATGAGGTCTAATAAGAGTCATGAAGTTTAAATTCACTTGATCACATCCCAAATTCGCCTCCTCTTCTAAGTGTGGCATAGCAATCCTCTCAATCATTCTTCCTTTTGGAAACTACTTTCATCATGGGCTTTGTTGAGCACTCCAAAGAAAGTGGTGGATAAATGTCTCATGTATTATGATAAGAGGAAGTTACAAAGATGATTCTACCCACATTGAGAGTTTTCTTCATCATGACATTCTCTTACACAAGCTCATCCTCACTTTGCAACCATGATCACTCTCCAATAGGCTTGTTTTGACACTTGGCACTAGAATATTTGTATCTTACCTAAATAATCCATACCAAGGGTCTCATGGCACATGTTAGGACACATAAATTCTTGGCTTCATCAAAAACATCATAAAAAGCCATCAAATTTGAGTTACTATACTCTTCACTATGTCATTCTAGATGCTAGTTTAGATAAGCTAAAGTGAGAGACCTAGTAGAGGTACTTGTGAGTATTTACAAGGTCTAAAAATTGCATGAGGAGTTGTATTAAGTCACAAACTACCTCCCAAAGTGCTTATAATCCATTGATCATTTTTAGGACCTACAAAACACAAGAAAATGTAAATAAAACCTACTTTATGCTCCACCTATATGGATTCCATACAATCTAATCCCATGGATTTGACCCTCATGGAGTTGGAAACAACTTATATTTTAACTCATGGTAAAATTCATCCATTAGGAAGCACTTTTATCTTTATTTCTACCATCAGGTCACAAAATAGGGTTTAAGAGGGTTTTGGAGTGACTAGCCCTCTTAGCATTTGTTCATGAAGATAGTACATTATAATTCCCTTAAAATTAAATTGAAGTCTCCTTAAGGCCTTATCCAACTCTCTTAAATGCCTCTAGGTCCCATGCATCATTTCATGAAATTTATGAGCATTTGATCTTGACCATTAGAGCTATTTTGTGCACTTCTGCGAGAGTTTGAGTCATTTTAAGCCAAGAATGGCTTCTTGATGGATTTCTTTGCCAATCAATAGTACCATCCACCTATAGAATAATTATCCCTAACTCCTCTTGTACAGCACATAACAAGATCTTAAACTTGTCCTTCCTTAGCTTGCCAAGTGAAAATGATGAAAAATGAGTTAGGAATGTAACTTTTTATGCAATATTTTCAATCCAAATGTGGAAATGAACTGTGGGGAGGTGAAGAGTCACACCACCATGTTTTTAGCTGAAAGTGCCCTTGAGCAGTCTGTACAAGTGCTAAAAATGGGCCTATTTTCAAGGGAAACTATTATTTCCTACATATATCTAACTTGAAACTACCACCTAACATGATTTGACCTTTTCCACATTTTCATCCACCTTGGTGACAAATATTTTAATTTAAAAGTCCTTAAAAGTCATTTAGTTGAGCTAAAAAGGTGGCCAAATGACCCTTTTTCCACATGATACCTTGAAAGTGACTATTTTATTACTTTTAAACATTTAAAAACATGTCAAAGACCATATTAAGACCTATTAAACATAAATGGGAACTTTCACTAAGTTTGACTAGGTTTTACCATGTTTGACTTTATTAGACTAAGTCAGTATAAGGAAGATAAACTTAGACAAGGACTAGGACCTATTTGACTTGATATAACATTATGAAATCCCTATAAGACCTATGAAACCTTATTCAAAAGTTTTAAAATGGTAGGGGTTGACCCTATTTGACTAAAAGTCAAATTGAGTCAATAGTAATATCATTGAATTACTGGGCCAGCTTCCCTAGCTTTGTTTTTGTGGAGACAATAATAGTTATATTTATATGAGCAAGTATGAATTGCTTGTATAAATTCTTTTGATTCTAGTTTTCTTAATCAGTCGAGTGATAATAATTTGAATATAGGCTCAATCGATATCAATGTGATAGTTGACTAAAATTTAAGGATAAGCCCATAGCTAGTCGTGTTGGTGGAGAGGGTTGATGCACAAAGTTGTGGGATAAAAAACATGACAATCCCCCAGCTTTGTAATCTTTTTTACAAAGGTAATATTCTATTTTTCTTAAAAAACCAAGGCTTAACTTTTTCTTGAGCCTCAAGGGCGTATGCCCTTTCCAAAGGGCGTACATCCTTTGTAAATTATAAACAGTATACACCCTTTACCTTGTTTCATTTTTAAAACAACTAAAAGTGAAAACCCATAGGCAAGATCTTTTTGAGGAAATTGTTGTTTTGCCAAAATTGTAGATTGGTGCATATAATTTGAAGTTTCATCCCACCAATAGTATTCAACATTGGATTGATTCAAATCAGGTATGTTATTTTTGCATTTTTACTTTTTTGGTTTATATTTATATTTATTTATTTAACCAAGGTTTCAAATTTAAATTTGCATTGGATGTTTTACATTGGCTAAAAAAGCTTTTTTTAAAAAAAATTTAGAATCACAAGTTTGATGGATCCATTTTTTGAAGAAAATGTTAAACAAAACCCTGAAGAGTTTGATTTTTCACAAGAAGAATTTAAATTATATGACCAATATAATTCTAAATGTCAATAATTACAAATAATTATCAATGGTTTACATCAATATTTAGCTGGTAGTGCACAAGTTTTACTTTCAAATACATTAGAGTCTATTTTTAATGAAGTGGGAAATGTGACTTCACAACTAGATGCAATGTTACATCGAAGAGAGGCTCTAAAATAATTTTATTCAGATAAATTATCATATGAAGATGTGAATAAAAAAATAACAAAAGAATATTTATGTGCTTTATTTATTAAACCTGGAACCAAGCAACCTCTACAAATGAATTAAAAACACATTAATATTTATTGGTGTGTTCATGAGGAGATTAAAAATAACTTTTGAGATAGGTGGTGGATGGTGTTTGATGAGCTTCTATACAACAATAATGAGGTTCCATTATAGTTTTTGATGAAATTATATTGTGGATTTGTATTTCAAGTAATTCTAAATTATTTAGACATAAAGACATACCAAGTTAGGGGAGGTGGGTCTTCATTTGATAGATATGGTGCTAGGTAGGACCAAAGCAATAATAACTGACCTCTGAGAAATAGAATATCACATGCCACTATTCATAAAATTTTGCATCATAACATATAGATGGACACCCTTGAGGTGGTTACTAGTTTGACACAAGTTATGATTGATTATGGTATGAATACGCATACTTTGAAGACTTCTACTTAGCCTATAGGTGGTGCTAGTGGTAGTGGTGGTGTTGGTGGTAGTGGTATTGGTGATAGTGGTAATGGTAGTAGTGTTGGTGTTAGCATTTGTATAGGTTCTAGTGTTATTTCTTATACTCATGTTAAAGTTCATATGCATCCTTGCACATCATGTAAGAGGAAGTGTACAAGACCTCTTGTTCACGTGTGACATACATAGAGTACATTTATGGAGACTAGCATGCCAGAGTGTATGCTATTTGTATATGTTTCAACAATGCCAGACACTAGCATGTTAGACACTAGCATGCCATACATTATCATTCCAAAGCATATGCCACATGTAGATACTTCAATAATGCATGACACTAGAATTTCAAACACTATGTGAAATGTAGTAGCTTCAATGACTCCTATCAAGATACACCAGGCTCCTATTATAGAAGATACTTCACCATCTATATTTGATACATAGGTTTAATTTTAATTATAGTTTGTTTTTGTTTGTAAAAGAATATTAAGTTTATTTTCTATTACATGTATTTACTTAATTAATTTATTTATTTGATTGAGTTTATTATTTTTTGTTTATATCTAGTTGATTGGTGATATTATGGGTATCTCAGCAAGCCTTGATTCTATTGTAGAGGTCACAATTGGCACAGGTGTACCTTACACATAGGTTTGTAAATTTTTAAATTACATATCTATTCATTTACATGTTTATTTTCCTTTGAACAAAAAACTCTATTTTAATATATATTATAGTAATAACTTTTTATCATGTTCATCGAATTCACATATTATTCATTTATTGGTTTTATAAATGATGAGAGATGTTTTGGACACCCCTCATGGATGATAAAAAGGTTTAGGTGATGTTTCTACTACATCATAGAATCCACTATCTCCATAATAGGTTATGATTCAGCGATAGAGATTGGTGAGAACACATAGTTTAATTGTTTTTATCTTTAAAAAATGATATTTTATGTCATATTTACATAATTGTATGCAACTCTATATTTAATGATATATGTATGCTCCATAGGATTCCCCATCATAGATGTATATGTAGTCTCATAGCCCTAGAAAACATTTAGATGGAATATGGTGAGTGTATAATCATTTTACAAAATTTTACATCTTGAAAAAATTATCAAATTTTCAATATACAATTTAATGCATTAATTTTTATATTTTATATGTTGTGCAGAGACAACAATTTTAACAATTATCAATGAAATAATGGATGACTCACATGCTGAGAGAAGAGTATATCCTTGTATTGAATAATCCAACACCCCCATCTGTACTTCTATAGAAATAAAGCGTAATTTATTTGGAGGCAATGAGGAACAAGAGAAATAGTTTTTGTGTTATGGATCTAGTTGTAGGCACAATCTATTTTCTATGCTGATATGGCCCACATTATATGCATATATGGTGTATTTTTTCTATGTACATAATTGTAGGCACAATCAATTTTGTATGCCTATATGGCCCATATGGTATGCCTATATGGCGTATTTTGTCCATGTACATGTTTTGGTCTACATTTTGTCTTGATATATGCTATATTATTTATGTTAAATTATGACATAGAACTTTGCATGTATCACATATATACTATTTGAAAATATGATTCCTTTACCTTTTCATATTTTATATTTTTATCATTTAATGTTTAAACATATTATTGGTTAATGATTGCATTATTACTTCATATGGGATTAAAAAATTCACATTATTCTCTAGGTTAGCTGTTTTGAATCATTATGTATATTTTACATTTACATGTGATATTTGATATTTACTTGTTTCATTTACATTTAATTACATATCAATTTTAAATTTCTATTTTTAAGTGGACTTGGAATCAATTTAATGGACATGTAAATATTATAGATTGTACTTAATCATAAATGTTAGGAGGTCTAGTGATGCACTTGTGTATGTCTTTAGCTCCTACCCATCCATACGATAAAAAAATAGTTATATGTGTCCATATAGTCACTATGGATTACTTATACATGGGTTAATATCAACATTTATATCCCTCTCTAGACTATCCACAAAATTACAATCTTGGCAAGGCAAGAATATAGACACAAATTAAGAGACTTTAGCAACTTTGATATTCATATGGTCCTTAAATACATATTAAATATTTATCTTAATATGGAAAACCAATCCATCTATTGGTTTTGTTTATTTGAACTCAAAAGACTCAAAGCTCTTTACAAACTAATTAAGCCTAAATGCCTCAAAAGGATCAAAACAAGAAATAATTGAAAACAAGGGTATAAATCAATATAAAATACTTTATCACAATATTTTTTATGTGACTCAAGTTTTGAAACACCTTAGAAGGTCTACTAAAAATAATTTTATCAAAAACCTCTCATACACTTACTAGTCTTAATGTTGTTCTAACATGCCAAAACCCATTTTGTATTGAATTGGCACTGCAAGACACCTTAGACATATGTATTTAGGTGTTTTATGAATTATCAATGCTCAGATAGAAGGTTTGGATTTCCTCTTTTAATATTTAATGCAAAAATTCATAAAATCATGGTTTGTCTATTAGGCCTAATTACCCTCTAGTATGTCAAAAATCTTGATATACTTTTATTACAACAAATAATCCTTTTATGAGGTCTATATAAATTCATTAGAGGTATTTAAAAATTTATTTATATTTTATATAATCAATTTTGAAGTTTATAAACCAATCTCTCTCCTTGTTGTCAAAGAAACACAAAAAAATAAGGTATCTCTTATATATACTCTATTGGTTGGAGGAGCCCAATCGATGAACCATCTATTAAAAAATGTTTGAATGGGCATTTTAAGGATAGAATGACAATTCTTCAGTCTTGGTCAATCCATAGGAGTGAAATTTGTAGTTGATCAAAGGCATCCTTTAAGATAATTCACTCATCCTTAAGTGTACAAAATGAGTAAACATTAGTCACACATTGCATGAAAACCGTGAGGGCTAGAGATAAACTATAAACTCATACATGTGTAGGGATGATTTATCTAAGAAATATCAAGAGTATTTTACCTAACTTGAGATAGATGAGATGTGACAAAGAGGTTTATCTCATAAAAAAATCTCTCGGAATAAGCTAAAAGATGGTCAATAGGAACATACAATTTGACTCATCAAGCCAATCAATGAACCATCTACACAAACACATCCAAATGGATGTTTTTAGGCTATAAAAACATTTATCTAGTCTCATTTTGGCCCTAGGAGTGAAATTTTTAGTTGGTTAAAGGCATCTCTGAAGAGAATTTACTCATCCCTTAGTGTACAAAATGAATAAAACTTGGTCACACATTGCACGAGAACTGTGAGGGATAGATATGAATCATCAGCTCCTACACATGCAAGGATGAGTTCTATAAGAAATTATAAGAGGTTTTTATATAAATTATGAAGGATGAGATGTGGTAACAAGTTTTCTCTCATTGCCAAATGTCTTAGAATGGGGTAAATGTTAGTCAACGAGGTCCATAAAATCTGACTCATTAGCCTAATCGATGAACCGTCTATATGAAAACATATGGATGGGTGATTTTAGGCTAGAAAACCCTTTTTTTAGTCTTGGTTGGGCCCTGAGAATGAAATTTATAATTGGTAAGAGGCATACCTGAAGATTCGTCCCTAAGTCTACAAAATGAGAGAACTTCTATCACATGTTACATGAGAACTATGAGAGCTAGAGATGAACTATCATCTCCTACATGTGCAAGTATGAGTCCTCCAAGAAAACTTGGGAGTATTTTATCTAACTCATGATGGATGAGATGCAGCAATAAGGTTTTTCTCATGGATAAATTTCTTAGAATAGGGTAAAAGTTGGTCAGCCATTGTCATAGAATCTGACTCATTAGCCCAAGCGATGAACCATCTATGTTGACACATCTGAATGGGTATTTTTACCCTATAAAAATATTTATTTAGTCTTATTTAGGCCTTCAAAGTAAAATTTTTAGTTGTTTGAAGGCATCCCTTAAGATAATTCACTTATCTTTGAGTGTGCAAAATGAGTGAAATTTGATCATATGTTGCATGATAACCATGAGGGATAGATATGAACCATCAATTCCTACACATGAAAGGATGAGTCATCTAATGAATCTAATTATGATTTTATCTAAATTGTGATAGATGAGACATGGCAATGAAGTTTCTCTCTTGGCCAAATCTTTTATAATGAGGTAACAGTTGGTTAGTGGGGTTTGTAGAATTTGACTCATCAACCCAATTGATGAACTATCTATGTGAACACATATAAATGGGCATTTTTAGGCTATAATGACCTTTTTATGATCTCAATAAATCCTTGGGAGTGAAATTTATATTTGGTTAGAGGCATCCCTAAATAGAATTCACTCATCCTTGAGTGTGGAAAATGAGTGAACTTAGGTCATGCATTACATGATAATCATGAGGGATATAGATGAAACATTAGCTTCTACATGTAGAGGGATAATTATTTTAAGAAATATCAGGAGTATTTTATCTAAATCATGATGGATGAGACATCATAATGATGTGTCTCTCATGACCAAATCCCTTAGGAGGTAAAAATTAATTAGTGGGGGCCATAAAATTTGACTCATCAACCTAATCGATGAACCATCTATGTGGACAAATTTAGATGGGAGATTTTAGGGTATAAAAAACCTTTGTTTGGTCTTGGTTGACCCCCAAGAGTGAAATTTATAGTTGGTCAGAGGCATCCTTAGGTCAAAAAATTCACTTGTCTCTGAGTGTGCAAAATGAATGAACTTCGGTCATGCATTGTATGAGAATCATAAGGGATAGAGACAAATCATCAACTATTACACATGATTGAATAATTCCTATAAGAAATAACATGAGTATTTTATCTAAATCATGATGGATGGGAAGTGGTAACTAGGTTTCTCTCATGTCCAAATCTCTCAAAATGAGCTAAAAGTTGGTCAATGAGGACCATAAAATCTGACTCATCAGGTCAGTCGACAAACCATCTATGTAGAGACATCTAGATGGGAATTTTTAGGCTATAATAATATTTTTTTGATATTGGTTGACCCTTGAGAGTGAAATTTGTAGTTAATCAAAGGCATCACTAAAGAGAATTTAGTCATCCTCGAGTGTGCAAACTATGTAAACTTCCCTCGTACATTACAAGAAAATCATGAGGATTAGAGACAAACCATTATATCCTACATGTGTAGGGATGAGTCCTATAATAAATCTTAGGAATATTTTATCTAACTTGTAATGGATGAGATGTAGTAATGAGGTTTTTCTCACAATTAAATCTCTCAGAATGAGGTAAAAGTTGGTCAATGAGGGTTGTAAAATCTAATTCATTAGCCCAATCAATGAACCATCTATGAAAATACATTTAGATGGAAATTTTTAGGCTAGAAAAACCTTTTTATAGTTTTTTTTAACCCTAAGAGAAAAAATTAATTTGGTTAGAGGCATCTCTAAAGATAATTTGCTCATCCTCGAGTGTGTAAAATGAGTAAACTTTGATCATGTTTTACAAAAGAATCATGAGGGATAGAGATGAGACATAAACTCATACACATGTAGGGATGAGTCCTCTAAGAAATATCATGAGTAGTTTATCTAAATCATGATGGATAAGATGTAGGAATGAGGTTGTTCTTACAACCAAATCTCTCAAAATGGGGTAAAATTTGGTCAGTGGGGGTTATAGAATCTGACTCATCAGCCCAATCGATGAAATATCTATACAAACACATGAATATGGGAATTTTTAAGCTATAAAAACCTTTTTTAAGTCTCATTTGGGCCCTAGGAGAAAATTTTGTTGTTGACTAGAGGCATCCCTAAAGATAATTCAATGGTCCTCAAGTGTGCAAAATGAGTAAACTTCTATCATGTGTTGTAGAAGAACTGTGAGGGCTACAGATGAATTGTTAGCTCTTACACATGCAAGAATGAGTCCCATAATAAATTTAAGAGTATTTTATCTAACTCATGATGAATAATATGTGGTAATAAGGTTTATCTAATAGCTAAATCTCTTAGAATGGGGTAAAATTTTGGTCAGTAGGGGCCACAAAATCTAACATGTCAACCTAATTGACAAACCATCTATGTGGACATGTCTAGATGGGAAGTTTTAGAATATATTGGCCTTTTTATAATCTCATTTAATCCTTGAGAGAAAAAAATTTAGTTGGTTAGAGGCATCCTTGAAGATAATTCACTCGTATTTGAGTGTACAAAATGAGCAAACTTTGATCACACATTAGATGAGAACCATGAGGTCTAGATATGAAATATCAACTCCTAAACATGGAGGGATGAGTCCTATAATAAATCAGAGGATTATTATATCTAACTCATGAATTATGGGATGTGGAAATGAGGTTTCTCTCAGGGATAAATCTCTTAGAATGACATAAACGTTGGTCAGTGGGGTCCATAAAATCTAACTTGTTGGCTTAATCGATGAATTATCTATGTAGATACATTCAAATGGGAATTTTTAGGCTATAATGACCTTTGTTTAGTCTCAATCAAGGCTCGAGATAAAAATTTGTAATTGTTTGGAGGTATCCCTTAAGAGAATTCACTCATCATTGAGTGTGCAAAATGAGCAAGCTTTGGTCATACATTGCATGAGAATCATGAGGGACAGAGATGAACCATTAAATCCTACATGTGTAGAGATGAGTATTATAATAAATATTGAGAGGATTTTATCTAACTCATGATGGATGATACATGGTAATGAGGTTTCTCTCATGGCCAAATCTCTCAAAATAGGGTAAAAGACGGTAAGTGAAGGTCATATAATCTGACTCATCAACCTAATCGATGAACCATCTATGCAAACACATTCAAATGGGTGTTTTTAGGCTATAAAAACCTTTGTATATTCTTGGTACACCATCGAGAGTAAAATTTGAAGATGGTTATAGGTATCCCTAAAGAGAATTCACTCATCCTTGAGTGTAGAAAATGAGTGAACTTCAATCATGCATTGCACCAAAACTATGAGGGATAGAGATGAACCTTATACTCTTTCATGTGTAGGAAAGAGTCCTCTAAAAAATCCCAAGAGGTTTTTATCTAATTCATGATATATGATATATTTAAAAGAGGTAAAAGTTAGTTAGTAGGGGCCGTACAATCTAAAAGTTAAAATTGATCAGAGGCATTGCTTAAGAAAATTCACTCATCCTCAAATGTGCAAAATAATTGAACTTCCATCACACATAATAGGATAACCATGAGAGATAGAGATGAACCTTTAGCTCCTACACATTCAAAGATGAGTTCTCTAAGAAAACCAAGGAGGATTTTATCTAACTCATAATGGTTGATATGTGACAATGAGTTTTTTCTTGTAGCCAGATCTCTTAGAACATGCTAAAAGTTTGTTACTAAGGGTTGTATATTCTGAATCATCAACCTAATTAATGAACCATATATGAAAACACATTGAGATATGCATTTTTAGGCTAAAATGATAGTTTTCCAATCTTGTTTGACCCCTGGGAGTGAAAGTTATAGTTGATCAAAGGTATCCCTTAAGAGAATTCACTCATCCTTGAATGTGCAAAATGAGTGAACTTCCATCATTCATTATAGGATAATTATGAGGGTTAGAGATGAATATTTAGCTCCTACACATGTAAGGATGAGTCCTCTAAGAAATATTGAGAGGATTTTATCTAACTCATTGTGGATAAGATGTGGCATTGAGGTTTCTCTCATAGTAAAATCTCTCAAAACATGCCAAAAGTTGGTCACCAAGGGTTGTATATTCTAACTCATCAACCCAATCAATGAACCATCTATGTGGATAGGTTAGGATTTTCATTTTTAGGTTACAAAAACCATTATCCAATTTTAGTTGAACCTTGAGAGTGAAATTTGAAATTGATTAGAGGCATCCCTTAAGAGAATTATCTCATCCCTAAATGTGAAAAATGAGTGAACTTCCATTGTCAACCCAATCTATGAACCATCTACATGGACACATTGGGATAGGAATTTTTAGGTTATAATGACCATTTTTGAATCTCGATTGACCCTCAAAAGTGAAATTTTAAATTGATTAGAGGCATCCCTTAAGAGAATTCACTCATCCCTAAATGTGAAAAATGAGTAAACTTTCATCATGCATTGCAAGAGAACCATGAGGGTTAGAGATGAACCATCAGATCCTACACACCTTTAAGAAGTCTTAGGAGGGTTTTATCTAACTCATGATGGATGAGATGAAATAATGAGGTTTATCTCACAACCAAATCTCTTAGAACATGCCAAAAGTTGGTCATCGAGGGTCGTATATTCTAACTTGTCAATCCAATCGATAAACCATCTATGTAGACACATTGGGATAGGTATTTTCAGGTTATAAAAACCATTGTCTAGTCTTGATTGACCCCTGGGAGTGAAATTTATAGTTGATCAAAGGCATCCCTTAATATAATTCACTCATCCTTGAATGTGCAAAATGAGTAAAATTTCATTGCACATTGCATGAGAACCATGAAGGCTAGACACAAACTGTCAACTCCCACACATACAAAGATGAGTCTTCTAAGAGAGCATGTATTTTTTTGGAAGGATAAATAGAGAGAAGGTTAAAATTTATTTTCTCAAGGTAGATGAAATTAATATAAATTGTTTTGGCTTCTCTTCATCTCAAGAATATTATCTTCTCTACTCATGACACCAACCACGTGAAGGTGGAAGCTCATCTGTACCACTATCCTAAATTTAAGTTGTTAATAAAATATTTAAACATAAATAAATAATTATAAAATAGTTGAAAATTAAAAGAAATTAAATCAAATAACTTCATTATATTAATTTGAAACACTATATAAACTTACTAATTCAATTTAATATACCTTCAAGGTCAACTCTGTTTGCAAGTGTTTCAAGAATCACTCCATGGTCAGATTCACGCACTTTCCACAAATTTATATTGTGAGGATTTTTATGATATTTGATCATTTGAATATTTATATTAATAATAAGGTTTGAATAAGGAATCATCATCCTATGTGTTTCAAAGTCCTCAAATAACAATTTTTTTCATTTTCTTATGATAGTACATATGAAACCATGTTCCTGTAACCACTATGGATCTAGTGGGATAAATTAGTTCTTCTCGATCCATAAAATTTGTGGTTATTATTTTTTTACCTCTAAATAATGATACAAGTACTATTTTGTTCCCTCATCATTCTTCTTAGGTGTAATGGCTATAAAAACATGCCATGTATTTAAAGTATAATCAAATTATAAGCACATCTAGGAAAAAAATAAAAATATCACTAATATCTAAGGTTGTATATTTAATAAGAGAATAAATTGTACCTAGTTGTGCAAAATCTAAGATGTGGCCAAAGTCAACCGATGATGCCATTTCATGATCTATCAATTGTTAGAGTGAATGTATATTCTCTACAGGTGATATGGGTCTATAATACCATTCATCAACCCATTCTTTTAACTCACATGCATTACAATTAAATTCCATACATGCAGGAAAAAATTGTCATATCCCTAGTATAAATAGTCCATGAACTTGAATTTGAGCTTGGAATGGATTGAAAAATACTTGATCCAAGTAATATAATGCAATCTTCATACATTGACTTATGTTGTTCTTATATTAACCAAAATAATCTTCATACATGAGAATATTTGTCCGATCCATGACACATATTTTTATTACACCAAGTCACAATACTTGCTACATCGATCAAATTACCACCATCTTTGTGCTTTTCTAGCTCACTTATAAAGTCTCTTTTTACACATGCATCAACACCATCATGTTCCCCTTTTCCATGCCCAGCCTCAAAAAAGATATAAAAATGTTGAATGCCCTTCTTCTTATGCATTTTGCTTAACCAATAAAACATTAGAGAATTCTCAAACTACCTTACACAATTATTTAACTAAATATAATATGTATTAAACATGATTTATCTTACATTCATATTCATATAAAATATCTCATAACAACCCTAGACAAACTCTGGAGAATGCAATATGTCATTGCTCATATAAAAATGTTACTCCCTTAAAATATTTTTGTTGTCATCTATGCTATCAGGTGCATGTTTAAATTTAATATGAACAAACATTCCAACTTAAATTGAATTATAATATTGGGATTGAACCTCATTTTTTGGTTGTAGTGTGTAGTTTTGAGTAAAATTGACAACCAAAATAATGGTGCCAACTAGGAAGTTGTCCTTACATGCTTTGAATTGATTATCTAACCATTTTGGTTTGTGGGTGTGTCTTGCACATTGGTAGATAATATTCTTTTTGAATTCAGACATGAAATAACATACATAAACTTTGGTCGTAACTAATTCACATATTGATAACTCTTTTCCATCTTTTAACACATACTTAATATATTTGTACTTATTATAATCGACTAGTTGCTTTCCAAATTCATGTGAAATATCTTCCTATAAACAAATCATCAAATTTGACAAACCATCAAAATTGTTACATATTACATCTCAACATTTTTTGGCAAAAAACATTATCCCTCAGGTCTTTAATAGAAAAGACTTTAGATTAATTCTCTTGATATTTTAGGTGGGAAAGACACCATACATTCCTCTAAAATAACGTTAGTATGTAAAGTACAATGTATATGATGAAAAACATTAAAATGCATAGCAAATTCAACATGTACCCTATAACAACATGGGGTACATGCTTGGTTGATTCTAACATAAAAAGGCTTATCAATTGGCCATTAAATTTTTTAATAAAATTTTTATAAAATTCTATATTTGTCATGTCTAAAAAATGTTTTACATGTGGCTCATTATTTTTTGAAAATTTTCTTCTTTTAACATCTTTTACATTAGATGAGACCCTTGTGTTGTCATGCCAAAAAAATTCAATCAATTTTTTTGTTCCTTCAACTAATACCTTATCTTTTCATGGGAGTCTACCATTAAATGCCTAACAATCCATGAGTGAAGGGTCATTAAGCCTTGTTCTTATTTTTATGGCATTTATTATAGTTTTTCTATTTAAATTCAAGGATTTACTTGTTTAACTAATAATTCAAGCTTTAGATGTTGACCTACTCACTATATATTCCATTACTACTCATCTTACCACATTAATATCTTTATTCTGATTTTTATTGGCTATTGCCTTAAATGCATTAAATAGATTATTTACTATTGTACTATTTTTCCCTCCTTGTTTAATGTTATTAACACCAAATTATGCATCATAGGGTGTATTTTTTGCATTTTCATTAATTAAACAAATAGTTGACATCATTCTGTATGGATTTTATTCTTAAATGCATAGTTCCATACACGTTGAGCATGACGTTGAATTGTTCTTTTTGACATTTTACCTTCCATAGGTTCTATTTTTTTTTCATCTATTTCAACCAAATACTTTGGTTTTTATCTTATTATCCTTGGAGGTGTGGGGTGCATGAGATATATTTTGTATTAAATTGGGTAGTGTTAACACTTTAATCATAGTAGGGACATTAGAGGGTTGACTATCTAAAGTAGACCCTATAGGCGAATTAAATTCCTCTTCATTATGAGACACATGATTCAAGTTCATTATTTGATGTTAATTATCATCATACTCAAAATTCATTATGAATGGATGTTTTATTATATTGTGTTTATCCATATGTTTCATCATTCATTACTTACATGTTCTATATTTTGAATGTCATCTTGCAACAAAGATTGACTTGGTTCTCTTATCTCATTTGAAGACATATGTAAACTAAATTCCATAGAATTGAACATTTTATTTTTATTACAAGTATTACCTAGTGTAGAAGAAGAACCTTCATCTTGCCTAGAAGCCCTTATGGATTCTCTCCTATCTGCTTGTCTTTTTCTTTATTTTTATAGTTTATCTATAATTTTATCATTTCTTAGATATTTGATTGGTCTTTTGTGATGAATCCCCAACCCCATTATTTATCTTTGCCAAAATAAGATAATTATAGATTTAAACTTGAATAATTCTTAGTGATTTAAATAAAATAAATGAACAATTCACCAAATTTGTATAGTTGTAATAGAAAAACCAATTTGTAATTTGGAAAGAACAAAAATAATAACTCATTTTTGTGGGAAAGGAAAAAGTAATTCATGAATCCAAAGGGCATGTATGCCTTCAAAATCATGCTCTCCCTTTGAGATCCATGAACCAATAGGGAAAAGCATTTATTAACCAAATACTGGTTGTGCAAAGGGCATATGCCCTTTTCATATTTAGAATTTTTTTTCCCACTTTCCCTCCAATTTTGCCTCAATTTTAGGCCTGGGGCGTCTCAAACCTGGCCAAAATATGTCATGGACTAGCTAAGGGAATTTATAAGGCATGTAACTTTTTTTTCCTTTTTATCGACACGTCTGATCAAGCAAATTTTATTATTCAAAAAAAAAACTATATGGGTTTGTATATTTGAAATCATTGTTTTCAAATATATAAAAAAAATTATGTTAGAATATTATTTATAATTATTATTTAATGTCTACAAAACATACCTTGTTATAGTTTATATACATATCATCACAAATTCACTTATAACTTTTTGAATATTAATTGAACGCTTATAAAAATTATATCTTAACAATTTACACATTGTCAACTATACTTTAAAAAAAAAAAATTTCATGAAGTTAAGGTCAAAAAGTTGTGTTCGTACACTTGCATTTTTAATTTTATGTTGTCCTGACTTGTAAAATTAATTAAAAATTATACATATATAATAAAAAATATTATCAACAAAATTTTGACATTTCACCTATCTATATATGAAATTTCATATCAAAATTCAATCGTTTACTAAAAAAAAGTGTGTTTGTACACATGCACTCTCCTTATGTTTTTAAAAAAAATGACCAACCTATTATCATAAATGCATCTATTTCTCACACTTTTATCATCTGGATATTGAAAAAAATTATATATTTTTAAACTAAATTCAAAATGCCTCAAGTCATGTTTTTATGTCACTATCAAATTCCTTTTCGAAGTGTCTCTAACATTCTCTCCAAGTTTAACTATCATTATTTTCAAAAAAAGTGTCACTTTATACCCCCCCCCTTTATCCCTAATTATCATACATCTACCCAAGATTGGTTGATGTTATGAAATTGATGAATCTCAATGTATATGTTCATAATATTAAACTTTGGTTGGTGAGTTATTGATCTTTATTTTATTATGAGGACTATATAGAGTAAGGATCAATAATTCATGGAGTATTACCAATTATTGATGGCTAGCACTATTAGTATTATCTATTAAAATCCTTGTGATATTATTATCTCATCTATATTATCTTACTATTGATAGGCTTGTGAGTGTTATTTCAATATTTCTCCTTGTCCATGTCACTTATGGGATCTACATCGTAATTTAGATCCTTGTATAATTGTCATGAATATGTAGCTAGTTGTAACAAGATAACTCCATAGCTATCCATATTGTGATGATGGGGTAAATTGTTGATAATGGAAAGAGTTAAGGTCATAGTTATTATTATTCTTTTTGCTTATGCCTATTATTTACCTAAAACTAACATTGCAAAGATAAGGTAATGTGAGGACCTAAGTCGAAAGCGAATGAGTTCCAACTCATGATAGAAGCATTATATAAATTATCTTTCATGGTGTTAGTATACATTCTTATGGGATGGTTTCTTGCTTTGGTTAACTAAGCCTTGAAGGCCATCATGGATTTTGGTGATGATAATGTTCCTCTTGAACATACGTTTCTACTTGATTGTTAGTAAGCATGAGGATTATATTGTGAACTCTCTCTCTTAGTCTGTATGAGAACATGGTTGGTTTATGATTGCATGTCTTTCATGTGTCATTAGGTTAATATTAATCTATCATCATGTTATGTATAGGTTGTGTTATACCTTGAGATTTTATTCTCTAGCTCACTTGACCTTTATATGTGATATAATTAATTTACTATGCAAAGGGAAACTTGGATAACTAGAATTAAGCAAGAAGTGTGAAATTTAGTAACCTCTATTTGTAATGGTGTTCAAACCTAAATACGATACCTCAGTCATGCAAAATTAATCTTGGTTGCTTGCACATTAGTGCACAAATGAACAAGATGCATCTCTGAATCCCCAACTTGTGTAGTAGACCCTACCTGCAATAATGTTTACAATCTGATAACAGACAATCCAAAAAACTTTTAGGTCATTTTAGGTTGATATATCTTGATAGAGGTATAACCCATGTAAAAAAATGAATTCCATTGAACCCTTAATGTAGTAGTTGTGAAATCAGTGCCTTCCCTTGTCATCAAACAAGGTTTCTTGAGCCCCATAGACACTATAGTTATAGAATATAGACATGTCTCCTAGTTTTTAATCCTCTCCACACTCTGTATTTTATTTTTCTCTAATAGCATTCAGGATGATATGTAAATTATAAAAAATATTACTTGGTTAGGTATTTATAAACTTTTACTTTCATTAATCAATTAGTGTTCAAAAAATTTTACTTTCATAATTCATTAATCAGTTAGTATTCAAACATAACTTGCAAACCTAGGGTTTATTTTTATTTACCTCTCTTAATTAATTTTTTTTTAGGTTTTTGTGGGCATCTATGTAATAATTATTCAAGATGCATATTTTCTATAGAATATCATGTTATAGGATAAACTAGTTCTAATTTCTTTAAGAAACTCTTATATGCAACTAAAGTTTATGTTATCTCTCTTGTTTCTCTATTTTCATTGATATGTGTTATAATACTAGTTTGATCATATAAATTACAATTTTTATGCTTGCTTAAGTCTAAATAAATTTATAATAAGAAAGAATCATATTCCATGCCCTTTGTTTTATTGGTCGGTTTGGAATAGTGCATTTTTTGTATAGTCTAGTGGTTCTTTGTTATCATCATAATTATGATTTGTAAGGTAAGCCATTGGGGAATTTTTTAAAACTATACAAGTGGTTCTCTGTTATCATCATAGTTATGATTTGTATCCAAAATTACTATGGACATGTTTTACAATTTGTGGAGTAAGCCATGCTTTATATCACTGTGAATGATGTTATTTTGAGATAGTAGTTAAAGTGTGATATGATTAGTAGTTAATACAAGGGTAATAATTAAGTGGTCATGTTGAGTTTATAGTAAGAATTGAGAATTTTTTCTAGGCTAAGATGACACTGGGAAAAAATAAATCTCATGATTACATTAGCATTATCTCAGCATCTCTCTATTATCATCATAATTATGATCTGTATCCATGATTACTATGGACATGTTTTACCATTTGTGGAGTAATCCATGCCTCATGTCATTGTGAATGAGGTTATTATGAGATAGTAGCTACAGTATGATATGATTATAGTTCATACAAGGTCAATAATTAAGAGGTCATGTTGAGCATAGTAACAACAGAGTTTTTAATCCAAGCTAAGAGGGTATTGGGAAAAAATAAATATCATGATTATATTAGCATTATCTTTGTTCTCTCTGAAGAGCTTTAGCGTATCAAAAATAGGGGGTGTTTGTCTTTTTCCATGGCCTTACATTTATGTGATGTGTCAATTGTCCTTGAATTTAATTTCTATATAATATTTGTGTTGTTTTAAATTCATGTTTAATGTTAAACTATTTATTATAAACAACAATTCGATTATGATTTCATGTTTTTTCCATATTATTTTCATGCTTAGGACCATAAGCATTTATAAATACATATTTTAAAATTTTAGATTGTCAAATTTTCAAATTCAATTTTTACTAAATGTTTTATGAATTACTTGCATTCATTTTTTATCTTCAATGTCTTAAGATTAAGATAATTAAATAAAACATAATTCATGTCAATAGATTGTTTAAAAATTATTTGTATGTTATCGTTTAAAAATAAAACATAATTCATGTCATCGATGAGATGTGGGTGAGTTGGTAAATCAACTTGGTTGCTACAAGCACTACCCAAGTTCAAATCTTAGATGATATTGGAGGCCAATTATGGAATATCATTGGTATTAATCTAGTTGTGGTTGATCATTGGTATTAGGCTAGTTGTGGTTGTTGATGGTATTATTGGGCTAGTTGTGGCCATTGTTGGTAATTTTGGTATTTGTATACTTAGGGATCTGAGCCCTCAATTGTGTCCTAGACTAGTTGGACCTTTGGTAAAAAGTATATCAGGGTAAAGATCCTACCAAAACCATATCTATCTAAAAAAACATAATTCATGTCAATAGATTTCCATGCTTAGGACCATAACCATGAGACATTTACTAATAGATCTAGGCTATGCTTTAGTCATAGAAATAATAATAAAGGGCTACCATTAGTGCCATGTTGATTTATATATTTTATATACTCATTTTCACCTTTTGCTCCTCTAAATTTTATTTTAATATTATTTAAAGAGTCCAAAATTCTTCATATAGACACTATTTAGCTAGTTGTGACATAATTTAGAGCTATTGACATGGAGGCCAAGAGAAAACAAGAAATTTTGCAAATGAAAAATAAATTATACTCATCCTTCTATATATTCACAACACCTAAGTCACATCAAATCTATAAAAAAATACTTCCACTCTTTAAATAAAATATTATAAGTTTTTCGTTCTTGTAGTTTCATCTAAAAACCTACCACATGGAGGGGTGTAGACATAACCCTAGTAGACAATTTCATGGATCCTTTTAACTCATTCTTTGCCCACCCAATATCAAGAACTAGAGGCCAAATGGGTTTGGCACTGCAAGAGATCATCCTATGCAAGAGAAACACTTGGACTAGTATGGTCTACCCATACAAATTATTGGTAAGTGAATGGGGAGGAGGATAAATGGTAGAATGCAAATTTAATTACAGGTCATGCAAACCTTCTACCCTTTTTAAGGGCACTAGGAGGCTCTCATGCACCTTTTATGTTTTTTTCACAAAGTACAAAGTGTTTGGTCTTGGATATATAAAATTTTAGGCCTTTTTTCACATACCCCTTTAGTTTTTATCCCACACATTTGGGTGAAACCCATAAATTCCCCTTCATTTCACCAAGACTAGCATGTTTCATAGTGAAAATTATTTTTTGGATATGGAAAGAACATATCTCACCTTTATAATTTTTGTAGATATACACTTCTCAAAATTGAATTAGAGACATATTGATGTGTAATTAGATACATAGAAAAAAAAATAAGGTAACATAATAGGACACAACAAGTAAGAAAAGAGAAAGGAAGGGAAAGATCCCCAACAAAAACACAATATGAGATAAATGGTCATATGTTCTTTCCCATAAATTATTTGATGAGACTACCAATTTTGTACGAAGGATAATAGTAGTGGAAAAATGGCAAAGAAAATTGAAACAATGGATAAAACAAAAAGCAAGAGGATTTATGAAGCCAAAAACATAAAAAAGATAGAGGAAAAAGAATAAGGAAAACACAAGGCCATAAATAGAAGAAAGAGAGAGAGAGAAAGGAGAAATAGTAAACACACCAATAAGACATTAACTCAAGTTGATGGACCATATTCACAAGTAAATGATAAAAGTATTACAATAATAAGCCTTATACCAAAAAAGAGATTTCTATAATTTGTTTATAACATTCACAATGTATTTTATCAATAACAACACCACATTATTAAAATTATTGAATACTCATATTGATAAAATTTAAAAGGTAATTAATAGTAAAATATAGTGGGATACCAAGTTTGTTGTAAAAAAATTCTTCTATAACATGTAAAATTTCCTCAAATGCAGATATATTTATATTCAATTGTGCAATAAAAAATGTATGTACATGACACATAAGATGTAAAAAAAATTCCATAGAGATAAATTTTATAACAATTATGTTCATACCACATAATTCTTCCTCTATCTATGTAGAGAAATATTCCATATAGATAGATTTTATAATACTTATGTTAGTACCATATAGTTCTTCCTATGTTTGTTATCACATTATCCAACTTGTAAAATCCCCACCTCAAGCCCAAAAAATAAATAAATATATAAACTTGTAATGATTGTATCAGGTTTCACCTCTTTTGACAAATCATATTTATTGTGTTAACTAAATATGTTAAAGATTTTCCAATTATATCATATTTGGGTTTGGGTTAGGGGTTTCTAAAATAGTATTTACAAAATGGGTTTACCCTTGGGATTTTTTGTATCTATATTATTTCATCAATTTCCCCTACTAAACATGGAAACTAACACTTAATTATATTTTTAGAAGAACAACTCCAAAAATATCTCAACCTTTCCTTAACAAGTATACAATATATATAATGATTTTTAGTGTTCAACTAAAACTCTCCTAGTTACAAATAATTAACATAACTACATGAGTGTTCCAAAATTATTGGATTTTATTTTGACTCGGGTCCCTCTAGTAATGCTTTGCATCATGTTATTTATTAGTTGATGAGACCAATCAATGCTCTTAGATCTATTAGCTCTTGGACCTACACATTTATATTCTACATAATACACAAACTTGATACACACAATCAAAACTGTGAATTAAAAATAAATAAATAACATATATTTTACATAATGTGTATATTACAAAGTATTAAATTCAAAGTTAAAAAAAGTATTTAAAACCCTTGATTTAAGAGCATTTATAATCTATGAAAGGATCACCCCAGTCTGACCATCTTTGAGGAGCTCCAATATATATTATTTATGTGTAGGAGAATACTACTCTAAACTATGACCCCTATTCTCTATCCAAGTGTTGATGCCATGTTCTTATGATTGAATGATTCACAATAGAAATCATTATTACTTCTAGTAAGCAGTACATTTTCTATGTTGTAATGCATCTAGTTATGTGGGTTGGATCAACTATTATGATAGAATTGATTTCACATTCTTATAAGAAAATAAAAGTCAATTAGGATAAAAGTGATTGTTTGTCTATCTTAAAATTGTTAATGGGTAGGTTGGGGATCTATGCTCTTTGGTGTATTTCAGCCATCGGGATAATAAGAAAGGTTGATTGGCTTTGGGTACAACCCTGATAGATATTGAATGAAATGAAAAAGATTAAAAATCCATTGGTCATTTTCTATTTAGAATCTAACATTGAGTCTGGTCTTGTTGATTACTTTTTGATTTCTAGATTGTTATTTTATGACTAGGTTATTCTAACTTCACCTCTTGTATGTGCTAGCTTGTCATCTTATGTATGATAGGATAAATTTTCCACATGTGTGATCATTTGAATTTGAGTGTATGTAGTTGTCCTTGTGTGGCCTTATTGTCATTATTTTGCACATTAATCATGTTTTTTCCTTACTCAAGTTAATCATTTTGATCTTAATGCAGGATCTTGTTGACTTAAAAACTTTTGCATTGTGTCTCCCTTTAGTTGATGTGATATTTTCTTCTCCATTAGTTTCTTGTGTAATCTTTCTTAGACTTTAACCTCATGGGTGGATAGATTTATTCTTATCCATCATTATATTGGATTTTACCCCTACCACCTCGAGGACTTGGAACCCATGCATTATGATTGATTGAGATATTCATGGGTTGACATTTTAAATTATTTTAATAAAATTATATTTTCCATGATGACCTTGGGGTGGGGGGGGTGGTTTGTGGGACTTTATGCCCAAAATCAAATCTTATCATTGTAATTTTTTTGGTCTTGGTTAATCTTTCTATGCATTAATTTTTTTGGTGACTTGGGAGGAGCTTAGCTCAACCCCCAAGGGATTTTACTTGCTTGGTCAATGGTGTAGTTAAGGAGGAGAGAGAAAGGGAGGCATAGAGAAGGTTTAATGAGAAATGAAATCCCTAAGGTATGATGACAACATGGAGGATATTTGGGGGCATGAAAATCTTGTTAGAGAGAGAGAGAGAGAGAGAGTCGACCTACTTAGGGTTGAGGCCAAAAAATGAGGGTTGAGCTTAGTGAGAAAATCATGGTGGTTAGGAAAAGGGATAAAAATAAAGAATAATAACTTCACATTTCACCCCCATGATGGCCTACTATAGCAAGTAACTTTGGTGTTCTTATTTATGGGATTTTGATCTCCTACTATGTTGACTAGTTATGTTGATTATTGTGATGTATGTATAATCATATATGGATTTTACATGTCCATTAAGAAGTCTCCAAGGCTTCATAATGAACATGTAAATTTATAATTGACTTATGATTATTGATTATGGGTTACATTGTTTTGCATGTTAATGTGGTTTGGTGTGATTTTAGTGTTATTGGTGCTATTGATTGTAATTTTGTAGATCCCTAGTATGGCCGACTATAGATTCTTTTATTTACTTAATTTGGATTTAAAGTACCCCAAAATATGGGATCATGAGTTGTTTTTTTTCCTTATGTAACCCTAAAAATGGCAACATTGATCCTCATGAACTCACCTCTAGCTCAAACCACATGGCTGACCTTTGGCCATACCCTGTCATTCCATTTACAAGGGTCAATTTTATTAATTTTTAGTTGTGTTATTATTGTTGTATATTGATTTAATATGTTAATTGGATATTTATTTTATCATGTTGAGGACAAGTGAATTCATGATGGCTGTAATGAAATTGGTAGGCCCTAATCAACTCCACTAGGTGGATCTAGGGATTTGTACCTTTCAAATAACCCTCCTACCATCATGCAATTGACTATCACTCTTTTGTTGGTGGTCTCTAACATTGGTGTTGTTGGTTTTACTCATGGTTTGATTTTATAACATTTATATATCCCTAATTTCTTGGGACTATCTCAGTTATAACCTTGGAAATATTTCTAAGTTGTACCCTCACTTTTTATGGAGTGGTGAATAGGTTAGGTGTTGTTGCATGATGGTGGAATTTTCCCCTTTTTATGCCTAGATATTTCATATCTCATTGAAACCATAATGGTAGTGTCAATTCCCTCAATTCTTGTATATTGATTTTATTATAATCTCCTTATTTTATTTGTGTGTGTCCCTCAAGATTGTGTGCTCTATTATTTATATGCTTGTGAATAAGGGGTTTATGGGTGTTATTGCTGGTATTTTTTGGTTTATGGTTATGGTGTCCATGTTTGGTGTTTTGCATCTTTTACTTGGTTATGGTGCCTACTTGTATTACCTATTTCATAGATGACCAATGGGTTAATCTTTCACTTGCCATTTTGACCTCCTCTCAAAACTCGACTACCTGCTCCACCATCAAGCTGATGGTTGGGGTGGTAAGGGCTATCGATGGAGGGATCACTAGGTTACGGTACTAGGGTATTCTTATAATTGGATAATTACTATTCTATATTTAATTTCTTCAGTGAATTATTGATTAGTAATCTTTCTTGGAGCTTAGTTCATCAGTTGTAAATTAGGCATCTTCTATTGGCTAAGTTTTCTTCTTTACAAATTGATGCTCCATTATTTTTAATTTTTGGGTGTTAATATTGCATTTTCACATAATAAACTTAAAATTTTGGCTATGATTACAATTATATAATGACAACTAATGAATTCTACTTAGGGCTTTGCCTTGACCCATGTAAGTAGATTCAAAAATAAAATGGGTGATTCAAGGACAAGTCTATGTAGAAGTCATAAAATATAATATTTTTACACATTTATAACTCATTTACATTGTTTCCCTTCATTTCTCTTTATATAAATCCTTTTAAAAAATATAACATCCCCTTTTCAAAAAAAAATCCAAAAATCAAAGTCAAAAATAAATTTGACCAAAATATAGGTTGAATGGATTTTGAACCCTCGACCTCCTCTTTATCAAGTGACTAAAAAAAACAATATACCCACCTCCCCATCAAGAAATTTAACAATACAAACTCAAAATATTCTAAATGTTCTTGATTTTATGGATGTGAAAATAAAAAAATATAGATATGCACAATAAATATTTAACCTAAGTTTTCACTTTGCATGTGAAAATAACAATGCCTTTCTTTTTTAATCAAGCCCATGCTAATTATAGGGTTTGAAAATATCTAAAAAATTATTCCATCATGTTTTTCATCATCATTTTTGTCCTATCTAGTCTACACTCACCTTCACCTGATGGAAATCGCACTGATTTTGTATTTGGATAAACTTGAATTTATGAACTGAATCATGTTTTCAACTTCTATGAATTCCTTATTTTCTTCAATGACATCTTCTTGTATTTGGTTGAAATAATAAACGAAAGATTTAGATGTGATTTTAACCCATGGTGTTACATCTTTCTAAGGGCTTAATCTTTAATAGAGCTTGTATAATTTTTTGTAGGTCATATTTATGTGCATGATAATGTTAATGTTGCCATATAGGTGCTGAAAAATGCTCATGGATAATGTTAATGTCATACTAGTGCCCTGTACAAATGCATTGGCAAAAATGTACTCCAAAAATATTTCCATGTCTTTAATTCTCGATTACAAAGAATTATTACCACTAAAGGCACCATGAATAAGAGGAATAGTTTAGAATGTATGCAATGTAAGCCTTAATATTTACAAGGTAAATAAGGCTTTTATAGCTTATAAAACTAGTTATGAAAACCAACTAAAAATGAGTTTAACTAACTTGATAAACTAAAAACCTAATACATAAATAAAATGGTAATTAATGATTACCATTTTTTATTAAATAAACACAACGAGGGTGTCTCTTAGGGAGATGCATGCCCCAAATTATTTAATAAACAAATAAATAAAATAAATATCACCTTCGATCATAAATGACCCAACATGTTTCTCGCATACTACCCTCCCCACTATGGACCTCATCTATGAGCCTAGGTAGTGGCACTCCTTGAGGAGGGGGGAGGGTTTGCTTAACATAGTTGGTCTCACTAGAATTCTCACACTTGTACTATTAGTTTTTCACCATAATGCCTCTCTCCTCCCCTAACCCAGTGTGGAGGTTGGGGATCTCTGCCTCTTCATCCCACACTAGATTAGGGTTGGGGCTCTCTGCCTCCTATGAACTAATGTAACTTAAGACACCTGATAGGGATTTCATAGGGTGACAGGAAACCACCTCTAGATAAAGGTTTCCCCAACTCTCTTTGTCTTTTCTCACCACCACACTATGAAATATATTGAGGTACAAGAAGATGATGACCAACACACCTCTGACTCTTGATGGGGCCTTATTATTGAAGGAAAATATCTTCCAAGATCTAGATGGGGTGATCCTCTTGGTCATGATCCTTCCTTGGCCATTCTCTTTTTTATTGTTTAAAGTGTCTATTTTTTGATGTTCTAAAGCATTCATTATTGTGGCCTAGTTTGTTTCTATTTTTTGGCTTTTTGTCCTGCTTGTGTTTCCTAGGCCAGGTCTACTATGTTGTTGTGAAGTGCTCTCTTACCATCAACATTTTTTGTGAATAATATTGTACATTTTGATATATTTCTATCAATAATATAATCTTTATTTCACACCCACCACCCCCCTACCAAAAAAAAATAATAAAATGTCTTTAAAAATCTACTTACTAAAAAACTTGTCCAATATATGTAAATAAGATTTTATATTTTTCCACTATGTTTTACATCACATTTCTAAATGGGATGACTATGTATTAATATATATATATATATATATATATATATATATATATATATATATATATATATATATATATATATATATCATTATGTGTAGGTAAAAGATATGGATAAAAAATTTATATTTTTTATGTTGTACTTAAATTAAATATGCTTAATAAACTTTGTTCATGTTCTCCACTCCTAACTTATGCTATAAATATTCTTAACTAATATTGTGAACTCCTGTGAAGATAAAATAAAGTCAATGTGGGTATCTAAGGGAATCTATTAATTGCCAATTTGTAGTTGTTCCACATGCCAATCAATTTTTTTTAACAAAACACAATTAACAAAGTGCATATGAACATTCTAATACTGCAAACTAATGTTTCATTTTAGATTGAGTAGTGATTATTATTTGAAAAAATAAAGGAAATTAAATATGAATAATAGTTTCTAAAATTTTATTTGACCAAATGTTTTTGCGCATTAAATTTCATGATAAACATAATGAAATAATAAAAAAAGAAATATTATAACACATTGTAAAATTACAAATTAAACATGCTAAGAAACATATTGAACAATATTAAATATTTTAATGAAGCATAGTAAAATTATGTAAAACATAGCTTGCTTGTATGTTAGGCTTTCTTGTTAATTCAATAAAATTTGTTGAATAAGATGCATTGTAACAAGTAGGAAAGATTGGTTCCTTCAAAAATGTGCTACTAAACCATTTTTTATCCTCCAACTTCAAATAAATCTAAACATATAAAATATGAATAGATTTAATATATAAAATTCATATCCACAAAAAATATTTATCAATGTGACAAAATGTACCCATGTTATTGTTACAGTAAAGATTAAAAATGGGTTTTTGATAGTGGATTTCAAATGGCATGTAGTTTTGATCAGACAACATGCACAAACTAGAGTTTTGTAATGTAGCGTTTACCACATTATTTTTTTGTTATTAGATTTATAATGAAATTAAACACATTATAAAAGAAGAATATATGATGAGAACTCAAACCAAAAATAAATAGTAAAATCCTAAATTAATAAATTTTTCACCTTATGAATTTGCAAAGTTGTTATTGATTTAGTCATTTAAAAAATTCAAATCATAAGGTGAATAAAAAGATTCAATCAATCTTGTTGGTGTTTTAGGAGGGATAATTTTAATTTGAGGCTGATAAATGTTATGGCTCAAAATTCAAAATAAAAAATAGGAGGCCAAACCCCTTCCTTCACCATTTGGGATCTTAGCACATGGTCTTTTAACAAACATTTTAGTACATAACCCCAAACTAACTGAATGAAGATGCTTATGGACAATATGAACACATTAGAGACATCTATTTTAGGTTCTCACAACATCTTGTCATATGACCAAATCTATAATGAGCATATCCATTCATCTGTACCTATTAAGCTATATCTTCCCCAATGGGAACTTCCCAAGTTCTCTAAATTTCAAAGTAAGGAGGATCCCCAACAACACCTTAGGGAATTTAGGCATGATTTTTATCTCATCACCTATGATGATTCCCTTCTTCTTTTCACCTTCCCCATGTCTCTATCTAGTCTGGCCTTAGATTGGTATAGTGCCTCACCCAAACTTTCCATCTTCTCCTTCATTGAACTGGCTCAAACCTTCTTAGACCATTTTTTGATCAATATCTCCAAGAAAGTGTATATCATCAACCTCTATTCTATCCAAAAGTTTTAAGATTAATCCATTGTTAATTTTGTGTCTCATTGGAGGAGTCTTATTAATTAGTTATCCTTCTCCTTGCCTCAACCTGAACTCATAGAGATCTTTGTTCAGGCATGTGCCAAGCATATCTCTTCTACCCTATGTGTCCAAAGCTTTCAAAATTTTGATGAATATTTCACCATAGCACATAAATTAGAGAGTAAATCCATTGATGGAGGAAATCTAAAGCTCAAAAATAAGAACTCAACCTATAAGACTAATGAGGCTTCCTCCTTTAAGTCAAGTAACCAGTCCAAGACCAACACCAAGAGTAAGGGAACTATGAATGTAGTTTTCCTAAAAGTTACTCCTCCACCTTTTGTTAACCAATCAAATTCCTCTGGTGCCTCAAAGTAAACCCTAAGAAACCAAACTTAGAATAACCAAAAGCAATTCACTGCACTTGAAGAATTATATGCTTCCATCTTGGAGAAGTTATTGAAATCTAACATCATTCAACTCCATCCTATCAAACCACCCAAGTAATTTGAATCTTCTTATCCCACACCTATTTGGTACAATGAGAATGATCTATGTGCCTTACATTAAGTGATAGGACATGATGTTATTAGGTGCAACACTTTCAAGAGCCTTGTCGAATCCCTCATTGACAAGGGGGAGCTCACATTGGATAACCCCAATGCACCATCAAACCAAGCCCTTGATATATTCAGGCAACCCTTCCCAAAACATGTATCTACAAATATTGAAATCAACAACATTAAATTTTCTCATGATACCCATATAATTAATGTGGTCCTTGACACACTCATTTTTAAAGAACTTATTAGCCAACCCATTTGTCTCTCACCCCATCCACTTATTGAGGTAGCAGAGTTACCTTCCCTTCCTTTAGACACTAAAAAAAAAACTACCATCCTCTTTCCCTCTACTTATTGAGGTAGTGGAGCCGCTAGCATCCCTTTAAACTAACTTATCAAAGCACCCAACCACTGCCACCCTATCTCTACCTTCAACTATCGATCAACCTACTCCCCCTTTGGAAATCATTTTTAAAGAGAAAATCCCCTTGCCTACTCCTACCATAGAAGAGCCACCCATCTCAACCTTGCATCCTTTGATTGAGGAAGAGGATAAGGTTACCATCTCTATGTCTTAACCTATGAGCTTCTCTTTTAGGTCCACTATTTAGGGAATAAAATCAACCTACAAATCATTTTCTAGGTTAGTGCAAAAATTAAAGTTTGTTTCCAACCCTAACATGGATCAAGCCACATTTTGGAAATAATTAGGTCTCCCTTACATTACCCAACCAGAGTATCCAACCTTTTTTTGATCAAACCAACCCATCAATTTTTTTTACCAACCTCCTATCATATCTACCCAAACAACCAAACCCTTTAACCAACCAACTAAAACCTCCATTAAATCAGCTAACCTTTAACCAGTTAAGCCAACCCAAAATTTAGTAGCCAAGCCTTCTTTTAACATCCCAACTAGGTTTGTCAATAACCTTGGTATCCTCCCTACATTGAACCTTAGTCACCCATCCATGAAAGTAGACCTAATCCCTTCAAAACCACCAAATAAACACTAAATCTAAGCAACCAAAGAGGTGAAACCACACAAAGGCCATAAGGCTCAAAGTTTTCCTCCCTCAACCTTTCCCTCCATCCTAGGACCTCATCCCTATATCTTGAGAAGGAAGCTAATTACCTCTACCAAACTATCTATCGTAGTTACACCTTCATAGTTACTCTTTGACACACCTCTTTTCACCTGCCAACAATGCCTAAGCTACCTACCTTACAATATTCTACCTCTAGCTCATCAACCTTCTTACCTAAACTAAAGCCATCAACAAAATGTACCACCTTACCCAAGGCACTTACTAGCAAACCTATTTCTAAGCAACCTCTTACTTCAACCACCAAATTCAAGACCACTACATCTTTACCACATTTAGTTGAGTTATACTCAACAATCCTCCATAATTTATTACAAACATCCTATTTAGCCTTACCTCCCATCAATCCCTTTGACCCTTTAGCTTCAAAACCTATCTATTACAATGACCACTACATGTGTTCCTATCATAGGGCACTCGACCATTACACAGAGAACTAAAAAGCTCTCTAAACCATCATCCATTGACTTTATGGCAAGGATGACCTATTAGCAGACAAAATTCCCATGAGTACCATACCAATCCAACCATCCACCATGCCTACCTAACACTCACCCACTCCTCTATGCTCACCTCAGAGTGAAGATGGATCTAAAAAATCCTTTGGCTCAACCTTTATTTCTATCCATACCATCAATGTGGTTACTAAATCACAATAGAAAGATAAGGGGAAGGCTAAGGTGTTTATTACTTAAACATACCCCTCTTCCAACTCCCAACTAACCTTCACCAAACCATCTCCTTCCTTGACCAGACCCAAGGTGTCTATCTTTGGTGCATCCCAATCTAACCCTTCAAAATCCATCAAGAGAGTTTTACTCAAGAAAATTCACCAAACCTGGTGAAGATGAGTTTGTATGAGTTGATCTCTACTCTCCCCATCACCACCAAGCACTAATAGAGGCTTTGTAATCCATTGAGGTCCAACTTGAGGACCTCCAACCTCTAGCCACCTTTTTATGTCCTTTTATATTTCTAGCCTTATTACCTTCGAGGCTCAATCATTAAACACTAAGGAAGTTTGAGACTTCCCCTCTTTCTTCCAAGATCGTATCATCACTTGGTCTTATAGTGATATGCCTAGAATTAAATCCATCATTTTTACCCTTAACATTATCACTCACCATGATGCCAAACTTATCAATCAAAATATCTTATTCATGTATGCTTGCATAGCCTTTCTCATCAAAGAAGAGCTTTAGTTTCTCTTATATGTCAACTTAATTTAACCTATTGACTTACCCCAATGGGTCTCAAATATCATGCTTATTACTAAAGCCACAGGGGGACTATGCATTTATGTGGAGTTTTATGACCTTAACCTCACCTACTCCAAGGATGACTTTCCTCTACTTATTATAGACCCGCTTATTGATCTTACAGTTGGCCATGAGATGTTATCTCTCATAGATAGGCTCTTAAGTTACAATCATATCTTAATTTCCCTTGAAGATTAGCATAAAATTGCCTTTACCACCCCATTGGGGACTTTTTTCTATAGACTCATGCCTTTTGGGTTAAAGAATGATGGTGTAACCTACTAGCATGTCATGACCTACATCTTCCATGACCTTATCCATAAGATCATAGAGGACTATGTGGATGACCTTCTCAAAAAAATTGAACTCTAAAAATATCACTTGACTATTCTCAAGATCATTTTCGAGTACCATATCCATTATCATGTCCACCTCAACCCCAAGAAGTGCATTTTTGGGTTCATATCAGGAAAGCTTCATGGATTTATTATCTCCCTTCATAAAATCAAAGTTAATCCTACCAAAATAAAATCAATCCTAGACATGCTCCCTTACCAACCTTAAGCAACTCTGTAGCTTACAAGGGAAGCTTCAGTCCATTCATCATTTCATTTCTTGGCTTTTGAATCAGTGCCAGCCTTTCCACCACCTTTTGAAGAAGGATGTGTCTTTCAAGTGGAATAGTGATTATCAAAAGGCTTTTGATTTACTCAAATAGTACCTCTTATATCTACCTATCCTTACCCTTCCTAAGGATGACCAACCTTTCTACCTATATATCTCTACCACTAATCATTCCCTAGGGGCAATGTTGGCTCACCAAGATGAACAACATAGAGAGAAAGTTGTATACTAAATTAGCCATGCACTTGTAGAGTATGAGACTCGATATACCCATACTGAGAAGCTTTACTTAACCTTAGTCTTAATGGCCACCAAGCTTTGCCATTACCTTTTTAATCACAAAACCTACATCATAGCCAACATTGACGCACTCAAGTACATGCATTCCAAGCCATACCAAAACCAAATTATGGCCAAGTGGCTCATAATCTTAGTAGAGTTTTATCTTGAGTTCCTTTATTAGAAGTCAATTAAAATTTAAGTCATTGCTAACCAATTGGTTGAGGCACCTTTGGTAGATAACCAACCTCCTCCTCTTGAGTTTCTCGATGAGTCCATCATGACCCTCTCTCAAGAAAAATTCACCTATCAAATTACCATGTTATTCGATAGATCAAAATGTTAACATGGTGGGGGAGTAGGTATCACCCTTATCCCCTTTGATAATGAACCTCTTCCTTTGTCCTTCAATCTTGATTCAGAATTTACCAACAACAAGATTAAGTATGAAGCCCTAGTGATAGACCTTCAAACTACCTTATCCCTAGGAGTCAAAATGATTGATATATTTGGTTACTCCCAAATTAAGGTCAATCAAATCAATGAATATTACCATTTTTATAATGATGTTCTATAATAGTACAAACAAATATTTTATGAGCTCTTAGCATCATCTGAACACTACCACATCTAATCAACCCCATGATCTACCAATAAATTCACTAACACTATGGCTTCCCTTGCCTCACAAATATTATTTACACCCTTGAATTCTAAGTTGTATGTTGTTATCCATAGGATTAATCAACCATCCTATATCAAACCATATTATCCCACCAATTTCAATGTGGAGGAGACCCAACCTGACCTTTGGTATCAATAAACCTATGACTACCTTAACCTTGGCATAGTTCCCTCTACCCTCTCTAGGATTGCTAGAAGGGCATTTATACAGGGTACCTCTCACTATACCATTATGGGGGTAATCCTTTAAAAATGCATCTTTGATGGTCTTCTTTTCTGTTGTCTATATAGTCATGAAGGCTCTCATGTTATCAAGGAAATATATGAAGGTCTATGTGGGGGGAACTTTAGTGGCCTCATTGTAACTAAGCACATCCTTCACCTCAAGTATTATTAGCCTACCATTAACCAAGATTGTTGTGATTATGTTAAAAAGTGTGTTAAGTGTCAACAACACTCTAACTTTCATCATGTACCTAGCCATAGCCTTCATATTTCTATTGATCTTTGGCCTTCTTCACAATGGGACCTATATATTATTGGTGAAATCAACCCTCATTCCTTATAGTGACACCATTCAATCATTACCATGACTGAGTATTTTACCAAGTGGGTAGAGGTTATTCCTCTAGTCTCAATGAAAGTAGAGAATATTTTCAACTTTATCAACCATTATATCATCTATCACTTTGATGTTCCTCATAAGATTATTACCAGCAATGGTAAGTCCTTTAAAAATAAGCAAGTCTAGGATCTCTGTGATGTATTTAGCATTAAGTTACGCTTCTCCTTAACCTATCACCCCCAAGCCAATGGATTGGTAGAAGCCTCTAACAAAATTCTTAATAACATGCTAATTAAAATGGTCAGTGTATCAAGTCAAGATTGGCATTTGAACATCCCCTTCACCTTATGGGCATATTGCACTAGCATTAGAACCCCTATGGGTGCCACCTCATTTTATCTTGTATTTATAGTAGAGGACTTCTTGCCTCTTGAATTATAAATCCCCTCTCTTCGTATATCTTTACAAGAGCTTATTTTGAAATATGATTATCTTCAATACTGTTTAGCCCAACTAGAGCTACTCAATGAGCATCATCTAATGGCCCTCACCCATCTTCATGTCTATCAAGAGCATATCAAACATGCCTATAATAAACACCTTAAAGCATGGGAGTTCAATATTGGATACCTCATCTTAAAGGAAAATCAACATGTCACTAATATGGAGAAAAGTAAGCAGGACAAGTTTACTTTTAATTGGCTTGGACCTTATATCATAACCCATAAGTATGGATCAGGAGCTTACCAATTATCTTCTCTTGAAGGCAACCAAGAGCTTGATCCCCTTGATGATTCACATGTACATTTGTTCTTTTGTTAAGAAGGATCAAGTCCACCTTTTATTCTACTTGAGCTCATTCCCCGTTATCTACCCACATTTATCTCCCTATTTTAGGGTAAATTGATTAACACTAAATCATGTGATTAATTGTCACTAGCATATCCTTATATTCAACAATGGGTATTTTGGCTCTACTCATGGCATGGTTCTCGTGGTACTTTCCACACCTTCATAGGATGAGTTCCCATGGTCGTTGTCACCTAAACCCCTTCACACCTAATCAACCTTCTTGTGCTTTTTATTTTGCCTTCACAAAGGTGAACCACCAAGCCATCCTAAATGAGTCTATGTTAAGAAAAATCATAGCAAAATAATAAAATTATTATCACTTGCAATCATGGGTCATTCCTAGCATTTATAGATTGATCCCTTGAAGGACAACTATTGGAAATTTATTGGAAATTTCTAAAATTCAAGATGGATTGCTCCCTCGAAGGACAACTACCAAAAATCATTAATCAAAGTACAAAAACTTAGACCAATACCTCAAAGTATGGATGATTAACCATTTGTAAAAATCATGGCAATTTATTGGAAGCTTCTCACATCAATTAACTTTCTATATACAACACTGAATAGAAGGCCCATTATCACAAATAAAATAAAAGCAAAATAATCTTGAAAGCCACAATCAGCTCTCAAGCAACACAATTAGATGGAATCCATAATCAGATTTCATAAGTAGACTTCCCACATCAATCAGCCTACATAGCTTGGCATAGTCTTGTTTAAACTAACTCTATGAAAACCTATATAAGAGGCTTGCTAGTCTCACAAGAAGGTTCCATTTTCACCCATCTACCCTATATACAAGGGATTTTTGATCTTGCTTGACATTATGTGGTCAAGACATCTTTTTAGCCAACTGATGAATGTTAATGCAAAGCATTCAAATGGATTGTGTTCATTAAGCTAACCAACTTTGGTTTTGTCTAGTCCTTGTCAATGAAGAAGCATCATTGCCTCTTCTTTTCTTATCATGACTAGCTGATATTTTCATTATGGTGTTTTCCTCTTGATTATATCCTCTATTCTCCCATCTAGTGTTGTTAATTAAACTATCTCATGTGTTTTATCATAAAAATTGACAATAAAGAACAATAATCATAACCACATCCATCCACATTATTGTACCATATATGATAATCATACTCATAAGTAGTAAAATCAATGTTAACATGTCTAAACATAATGAAATCCCAAATACTCATTAAAAAATAGCATGTCATAAGCATAACCAAACCATATCATGCCTAAGATACACTACCATAACATAAGCATAATCCATGAACACATAAACACATCATATCACAATCAATAAACATCAATGCCAAATCATACACTATGAGCATGAGCATAAGCAAACATCACACACACACACACACACACACACACACACACACACACACACACACACACACACACACACACACACACACACACACACACACACACACACACACACATATATAAACTTGTAAGTCACATAACCATAACATGCAACAAGAACAAGCAATAAGTGTGTAAAAATGATTCACTTTTCAATTTTTACCCCATGTATTTTTAGGGTTTGCACCCTGACCATAGACAGTCATCCTTGAGCACCTCAACCATCGATGGTTAGGATGCTCAATTTATTGCATTCTCTTTAGTAACCCCTTCTTTAGAAAAACCCAACTAGTTTCACCCAACTATGGAACTTACCTTCTTTACCCACGCTAACCACCTCATCACTTTACCATTGGTCCATTTGGGCCCAACTCACACGTATTTTCCAACACATTTTTCTTGGTACCTTGACCATAGTAACAACATTACATTATTAACCACCTTTTGACCTTGCACTACCTCATGTTTACTTGACCCACTTATGTCTTTTCAAGAGGACATCTCACATTAGATACCCATGAAACTTGACCTCTTTATGTTTTCCACTAGATCACTTCCTACCTCAAATACCCATAATAACACTCACCTTGTCTATGAGACTAATAGGTGTACCTAGCCACCTTGCCTACATGTAGTTGTGTGATACATTGGTTACTTGTCCCTTAGATTCAACCTTTATTATTTTCAACTATGGCACCTTTATATTTTTGTGATCTTTATTATCACACCTATTGTTTCACTTTGCATGCTTATTTATGCTTCAGTACCCAATGATGTCTACCCTCATCATCACTCTCACATACCTTGTCAAACCCATACTCAATTTGGTTTTCACCTCATCGACTCTCAATTTGAGGGGGGAACACCTCCTCCCATCCTTGAGGTAACCAATAGACCTTTGACCAACATCAATTTTTATTTTTCATCTTGTTCATTTTAAGTCATCTAATAAAAATGGGTAAAATGTAGGCACCAAGAATCCACACACCATGATTCCAAATGTTAAAATACCCCTTAAAACACCTTAGGAACCCCTTAGGACCAATATCACCTTCCAATCCATAATCAACCTAACCCATAGTCAGCATAGCACAACTAGATTGACCTTATCTTTTATCCCTTTTTACCCTTTACACTCGACTACCAATGATTAGGGTAACCATTAATGATCAAGTTACACTACCTCAACCAAAATCATGCAAACTACGTACTTTGATTTTCTAGTTATAAATTGTCTAAATCCTATTGTGAGCTATTACATGAATGATTTAATTTTAGAAGGCCCAGTTCATGTCCTGTTGTAACTCTCTTACTTTGCCTATAAGAGAGATGAGCAAAGAGGTGAAAATCATTGACAAACATCTAAAACATATTCTAATCTACAATTGTTATCAAGAGATTTATGCATCTAAGAGTTTATTTTTTGTAGGTAAATTTCCATTAGTAATTCAACAACCATATCAAAGAGTCAATTTGTTTTCACCTCTCCACTAAGCCTCTAGGTATCATTTCTCTATTGAAATCAAGCCAGATTCCACCAATAGACTATCTTAATCATCCACCTGATCAACTTTTGGTAAGATAAATACTTGATTCCCAACATTAATTTACTTTATTTCCATTTCATAATCATCCCAAACCTTACCCACCTCTAAAAAACCATCTTTTATATCTCATTAATTAGCAATTCATCAACCTAGATCTTTGCATAGTAACCATCAATGGTTGACTCAATCATTGATGGTATACCCAATCATTGATGGTCAGATTGACCATCGATGGCCATCCTAACTATTGATGGTCACTGTGACACCAAAAAATATCAAGCTAATTTCACCTACCTACACCCAATCAAACCTAATCTTCTATTTTCCTGCTTATTCATAGACCCCTTTCCAATATTTTAAAGCATACCCCAACCCTATATCACTAGTATTAATTGGTTAATCACTAATTTAATCATTTATAGCATATTTATTATTAAGATTTCTTATATTCAATTTTAGTATCTTTTGATTCATTGATACAAGTACTTTCCTTTCTATTTTATAAACTTTATTATTTAAAATGTTTGGATTGACATCCCCTAAAGAAGCTCTCACTTTTGGGATCTAGCTATCACTAGGCAATCCACCTAACTATTTTCTAACAAATAAGTTTACTTAGTGCTTTATTATATATGGGTAATATTTCCAAGATAAATAATATCTCTTCATAATCATCTAATTCAATGCGCACACAATCAATCAAGTTTTTCAACCATACCCCTACTTAGTTTCTTTTTTTCCTCTTTTTCAATAATAATCAAGAAATTAATTGAAACACTATTTTATGTCTTCTTCTTCACAAAATCCCTAGCTTAGTCACACAAAAGGATAAATGATATCAAGGGACAAAATAGGTTAGTGGTTGAAGTTCTGCTAGACCTTGATACCCCATTGTGTTAAGCATTACCTACATAAAACTAATTTGAATGAGGGTCAAACTTCATGTAGTTCTCCCATGTTAAGTGGTGTGTGAGAAATATTAGTTCAAAATTCTAAATTTCCATGAAATAATGGGTATGATTAAGTGCCCTAACAATTCCTTGTCACCTTTGAATGGTATGAAAACCTAGCTCTAGGTTGAAGTGGTTATATGGAGGGTTTATTGGGAAGGATAGGGAATTTTCTTTACATGTGTAGCTAATTAAATATGGTAATTTACAAACATTACATCTCAAAAAATGTAACGAATTATGATTATATGTTGATAAAAGTTAGGAATTACTCTAATTGTAAAAGCGAAATGTGTGGAGGGACTTGATGGGCTGAATTGAAAATTGAAAAATTGATCGTTATTTAGCGAGAGGACAAAATTATGATTTTTGGACTAAGGCATTAGGTGTGATAGTCCAAATGTATAACTTTTGTACAAACCATTAGGACAACTAAATTAAAGGTTAGAACCTATTAATTAGAGAGCATAGGTTGTTGAAACTAAGAAATATGAATGTTTAGTGATCATAGTGGCTTTGTGTTGAGGGTCATCTACATAGAAGATAAAGGAATGTTCATTTAGAACCATGGGTTTCAATGTAGGTTGGGTGTACAAAAGGAGTGCACATAAGTGCATTATTTCAAGTATAAATGTTAATTTTAGTGTCTACACACCCTTATTATAATACATCAAAATACAAATAAAAAATAACACTACTACTAAATTTTAACCCTTCTACGATAATTAAATACCCCTAAAATTAATATTTTAAATGCTACAAATAGACTATCTCTACCAACTACAGTTACCAAGGCCACTCAATAAAGGAGTGTGATTACACATTTTTATTTTTAGTTGAAAATTTCCACAAATATCTCATAGTGATCTTGACATGTGTACATCAAAAAATAATTCAAGTGCCTTAATAGGGAAAAAGGTTTACATAAGTCCAAGTTATCAATTTCTTTCCAAATTTTAACTACAACTATGTGCAATGGGGGCCATTGGTTTTCAATGAGAGTGATTATTCTAGGAAGATCTAGGTGACTAGATGTTATTTTTAGTTTACCATTATAGCATATATAGCCTCATGCTAATGTTAACAAAATCAACATTTAGTTCCACACATACATGCCACTAGATAAAATTAAACTCCACCTCTACGTAACCACACAACTCTTGTAGTGTCAATACTATTGACCACAAGTTTTTAGTAATAGCATTTAGTGAAGTCACACATTTCATTAATTATGATGTAATTATTAAAAACTCTTGTAAAATTTAAACTCACACGTAATATTCATCATTATATATTAATGTATACTTCCATTCTTTGTATTTAGTTACGTAGACAAGAATGAAGTTAGGGAGTATATAGACACCATAGATATGACCTTCTAAATATTGTACATAACATAATAAAATGTTTATATTATAGTTATATATTAGTTGTCTTCATATTCTTAGTTTTTTTATTCTTTGATTGTAGATTCATATTCTATATAATTCATAACTCACTTCCCTTTAGAAACCTCTTAAATTTATGTGAGTTGGTTTTTTATTGAGCCTCCTTCTAGGCCTCAAATCACCCAAACACTAGAATCAAACTACATGAAGTTCTTATGTAGTGTAAAAAAATGCATAAAATTAATGTTTTAGTCCTCTCTTCCAAGGTGGAAATGAAATTTTATTCAATTTGACCTATCCTTCTTTTAGGATATGATGCAATAAAATTTGAATGTTTTCCTTATGAGTAAAAAAATCTTTTTTTTAATATTTATTAGTTTTGGTGGGATCCTTATCCTATTCACTTTTTACCAAAGATCCAACCAGTTTGGGACACAATCAAGGGCCTAAATACCCAAGTGATCATCTATCATATGTATAATAATTACCAACAATGGCTACAACAGGCCCAATAATACCAACAACCACAACCGGCTTAAGAATACCATCAACAACCATAACTCGCCCAAGAATACCAATGACCATCCATAATCAACCTACAATACCAAACTTAGATTTCATCCTAGGTGGTGATTGAAGCAATGAAGTCACTTTACCAATTCACCCACATCTCATTAGTTCAACAAAAATAAATCTTAAAAGTGTACCTAGATTGATTTTATCCTTGTAAATAGTAGAAATGATATCGTAAAGCATTGAAAATTTATGAAAAACTTGACAATTGAATACCTTTAGGATTTTTGTATATATACACTTCTCAATATTCAATTAGGGGGTCATTGGTCTGTAATCAGATACAAGGAACACAAAAGAAGGTGACAAAATAGGCCCAAACAAGTAAGAGAAGAGAAAGGAAGGGGGAAAGTCCCACAAGAAACACATAGTAGGATATCAATGATCATATGATCTTGGACATAGAAAGTTTAAAGAGACCACAATTTTGTATCAAGTATAAAAGCAGTGGGAAAAAGGTAAAAGAAATCAAAACAATAGAGAGAGTGACAAATGAGAGGTTATATAAAGCTAGAAAACATGAGAGAGAGAGAGAGAGAGAGAGAGAGAGAGAGAGAGAGAGAGAGAGAGAATAAGGAAAACACAAGGCCACAAATATAAGAAAGAGAGATAAAGGAGAAACAATAAACACTCCAATAGGATATTAACTCAGGTTAATAGACCATATGCATAAGGCAATGATGAAAGTATTATAATAATAAACCTTATACCAAAAATGAGGTGTCTATATTTTTTTATAACATTCACAATGTATTTTATCAATAACAACACCACATTCATAAAATTATCGAAGGCCCATAACAGTAAAATTCAAAACAAGGAAACTAATAGTAAAATATAGTGGGATATCAAGTTTGTTATGAAATTTTTCTTCTATAATATTTAATTACAAACTAGTTTGGGATTTAAATTTGGAGGTAAGCTCAAGTTTCAGCTTATGGGCATGCATCATGGAAAGGTTTTGGTTTTGATAACATCCTTACTCTTGTTTCCCTTGTTGTAGTTGTGGGATCCTTTGTGATATAAACTATTTAAAAATCTTAGGAAAATTTCAAAATGTGGCTTTATGGAAGGGTTTTGGGTTTAGAGATGGCCTTTTTATCAATCAGCACTCCCTATGGTTGTTCCCAATCATTAGCTTCTATGTAATTCCTCTTACATAGTTGCCTTGAATTCACTCCCTCAAATTCTTTCGAAGGGAAATTTAAATAGTGCAAAATTTATTTTTTATAAACACTCACATTTATATCCCTTGAGATGAATTCAAAGTTGAGTTTAATCTCTCTATTGCAAAAAAATAATCTTATGAAGAGATTGTGGAAGCAATTCCATTAGAACTTCTTTCAAAAATCACAATCAATTTTTCTTGCCCTTAGTGAAAATATTTCAAATGGTATGTTGACACCCCCTTCTATAATTACACTGCACAAAAGGATTATGAATGACTCTTGTTGCACTTTCCTATGGTTGGCAAGTTTAATGGCCATTAGAAACTTCAATTCTCCCTCATAGTTTGGGGCAGACATTTTCAGATTGTGTGAACTATGTGCATTGAGCCAAAGTTAGCTCACTTTACTTGGGGTTTACTTCATCAAGGGTTTCCTATAGGCAAAATGCTAATTCAATAAGGGGTTTTGTAGTCCCATTGCCCTTTTTAGGGGCACATAAAGACTCTCATACACCTTTTATGGTATTTATAAAAATACCAATGTGCTTGGGATTAGATACATGAATTTTTAAGGGATTTTTTCCCAACCCCTTCAGTTGGTTTCACACACTTTTGGGTGACAACCCACAAATGCCCCCTCAATTCACCCAAATCTAGCATGTTTTCAGAGTGGAAATTATTTTTTTAATATGGAAAGAATGGATTTCATCTTTATTCTCTAATATTTACGTTGACATTCACTTTTATACTTATAATATGACTATGGCTATTTATAATGTGCTTCTACATATTCAAATGCAAACCAACAAAGTGGTTATGGAGTTGGATTACCTATAGTGGTTACTTGGTCATTAGGGTAATGCCCCCTACTCTATTGTGAAGGTATCAGGAATAGGAAGAATAGTTTAATATTTATTCAATATAAGCCTTAATATTTTCAAGGTATGTAATCCTTTTATATTATACAAAAGTGGTTTTAAAAACCAACCATCAATGGGATTAAGTAACTCAAGAAACTAACAACCTAATACACAAATAAAATGGTAATTTATGATTACCATTGTACCTTAAACCAACATAATTGGGGTGTATCCCAATGAGATGCATGCTCAAAATTATTTAATAAATAAATAAACAAAATAAATATCACCTTGGATCATAAATGACCCAACACAATCCCCCTCGATCCAAATGGGTATAGAAAAAGAAAAAACCTAGAGTAATGAATAAGAAGTCATCAAATAATATCTGACACAACTATAAATGGTGTACTATATGTTATGGTAGTGATAAAAAATGATATTGCTTCATAAATAATCCTACCTCATGAGTGTGGTGTAAATGTTGATAAACACAATCAAGGTCTGTGCATCACTTGTGATCATTCAAATTGTACTATAGTAGAACATAATCAAGGCCTATCTAACTACATTGACATACATAAGGCTCTACACAAGATATCATTCAAGTGATGAACCTATAATATGTATGGCACATCTCATGGATGCCCAACAATCATTGACAACCTATGCTCAATGCTCTTGGTGATAGCAATTTGTATCAACTTGTACTATCATTGATGACTGATCAACAACCAACCAATTTTATATCTTCTCCCCTATCACACAAGAGGTGAAAAATTGTGCATCAAGAGAAACAAAATCAAATAACCATGTATAATCCATGTCATGAATACCAAGGATAAAAATCCAAAAAATGATACTATAATAAATTTTAGTCTTGAGCCCTGTAGCTTGCATAAGATGGGTGAATCACATATAACTCAAAATAAAGTATTGGGTACATTGAGACCATAGACCTTAGCCATATAATATGCCTCCTAATAAGAGAAAGTGTCAAAATATGTGAATAGTCTAAGCAAACATAATATCTACCACTAGAATGAATTACATAATTTACTTCAACTTTCTTTTTGTGGGGAGAGCAAGATCATTGAGAAGGACATACATCTGCAAGATGGCTAATTCCACCATATTTATAACATCTCATTTCCTTCCAGTGTTTTCAAGAACCAAAATATGAAGAGTCACTATTGCAACCACTAGATTTAGAATAAATCTTGTGGTGATGTTTGTATGTGGAGGACTATGGAGAATGATGTGGGGAATGCAAATGAGAGTGTTGATGTGAGTGTCTTAGAGACTGCCGATAAGTGTGTTGTTTAGAATGTTTTAGAGACTATTTTTGAAAATGTCTTGGACCATGTGTTATTTAGAGATGATGCTTTCAAACCTTTGTGAATTAGGCATCTTCTATTGGCTAAGTTTTCTTTTTTACAAATTGACACTCCATTCTTTATAATTTTTGGTTGCTAATCTTGCATTTTCATATATTAAACTTATAATTTTAGCAATTATTACAATTATATAGCAACAACTAATGAATTTTACTTGGGGCTTTACCTTGAATCATGTAAGTAGATTCAAAAATTAAATTTTGTGATTCAGGGACATGTCTAAGTAGAAGTCATATAAATTAATCTTTTTACACCCTTATAACTCCTTTAAATTGTTTCCCTTCTTTGCTATTTATATAAAGCCTATTAAAAAATAGAATATCCCCTTTTCAAAAAAAAACAAATCCAAAAGGTAAAGTTAAGATTTCTCAAACCAAATATAGGTTGAATGCAGTTTGAACCCTTGACCTCTTGTTTATCAAGTGACTAACAAAAAAAAAATATCCACCTCCCCATCAAGAAATTTAAAAATAAAAATTCAAAATATTTTAAATGTTCTTGATTTTATGGAAGTGAATAATCAAAAATTATATACATGTGCACAAAAACTATTCTACCTAATTTTGCACTTTGCATGTGAAAACAACAATGCCTTTCTTTTCCAAGGAAGCTTGTGATAATTATAGGGTTTGAAAAGATTTGAAAACTTCTTCCAACATGACATTGATCATCATTTTTATCCTACTTTGTCTACAGTCACCTTCGCTATCACATTGATTTTTTGTTTGGATAAATGTGGTATCTCTCCTAAGATGTTTTCTACAAAAAAATAAAAAATAAGATCATGAGATGAATTTATGATATTATTATTAGTTGTGTCTTTCAAAATTTTAATTATTAGATGAATTTGTAAATTCATTCACGTTTGTGATTTTAAATTATTTAATTTTTCAACATTGTTTCTACTTTTGCTTCTATAAATTTGAAATTTTATAACGTAACTTGTAATTTCTAGATTGTTTTCTAGAAAAATAAGATGGTAAAATTTTTAGTGGTTCTTACCACTTTATAAAAATAATTCATTAGACGACTTGTGTGGAAACCTAATTTTTTTAGGTAATTCTTGTAAATAAAATCTAGGAAATGCATAGAATCATAAATAATAATAAACTCTTATAATTTGTTAAACTAGGCCCCAACATTTTAAAAACACTTACCTTAACTCCCACTAAAAAATATATCATTCCAATTGCATCGAACCAATCCCACATTAAAAATAAGATCCCAAGCCCCTCCCATTCCATGGGACCACATCCTTCACCATTTTAGTAGAGAGTGAGTTGAATGAGGTGAAAGTGAGAAAGTAAAATTGAATTCTAAGATATTTGGGATCCTAACACATGGTCTTAAAAAGTGAAATTAATTGTGCGAGGTAATTAATTATGTTTTTTAATTTTTGGGTGATGTGAGGTAGTTAATTATGAAAATTACAGTCTAGATTGGGATTAAAAAATTGGAGGTAAGTAATAAAAATATAGACATTCTTGCATTATTTCCATTATTGAAATTTCAAATTAAGATAATGACATAAAACATAATTCATGTCAATAGATTTTTTTAAAATTATTTGTGTGTTATCATTTACAAATAAAACATAATTCATGTCATCGATGAGATGTGGGTGAGTTTTTAAAGCAACTTGGTTGCTACAAGCACCACCTAGGTTCAAATCTCAGATGGTATTGTAGGCCATTTTTCATTGATCATTGGTATTAGGTCAATTATGGCAGATCATTGGTATTAGGCTAGTTGTGGCCGTTGATGACATTCTTGGGCTGGTTATGGTCATTGTTGGTAATTTTGATACTTGTGTACTTGGGGATATTGGCCCTTGATTGTGTCCCAGACCAGTTGAAGCTCCAGTCAAAAGTATATAAGGGTAAATATCCCACCAAAATCCTATATATCTAAAAAAACATAATTTATGTCAATAGATTTCCATGCTTAGGACCATAACCATGAGATGTTTAGTAATATATCTAGGATATGCTTGAGTCATAAACATAATAAAAAAGGGCTACCATTAGTGCCATGTTGATTTATATATTTTATATAGTCATTTTCACCTTTTTCTCCTCTGAATTTTATTTTAATATTATTTGAAGAGTCCAAAATTCTTCATATATCCACTATTTAGTTAGTTGTGACATGTAATTTAGATCTATCGACATGGAGGACAAGAGAACACAAGAAATTTTGTAAATGAAAAATAAATTATACTCATCCTTTTATATAGTCATAAAACCTAAAACACATCAAATCTCTAAAAATTTGCTTCCAGTCTTAAATGAAAAATTATAATTTTTTATTTCTTGTGGTTGCATCTAAAACCCTACCACATGGTAGGGGTGTAGACACAACCCTAGTAGATCATTTGATGAATCAATTTAACTCATTCTTTGCCCCACCCAATATTAAGAACAAGAGGCCAAATGGGTTTGGCATTGTAAGAGATCATCTTCTGTAAGAGAAGCACTTAGACTTATATGGTCTACCCCTAAGAATTACTAGTAAAGTGAGGGGGTGAGGATTAAGGGTAGGATGCTAATTTAATTACATGGCTTGTTATCTTGATACCCTTTCTATGGGCACCTAGAGATTCTCATGCACTTTTTCTATTTTTTTCACAATGCCCAAAGCTCTTGGGTTGGATGCATAATTTTTTAGGCATTTTTACCCATACCCCTTTAGTTGATCTCACATACTTTTGGGTGAAAACCTACAAATTCCCCCTCATTTCACCCAAGTCTGGATTACTTTTAGCATGAAAATTATTTTTTGGATATGGAAACAACATATTTTACATTTAGGATTTTTGTATATATAAACTTCTCAATATTAAATTAGAGTCATATTGATGTGTAATCAGATACACAAAACACAAAATAAGGTGACATAATAGGCCAAAACAAGTAGTAAAAGAGAAAGGAAGGGGGAAATTCCCACAAGAAACACATAGTATGAGATCAATGGTCATATGATCTTTCCCATAGAAATTTTGATGAGACTACCAATTTTTTCCCAAGGATAAAAGTAGTGGAAAAAAGGCAAAGGAAACTAAAATAGTGGAGAGAACAAAAAGTGAGAGGATCTACGAATTCAAAAAAACATAGAAAAGATAGAGGAAAAAAGAATAAGGAAAACACAAGGCCATAAATGAGAGAGAGAGAGAGAGAGAGAGAGAGAGAGAGAGAGAGAGAGAGAGAGAGAGAGAGAGAAATGAAAAATAGTAAACCATATACACAAATAAATGATAAAAGTGTTACAATAATAATCCTTATACCAAAAAAGAGATGTCTATAACATTCACAATGTATTTTATCAACAACACCATATTATTAAAATGATTGAACACCCATATCAATATAATTTACAAGGTAAATAATAGTAAAATATAGTTGTATATCAAGTTTGTTCTTGTGAAAATTTTCTTCTATAACATGTAAAATATCCTCAAATACGGATATATTTATATTCAATTATGCAGTCAAAAATGTGTGTACATGACATATAAGCTTTAGAGAAATAATCCATAGAGAAATTTCATAACACTTATGTTAGTACCATATAATTCTTCCTCTCTCTATGTAGATGAATATTACATAGAGATGTTATGTGTTGTAATGCATCTAGTTATGTGGGTTGGATCAATTGTTGTGATAGAATTGAGTTCACATTTCTATAAGAAAATAAAAGTCAATTAGGATAAAATTGGTTGTTTGTAAATCTAAAAAAAAATTAGTGGGAATGGAGAAAGTGTTACTCTAAGTCTTGGTTGTGTTATGACCCTACCTATATGATACTTTATGTTGCAGTATGAGACTTTATAATTGACATGTGATTGACTTCAAATAACATTTTGAATATGTATTGTAGATGTTTATCTAATTAGATGTATTATTGTGTTGTCATACTTAATGGTTATGAATTTGATTCACTATTATAATTGACTAGTTATTATCACATGTAGAATTTAATATTATAGTATATTAGACTTTTACTTATGTTTATATTTTATATGTAAGTATATACTAATTATACCTATTATGTGGTTGCAAGGGTAGGTGATGAGCTAGGCTCATTAGTGGATTTTGGCTATTGGGATAATAAAAAAGGTTGATGAGATTTAGGTATAAACCTAATAGGTATTAAATTAAATAAAAAATATTAAAAATGCATTGGTCATATTATGTTTGGCATTTGACTTTGAGTCTAATCTTGTCGACTACTATTTAATTTCTAGTTTGTTCTTTTATGACTACATGTATTTTGACTTCACCTCTTGTATGTTCTAGCTTGTATTCTTATGTGCATTGGGGTGTATGTTCTATCTGTTTAATAATTTTAATTTGTGTGTGTGAAATTATCCTTGTGTGGCCTTGTTGTCATTATTTTATGCAATATTCATGCTCTTTCCTTACTCATATTAATCATTTTGATCTTGATGTGGGTCTCTGGTGGACTTAGCCACTTTTGTGTTGTGTCTCCCTTTAGTTGATGTGGTCTTTTATTCTCCATTAGTTGTTTGTGTATTTTTTTTTTTAGAATTTAACATCGTGGGTGGATAGACTTGTTCCTAGCCATCATTATGTTGAATTTCCCCCAACCCCTTGTGGATTTGGAACCCATGCATTATGATTAATTGGGATATTCATGGGTTGACATTTTAAATTATTTTGATAAAATTAGATTTTACATTATGACCTTGGGAGGTTTGTGGGAATTTGACCCCAAAATCAAATTTTATCATTACAAATTTTTTGGTCTTGGCTAATCTATCCATGCATTAATTTTTTTGGTGACTTGGAAGGAGTTTAAATCAACCCCCAAGGCATTTTTTTAATTAGTCAATGGGGTATTTAAGGAGGAGAGAGAAAGGGATGTGTAGAGAAGTATGAAGTAGAAATGAAAACCCTAGGGCATGATAATAACATGGATGAGATATAGGGGCACAAAAACCCTATTGGTGAGAGAGAGTTGACTTACTTTAAGCTGAGGCTAGAAAAGGAGGGTTGAGCTTAATGAGTAGACAATGGTGGTTGAGAAAGGGGGAAAACGAAAGAAAAAAACCTCAACTTTCACCTCCATGAAGGCTTACAATAGCAAGTTTGGGGTTCTTGTTTATGGGATTTCCATCTCCTATTATGGTGACTAGTTTTGTTGATTATTTTGATGTATGTGTAATCATATATGGACAAATGTCCTTCTAATTATAGTTGTGATATTTTCCTTATCTAAAATTCATCATGTTGAACAAATTTTGTTATATTATCTTAAATACTTGATTCTACATGCTAAATTATGAGTTTGAGTGAGCATGGAACTGAAGTGAATCTTATTTAATTATTTTATCTGTAGTAGCCCTTGTTACATTATGTTGAGTGGGTTCAAGAATTTTTTTATGATTACACCAGTTATTTATACTCTTGGAACTAACACATGCTTATGTGTAGCTATTTTTAATCCTCTTATACATTATTCTTTCGCATATATATTATAGTATGAAGCAATGGAAATTAACTATTCACTTTGTATATGTATGGGTACCTTAACTGGTCTTTGTAATGAGCTAGACTTAAGCTATCCTTCTATGATTAGTATAAATGTGGAATTTTTTTGAAATGGTAAGCAATTATTTGCATGAGAAACTTTAATGAGATAGTACTCTTGCATAGAGATTTTATTTATGCATATAATCATTCATATGGTTGGAAATGAATGGAATTATCAACTTTTGTATCCCTGTAACCCTTGGATAAAATTGTCATTATAGATGTTCATGCTTAGCTGTGCATAAAGTAATCTTGGGTAAGTCATGGTAATTGAGTTTGGGTTATTGAAATTATCTCATTGAGGGTTGGAGTGGATTTAGTGCATGATATAAGTATTGAGTAACATATTGTTATTATGATGAAAATTGATGTAATCTATTCCCACAAATTTCATTTCCTTGGTAATTTTCCCTAAATCAATCATTTAAGTACATATTATTTCAACTGGTAATATCATTAAATTATTGGGCCTGATTCCCTAGTTTAGTTTTTATGGAGACAATAATAGTTACATTGGATGAGAAATTATGGCTTACTTGTATAAATTATTTTTATTCTAGTCTTCTTCACCAGTTGAGTGATAATAATTTGAAAACAGGCTCAATCGATATCAACGTGATAGCTAGCTGAAATTTAAGGATGAGCCCACAGCTAGTTGTGTTGTTGGAGATTGGTTGATGTTATGAACTTGAGGAATCTCAATTTATATGTTCATAATCTTAAACTTCGATTACTAAGTTATAAATCTTTATTTTACTATGAGGACAATATAGTGCAATGATCCATAAGTCATGGATTATTACCAATTCTTGATGGCTAGCACTATTAGTATTATCTATTAAAATCCTTGTGATATTATTATCTCTTCTATACTGTCTTATTTTTGATAGGCATGTGAGTGTTATTGCATTATTTCTCCTTGTCCATGTCACTTATGGGATGTGCATTGTAATTTGGATCCTTGCATAATTGTCATGAATATGTAGCTAGGTTTAACAAGACAACTCCATAGCTGTCCATATTATGATGATGGGGAAAATTGCTTAGAATGTCAAGAGTTAAGGTCATATTTATTATTTTCATTTTTTATTAGGATTATTAGTTACCTAAAACTAACATTGCAAAGATAATGTAATGTGAGGAACCAAGATGAGAGTGAGTTCTAACTCATGATGGATAGCATTATATACATTATCTTTCATGGTGTTAGTATCCATTCATATGGAATGGTTTCTTGCTTTAGGTAACTAATCCTTAGAATCTGTATTGATGTGGGTGATGATGATGTTCCTCTTGAACGTACTCTTCTACTTGATCATAAGTATGAGGATTATATTGTGAAATCTCTCTTATTTTGTATGAGAACATGATTAGTTTATGAATGCATGTTTTTCATTTATCATTGGGTTAATATTAATCTATCCTCATGTTATGGATAGGTTGTGGTGTACCTTGATATTATATTCTCTAGCACACTTGGCCTCTGTATGTGATATAATTAGTTTACTCTACAAAGGGAAACTTGGATGACTAAAATTGAGCAAGAAGTGTGAAATCTAGTAACCTCTATTTTTAAGGGTGTCCAACCCTAAATAAGTAACCTTAGTCACATAAATATATTCTTAGTTTCCTTCACATTAGTGTGCAAATGAACAAGATGCAATTCTAAATCCCCAAGTTGTGTAGTGGACCCTACATGCAATTTTGTTTTCACTCTAATAGCAAACAATCACAAAATAATTTTGGGTCATTTCAAGTTATTTTTATAACCTAATAGAGGTATAACCCATGTAAAATAATGAAGTCCATTGATCCCTTGATGTATAAGTTATGAAAGTCGTGCCTTCCCTTATCATCAAATAAGGCATCCCGAGCCCCATAAAAACTATAGTTATAGAATGTAGACATGTCTCCTAGTTTTTAATCCTCTTTATACTCTATATTTTCTTTTTCTCTGTCAACATTCAGCATGGAATATAATTTATAAATGATATTTCTTGCTTAGGTATTCATAAACTTTTACTTTAACTAATCAGTTTGTATTCAAAAAAATTTACTTTCATAATTCATTAATCAATTGGTATTCAACTATAACTTGCAAACCCAAGGTTTATTTTTCTTTACCTCTCTTGATTAACCCTTTTTTAGGTTTTTGTGGGCATCTATGTGAGGATTATTGAAGATGCATATTGTCTACAGAAGATCATGTTATAGGATAAACTAGTTCTAATTTCTTTAGGAAACTCTTGTATGCAACTAAAGATTATGTTATCTTTCTTGTTTCTCTATTTTTATTGATATGTATTATAATAATAATTTTATCATATTAAATTACCACTTGCATGATTTCTTAAGTCTAATAAATTTATAATAAGCAAGAAGAATATTACATGCCCTTTATTTTATTGGCCGGTTTAGAATAGTGTGTTTTTTGTACAATCTAGTGGCTCTCTGTTATCATCAAAATTAGGATTTGAAAGGTAAGCCATTTGGGATTTTTTTTAAACTATACAAGTGGCTCTCTATTATCATCATAGTCATGATTTGTATCCATAATTATTATGGGCATGTTATACCATTTGTGGAGTAATCCATTCCTCATGTCACTATGAATGAAGTTATTTTGAGATAGTATCTAGAGTGTCATATGATTAGTAGTTCATACAATGGAAACAATTAAGTTTTCATTGGTCATGTTGAGATTATAGTAATAACTAAGAATTTTTTCTAGGCTAAGATGACAATGGGAAAAAATAAATATCATAATTACATTAGCATTATCTCAGTGTCTCTTTGTTATCATCATAATTATGATCTATATCCATGATTACTATGGACATGTTATACCATTTGTGAAGTAAGACATGCCTCATGTCACTATGAATGATGTTATTTTGAGATAGCAGGTAGAGTGTGATATGATTATAGTTCATAGAATGTTAACAATTACGTGGTCATGTTGAGCATATAGTAAGAATGGAGAATTTTATCCAAGATAAGAGGGTACTGGGAAAAAATAAATATCATGATTATATTAGCATTATCTCAGATTCTCTCTAAAGAGCATAGGGGGTGTTTATCTTTTTCCATGGCCTTATGTTTCTATTATGTGTCAATTTTCCTTGAATTTAATTTCTATATAATATTTGTGTTATTTTAAATTCATGTTCAACATTCAATTTTCCAATATAAGGAATAATTTAGTTGTGATTTCATGTGTTTTCTATATTACTTTCATGCTTAGGACCATAAGCATTTATAAATATATATTTTAAATTTTTAGACTGTCAAATTTTTCAATTAAATTTTTATTGAATGTTTTATGAATTACTTGCATTCTTTTTTTGTCTTCAATATCTTAAGATTAAGATAATGAAATAAAACATAATTCATGTCAATATATTTTTTATAAATTATTTTCATGTTATCATTCACAAATAATACATAATTCATCTCACTGATGATATGTGGGTGAGTTAGTAAAGCAACCTTGTTGCTATATGCACCACCTAGGTTCAAATATCAGATGGTATTGAAGGCCAATTATGGTTTGTCACTTATATTAGGCCGATTGTGGCTAATCATTGGTATTAGGCCGGTTGTGGCCATTGTTGATAATTCGAGTACTTTAGGGATTTGGGCCCCCAATTGTGTCCCAAGCTGGTTGGAGATCTGGTCAAAAACATATAAAGGTAAAGATCCTACCAAAATCATATATATCTAAAAAAACATAATGTCAAAATAATTCCATTTTTAGGACCATATCCATGAGATTTTTAGTAATAGATATAGGCTATGTTTAAGTCATGGACATAATAAGAAAGGGTTGCCATTAGTGTCATGTTGATTTATATACTATATATAATCATTTTAACCTTTTGATCTCACCTGAATTTTATTTTAATATTATTTGAAGAGTCCAAAATTATTCATATATCCACTATTTAGTTAGTTGTGACATATAATTTAGAGCTATTGACATGGAGGCCAAGAGAAAACAAGAAATTTTGCAAATGAAAAATAAATTATACTCATCCTTTTATATAGTCACAATACCTAAGTCACATCAAATCTCTAAAAATTTGCTTCCACTATTTAAATAAAATTTTATAAGTTTTTAGTTCTTGTAGTTACATTTGAAAACCTACTACAAGATAGGGGTGTAGACATAACCCTAGTAGATGATTCCATGGCTCCTTTTAACTCATTCTTTGCCCCACTCAATATCAAGAACTGGAGGCCAAATGGGTTTGGAACTGCAAGAGATCATCCTATGCAAGAGAAGCATTTAGACTGGTATGGTCTACCCCTAAAAATTACTAGTAAATGAGGGAGAATTAGGATGATGGAAAAATGCAAATTTAATTATGGGTCATGCAATCCCACTACCCTTTCTATGGGTACCTAAATACTCTCATGTACCTTTTATGGTTTTTCACAAATTCTGAAGTGTTTGGATTTAGATACATTTATTTTTAGGCCTTTTTTCCCATACCCCTTTAGTTGGTCTCCCTCTCTTTTGGGTGAAAACCCATAAATGCCCCTTCATTTTACCCAAGACTAGTATGTTTCAGAGTGGAAATTATTTTTTGGATATTGAAAGAATATATTTCACCTTTAGGATTTATGTATATATAACTTATCAATATTTAATTAGAGTCATATTGATGTGTAATTAGATACATAGATCACAAAATAAGGCAACATAATAGGACAAAACAAGTAATAAAAGATAAAGGAAGGGAAAAATCCCCACAAGAAACACAGTATGAGATAAATGGTCGTACGATCCTTCCCATAAATTTTTTGATGAGACTAAATTTTTTTTACCAATGATAAAAGTAGTGTCAAAAAGGCAAAGGAAATTGAAACAATGGAGAGAATGAAAAGTGAGAGGATTTGTGAAGCCAAAAAACACAAAAAAGAGAGGAAAAATTGTAAGGAAAACACAAGGCCACAAATAGAAGAAAGAGAGAAAGAAGAAAAAGTAAACACACCAATAATACATTAACTCAAGTTGATGGACCATATACACAAGTAAATTTTGAAAGTGTTAAATAAATAAGCCTTATACATAAAAAACAATCTCTATAATTTCTTTATAACATTCACAATGTATTTTATCAATAACACCACATTCTTAAAATTATTGAATGCCCATATCATTAAATTTTACAATGTAATTAATAGTAAAATTTAGTGGGATCTCAAGTTTTTTGATGTAAAAAATTTCTTGTATAACATATAAAATATCCTCAAATGTGGATATATTTATATTCAATTGCATAGTCGGAAATGTATATATATGACATATAAGCTATAGAGATAAATTTTATAACACTTATGTTAGTACCATATAATTATTCCTCAATCTATGTAGATAAATATTTGAAAGAGACATTTTATAAAACTTATGTTAGTACCATATTGTTCTTCCTCTATCTATTATCACATTTGTCCAGAACATAAATAAATATAGAAAATTGTAATGAGTATATCAAGTTTCACCTCTTCAGACAAATCATATTTATTATGTTAACTAAATATGTTAAATATCTTCCAATTGTATAATATTTTGGTTTGGGTTATGGGTTTTTTAATTAATATTTATAAAATGGGTTTACCCTTGGGGTTTTCTTGTATCTATAGTGTTTCATCAATTGTCCCTACTAAACATGGAAACTCGCACTTAATTCTATTTTTATAAGAACAACTCCAAATATCTAAACCTTTCCTTTATAAGTATATAACATGTATAATTACATTTAGTGTTCAACTACAACTCTCCTACTTACAAACAATTAACATAACTACATGAGTGTTCCCAAAATTCTTGGATTTTGTTTTGACTCAAATCCCTCTAATAATGCTTTGCATCATGTTATTTTTCAGTTGATGAGACTAATCAATGCTCTTAGATTTATAGCTCTTAGACCTCCACATTTATAGTCTCCATAATACAAAGACTTGATACACACAATCACAACTCTACATTAAAAATAAATAAATAGATAACATATATTTTACATAATATGCATAATATAAAGTATTAAATTCAAATTATAAAAAAGTATTTAAGAGACTTGAATTAAGAGCATTAATGATTTATGAAAGTATCACCCTAGTTTGACCATCCTTGAAGAGCTACAATATCTATTATTTATGTGTATGAAAATACTACTCTAAAGTATGACCCTTGTTCTCTACCCAAGTGTCGATTCCATGTTCTTATGATTAAAAATTTCACAATAGAAAACCATATTTTCTCTAGTAAGAAATACATGTTTTGTGTTGTAATACATCTATTTATGTGGGTTGGATCGACTATTGAAAAAATGAAAACCCTAGGGCATGAAAATATCTTCAAAGAGATTTGGGGGCACAAAAATCTTATCAAAGAGAGTTGACCTACTTAGGGTTGAGGCTAGAAAAGGAGGGTTGATCTCAGTGATCAGACAATGGTGGTTGAGAAAGGGGAGAAAAAAAAAAGAAAAAACCTTAACTTTCACCTCCATGATAGCTTGTAATAGAAAGTAACTTTGGGGATCTTGTTTATGGGATTTCAAACTCATACTATGTCAACTAGTTCTGCTGATAATTGTGATGTATGTGTATTCATATATGGATAAATGTTGTAAAATTACTGTTATGATATTCTCCTTAGCTAAAATTCATCATGTTGAAAAAATGTAATTCTTTTATCTTAAATTGTTTATTTTACATGCAAAATTATGATTTTGAGTGAGCATGGAACTAAAGTGAGTCTTATTAAATTATTATATCTACAATACCCCTTATTACATTGTGTTGAGTGGTTGCAAGACTTTTGTTACAATTACACTAATTATTTGTACTCTTGGCACTAACACATTCTTGTGTGTAACTATTTTTAATCCTCATATACACCATCTTTTGGCATATATGTTGTAGTATGAAATAATGTCAAATGAACTATTCACTTTGTACATGTATGGGTACCTTAACTGGTCTTTGTAATGAGCTATACTTAAGTTATCCTTCAATGATTAGTATAACTATGGAACGTTTTTGAAATGGTACAAATTTTTTTGCATGAGAAAATTTAAGGATCTATCACTATTTCATAGAGATTTTAGTTATGCATATCATCTTTCATATGGTTGGAAATGAATGTAGTTCTTATTTTTTATAGATATAGACTTGAAACCCTTAGATAAAATTGTCATTGTAACTGTTCATGCTTAGTTGTGCATAAAATTATTTTGGATAATTCATGGTAATTGAGTTTGGGTTATTGAAATTATCTCATTAAGGTTTGGAGTGGATTTAGTGCATTGTATAATTATTCAGTAACATATTATTATTATTATGATGAACATTGATGTAATCTATTCCCACCAATTTTGATTCCTTAGTATCTCTTCATATATAAATCATTTAAGTACTTATTATTATATTTGGTAATTGTTGTCATCAAATTGTGAACCCTGGGATGCTCTATGAAGCTCCTAAAATTTGATGCAACATTGAATCATCTCTCAAGTTTTGGCAACTTGAAGGAGAGATGAATCTCTAGATTATAAGGGCTAGCTCCTTAGATTATTATTTAAGTGCGTATCACCTAATCTAATTCTTGTTTATGAAAAGAGTTATAATCTTGCATAAAATGGAAATACACTAAAGAGGTGATCCACCAAGACATATCCCATAGACTATCAAACTTATACTAAGCAACAATGCTTTCCAAGACCAATTCTATGCATTGAAGGATCCTAACATAGTGTTTCAATGTGAAGTTATCATACTTGGGAAAATCAACGAGATAACTAACCTAAGGGTAGATTGCACACCATATAAATAATTTAATACTTGAAGAAGAGCCTATTACATTCAACACACTTCACATGACCTGTTAAAATCAGAACTCTTTCTTAAACATGAAGGATAAAGGGAGTAAGGATGATACTATCACTTAGCTCCACTATACATCACTCACACACTTAGACTAAATGTTCAAGACTTATAATTAGACTTGTATTCAATGTTAAAAGACAAAGTGTAATGTCATATTAACAAGGCTTCACCATACCAACTGTGGTCTCTTTTCAATACCCAAAATGGATTACATTTATAGAATTTAGAAGCAGAGAGAGAAGAGAGAAGTTGAAGAGGCACAAGGACAAGTTTCAAAGGTGGAAATCAATTTAAATACATGTTGATGAGGTGTAAGAAGATTCATGAAATTGAATTTCACTTGATCACATCCCATATTAGCTTCCTTTTCCAAGTGTGCATAGCAATCCTCTTAATAATTCTTCCTTCTGGAAACTACCTTCATCATGGGATTTCATGAGCACTCCAAATCAAGTGGTGGAAAAATTTCTCATGTGTGAGGATAAGAGGGAGTTACAAATATTATTCTTCTTGCATTGGGATTTTTCTTCATCATGGCATTCTCTTACACAAGCTCATCCTCACCTTGAAACCATGATCACTCTCCAATAGGGTTTTTTTGACACTTGGAACTAAAATCTTTGTATCTTCCCTAATTGATATGTATCAGGGGTCTTGTGTCACGTTTTAGGACACCTCATATGTTTGGATTCATCAAAAACATCATAAAAAGCTACCAAACTTGAGTTACCATACTCTTCACTATGTCAGTTTAGATAGGCTGAATTTAGAGACCTATAAGAGGCACTTGTAAGTATTTATAAGATCTAAAAGTTACATGAGGATTTTTTTTAAGTCCCAAAGTTATTGGCATCTATTGATCATCTTTAGGACCTGTAAAACATAATAAAATGTCAATAAAACCTAATTTATGCTCCACCTATATGGATTATATATAATATGATCCCAAGGATTTGACCCTCATGGAGTTTTAAATAACTTCTCTTTTATAATCATGGTTAAATTCATCCATTTGGAGGCACTTTCAGCTTTATTTCTACCATTGGGTCACAAAACAGGGTTTGAGAGGGTTTTGGAGTGACTAACCCTCTTAGCATTTGTTCATGAAGATGGCACATTAGAATTACTCTCAATCATTATTGGATTTGGAAACTACCCTAATCATGGGATTTCTTGATCACTCCAAATAAAGTGGTGGAGAAATTTTTCATGTGTGAGGAGAAGAGGAACTTACAAAGATGATTTTTCTTGCATTAGGAGTTTTCTTCATCATGACATTCTCTTACACAATCTCATCCTCACCTTGAAACCATGATCACTCTCAAATAGGATAATTTTGAAACTTGTAACTATAATATTTGTATCTTACCTAACTGATATGTATCAGGGGTCTTGTGGCACATGTTAGGACACCTCATATGCTTGGCTTCATCAAAAACATCATAAAAAACCACCAAACTTGAGTTGCCATACTCCTCACTATGTCATTCTAGATGCTAGTTTAAATAGGCTGAAGTTAGAGACCTATAAGAGGCACTTGTGAGTATTTCCAAGATCTAAAAATTGCATGAGTTGGTTTAAGTTCCAAACTACCTCCTAAAGTGATTAGCATTCATTGATCATCTTAAGTACCTAAAAAACATAATAAAATGTAAAGAAAACCTACTTTATGCTCCACATATATGTATTATATATAATATAATCCCATTTATTTAACCCTTATGGAGTTATAAACAACTTCTCTTTCATACTCATGGTCAAATTCATCCATTTGGAGGTAGTTTTAGCTTAATTTCTACCAGCAAGTCACAAAACAAGGTTTGAGAGGGTTTTAGAGTGACTACCCCTCTTAGCATTTGTTCATGAATATGTAAGATTATAATTCCCTCAAAATTTGACTCAAGTCTCTTGAATTATGTTCTCCAACTCTCCTAAATGCCTCCAGGTCTCATGCATCAGTTCATGAAAGTTATGAGCATTTGATCTTGACCATTAGAGCCATTTGTGCACTTTTATGAGGGTTTGAGCCATTTTAAGCCAAGAATGGATTATTTATGGATTTATTTGAAAACCAATGGTCTTTAAAATTTTATAATAATTATAAAAACATTTCATAACCACTATAATATCTCCTCAAGAACTAAAAATGAGAACTTACCCCCGTTTGGCATTAGGTTAGACCTTGCCAATAGGTCTACCTACCATTTGAGACTCCACCTGACCCTCCAATGGATTAATTTTCATATTTAAAGCTTAAAAAAATTAAATTTACCTCTTAAAACATTAATTATTCAATTTTAAATCATTTACAAAGTCAAAAAGGCACATGATCCTCAGTTTGGCTTCTAGGCTTAAGGGTTTCCTTCATGCATGACTGTAACCCTTCTTGTGTAGGGTACCATGTTTGATTAAAAATATTATATTAAGGTTTTTTATATTATTTTATGTCCCATAAATCTTATAAAACCTTAATATTTTCCTTTATTTCCTCTAGTCATTAATTCCATCATTTTTCTCAAAATTGTCATCTCCATGCAAGCTAAAATTGCCCCTATTCTGAGACAAAATAGAGAGGGTTTGCACTATTATTACTGGAAATTTTATTATTTTATAACTTTATTAAACCAATAATGGTACTCTTTACCAAATATTATATTCTAACTCCTCCATTAGACCATACAATCCTCCAAATTCCCAAGACAGACTTATGAGGAAGGCAAACTATGAGGGTGGGTAGGGGATGGATTGTGCTTTGGAGAGAAGTGGTTTGATTTGAGATAGTTTGTAATATTTATGGATAATAAATTTATAAAATGACCTATAAAAATAAAAACCATATATATCATATTTACCCCTTAAAACCTTCCTCATGCTCTTGGAAACCTAGCTAGGTTAACGACTGCCCATAAGAAGATCCCTATTTTAGGCCTAATTATAGGTTACTTGAGCTAGGTTCATGATTTTAAGACACCATTAAAAACTATTATTTATGTTAAAAATCCCATATGGGTGGTAATATTACCATTTTTCTAAATTTATCTCCATCTCTTACATTAATTCATCCCCATTCTCAAGATTAGGATACTGCTTGTTAAGGATTGAGACAGGCCCTAAAATCTTGCTTGTTGGTGTAGGTCCAATGATTTGTTTGATGTTTTAAGGACATTATTCATTATTTACTTGGTCAAAAAAACTCCCCTTTTCTTTTATTTTCACTTTTTAAACCTTAAAACCATACATCAATTCATGCTTAGGTCTTTAACTAGTACTCCTCTCCTTGTTTGGACTGAGACAGGCCTGTATGTGTGTTTGGAGTTATCTTAGGTCATGTATTTGAAAATTATAAAATCAAATTTAGGTATATTACCCTAATAATATCATATTTACCCCAAAACTTTACTTATTTACCATTGGTTTCCCAATTTGAGGCAAAATCTTGCTAAGGCCTATTGTAGGTTAGTGTTCCCAAGCCTATATGGACAGGGAAGGGTTCTTAGGAGGTCAAAATATCAAAATACACTTCCTCTATATCATCTTGGCCCATGAATTCCATTTTGACCATTTTTAATTATTACACCTTTATATCATTATTTAGGACTTTCTATGTGAAGTGCAAAATTATTTTTTTCATCAACTCCTATAGAGTTCACTATCACAATTCAATGATTTTGGTCATTTTTAAGGGTCTCAATGACCATCTTCCACTTACCTCTTGGTCCTAAAAATTTTCATAGTCTTTGTATGTAGATAGAGATACAATTTCAAATAATAAAGGATGTTTGAGGCTCCTTCTACCATGACATATGTTATCTCAAAAAACTTCAAGGATCTATGTTTGGTCCATTTGGGGATTGAGAACCCAATTTGATTTTATCATTCTTTGAAGTGAAAATATTGCCTTGGAATAGAAATTTTAGATTCATGGCATGAAATCCATGACTCCTTAGATATTATATATCTTTAAACATGAACTCTATCATGTCTTTCATTATATCCCTATACAATTAAGAGCTAATGTTTCATCTATATCACTCATGATTATCATGAAATGCATGACCTAAGTTCGCTCATTTTTCACACTCAGGTACGATTGAATTCTATTCAAGGATGCCTCTGACTAACTATAACTTTCAATCTCAAGGCTTGATTAAGATTAGACAAAGGTCATTCTATCCTAAAAATGCCCATCTAAATGTGTTTACATATATAGTTTGTTGATTGAGTTGATGAGTCAGATTCTATAGAACCCACTAACCAACTTTTAGCACATTTTCAAAGATTTGGCCAAGAGATAAACCTCATTTCCATGCCTCATCTATCAAAATTTAGAAAAAATAATCCTAGGATTTATTAGAAGACTCATCCTTGCATGTGTAGGAGCTGATGGTTCATATTTATCCCTCATGGTTATCATGCAATGTATGATCAAATTTTGCTCATTTTGTACACTCAAATAAGAGTGAATTATCTTCAAGGATGCCTTTGACCAACTTCAAATTTCACTCTTGAGGCCTGACTAAGACTAAAAAAATATTTTTATAGGGTAAAAATACCCACTTGGATGTGTCTGTACAGATGGTTCATCGATTGGGTTGATGAGTCAGATTCTACGATAATGGTTGACCAAATTTTATCCTATTCTAAAAAATTTAGCCATTAGAGATACCTCATTGTTTCAACTCATTCATCATGAGTTAGATAAAATATTCTCAAGTTTTCTTGGAAGACTCATCTTTATACATGTAGGAGATGATGGTTCATCTTTAGCCCTCATAGTTCTCATGCAATGTGTAATTGGAAGTTCTCTCATTTTGTAGACTTGGGGATGAGTGAATTCTCTTTAGGGATGCCTCTAACCAATTACAAATTTCACTCCCAGTGCCCAACCAAGACTAGACAAAGGTTGTTTTATCCTAAAAACACCCATCTAAATGTGTCCACATAGACGGTTCATTGATTGGGTTGATGAGTTAGATTCTATTGACCTTGTTGACTAAATTTTACCCTATTTTGAGAGATTTGGCCATGAGAGAAACCTTTTTAGCACATCTCATCCTTCATTATTGAGATAAAAACCTCTTGGAATTTCTTAGAGAACTCATCCTTGTATGTGTAGGAGCTGATGATTCATATCTATCCATCATTGTTCTCATGCAATATGTGACCAAATTTCATTCATTTTGTATACTAAGGGATGAGTGAATTATCTTCAGTGATGCCTCTAAACAAATAAAATATTTACTCCTATTTCCCAACCAAGACTATAAAAAGGTTTTTTATCTTTAAAACACCCATTTAGATGTGTTTGTGTAGATGGTTAATTGATTGGCTAGATGAGTCAAATTGTTTGTCCCTGCTGACTATCTTTTAGCTCATTTTGAGAGATTTGGTCATGAGATAAACCTCTTTGACACATCTCATATATTGAGTTAGATAAAATCCTCTTGTTATTTCTTATAGGACTCATCCCTACATGTGTAGAAGTTTATGTTTTATCTCTAGCCCTCATGGTTCTTGTGCAATTCACAACTGAAGTTTACTCATTTCACACACTTAGGGATGAGTGAATTCTCTTAAAATTATTCAATGAGGTCCGTATGATCTGACTCATCAGCCCAATAAATGAACCATCTATGTGTACACATCCAGATGGGTATTAGGCTATAAAAACCTTTGTCTAGTCTTGGTTGGGCCTTGAGAATGAAAGTTGTAATTGGTCAGAGGCATCCCTGAAGAGAATTCACTCGTCCCTAAGTCTATAAAATGAGAGAACTTCCATCACATGTTGCATGAGAACTATGAGGGATAAATATGAATCTTCATCTCCTACATGTGCAAGTATGAGTCCTCCAATAAAACTTGGGAGTATTTTATCTGACTCATGATGAACGAGATATGGCAATGAGGTAACTCTAATGGATAAATTTCTTAAAACAAGGTAAAAGTTAGTCAGCCATTATCATAGAATCTGACTCATCAGCGAAATTGATGAATCATCTATGCTAACACATCTAAATGGGTATTTTTACCCTATAAAAATATTTGTCCGATCTCAGTTAGGCCTTGAGAGTGAAAGCTACAGTTGGTCGAAGGCATCCCTAAAGAGAATTCAATCTTATTTGAGTGTGCAAAATGAGTAAAATTTGGTCATACATTGCACGATAACCATGAGGGATATATATGAACCATAAAATCATACACATGCAAGGATTAGTCCTCTAATAAATTCTAGGATGATTTTATCTAAATTGTGATAGATGAGACATGGAAATGAGGTTTCTCTCTTGGCCAAATCTCTTAGAATGAGGTAAAAGTTAGTTAGTGAGGTCTGTAAAATCTGACTCATCAACCCAATCAATGAATCATCTATGAAAACAGATCTAGATGGGAATTTTTAGGCTATAATGACCTTTTTTTAATCTCAATCAAGCCTTGGGAGTGAAAGTTATAGTTGGTCAGAGGCATCCCTGAAGAGAATTCACTAGTCACTGAGTGTGAAAAATGAGCAAACTTAGATCATGCATTGCATGATAATCATGAAGGATATATATGAAACATCAGCTCCTACACATATAGGGATAATTACTCTAAGAAATATTATGAGGATTTTATCTAACTCATGATGGATGAGACACGATAATGAGGTTTCTCTCACGACCAAATCTCTCAAAATAGGGTAAAAATTAATCAATGGGGGCCATAAATTTGACTCATTAACCCAATCAATGAACCATATATGTGGACACATTTGAATGGGATATTTTAGGCTATAAAAACCTTTTTTTGGTCTTTGTTAACCCCCAAGAGTGAAAGTTACAGTTGGTTAGAGGCATCCTTAGGTCGGAGAATTCACTTATTTTTGAGTGTACAAAATGAATGAACTTCAATCGTACATTGCATGAGAATCATGAGGGATAGAGATAAATCATCAGCTCTTACATGTGAAGTAATTATTCCTATAAAAAATCCCATGAGAATTTTATCTAACTCATGATGGATGAGATGTGGTTACTAGGTTTCTCTCATGGCCAAATCTCTTAGAATGAGCTAAAAGTTGGTCAACGAGGGCCGCAGAATCTAACACATTAGCCTAATTGATAAACCATTTATACAAACACATCTAGATGGGAATTTTTAGGCTATAATAACCTTTTTTCAATCTTGGTTGATATCGAGATTGAAAGTTGCAATTGATCAGAGGCATCACTGAAGAGAATTTAGTCATCTTTGATTGTGCAAAATGAGCAAACTTCCATCATACATTACAGGAGAATTATGAGGATTAGAGATAAACTAATAGATACTACACATACAGGGATGAGTCCTTTAATAAATCTTAATAGGTTTTTATCTAACTTGTAATGGATGAGATGCAGTAATGAGGTTTCTCTCATAGCTAAATCTCTCAAAATGGGGTAAAAGTTGGTCAATGGGGGTCGTAAAATCTAACTCATTAGCCCAATCAATGAATCATCTATGAAAATACATTTAGATAGAAATTTTTAGGTTATAAAAACCCTTTTCCAGTCTTGATTGACCCCTAGGAACAAAAATTAAGTTGGTTAGAGGCATCTCTAAAGATAATTCACTCATCCTTGAGTATGGAAAATGAGCAAACTTTGATCGTGCATTGTGAGAGAATCATGAGGGATAAAGATGAACTATAAACTCCTGCACATGTAGGAATGATTCCTCTAATAAATATAAAGAGTATTTTATCTAAATCATGATGGATAAGATGCAAGAATGAGGATTTTATTACAACCAAATATCTTAGAATGGGGTAAAAGTTGGTCAATGGGGGCTGGGGAATCTGACTCGTCAGCCCAATCGATGAATTGTCTATATGAACACATGAAAATGGGAATTTATAGGCTATAAAAACATTTTTCAAGTCTAATTTGGACCCTAGGAAAAAAATTTGTAGTTGATCAGAGGTATCCCTGAAGAGAATTAAGTGGCCCCAAGTGTGCAAAATGAATAAACTCTTATCATGTGTTGTAGAAGAACCGTGAGGGTTAGAGATGAATTGTCATATATTACACATGTAAGAACAAGTCCCCTCATAAATTTTATGAGGATTTTATATAACTCATGATTAATAAGATTTGGTAATGAGGTTTCTCTCATCACCAAATCTCTTAGAATGGGGTAAAAGTTGGTCAGTAGAGGACACAAAATCTTACATATCAACCCAATTGACAAACTGTCTATGTGGACATGTCTAGATGGGAATTTTTAGGCTATAATGACATTTTTATAATCTCATTTTATATTTGAGAGTGAAATTTGTAGTTGGTTGGAGGCATCCTTGAAGATAATTCACTCATCTTTGAGTGTGCAAAATGATCAAACTTTGATCACACATTAGATGAGAATCATGAGGTCTAGATATGAACTATCAACTCCTACACATGCAAGGATGAGTCCTCTAAGAAATCATAGGAGGATTTTATCTAAATCATGATATATTATATGTGGAAATGAGGTTTATCTCATGGCTAAATTTCTTATAATGACGTAAAAGTTGGTCAATGGGGTCCATAGAATCTAACTTGTTAGCCTAATAGATGAGCCATATACATAGATACATTTAAATGGGAATTTTTAGGCTATAATGACTTTTTTTTAATCTCAATTAGGGCCTAAGATCAAAATTTTCAATTGGTCATAGGTATCCTTGAAGAGAATTCACTCATCACTAAGTGTGAAAAATGAACAAACTTCAATCATACATTGCACAAGAATCATGAGGGATAGAGATGAACCATCAACTCTTACATGTGCAAGGATGAGTCTTCTAAAAAATCTTTAGAGGATTTTATCTAACTCATGATGGATGAGACATGGTAATGAGGTTTATCTCATGGCCAAATCTCTCAAAATGGGGTAAAATTTGGTAAGTGGGGGCCATAAAACCTGACTCATCAACCTAATCAATGAACCGTCTATGAAAACATATTTAGATGGGTGTTTTTAGGCTAGAAAAATCCTTTGTATAGTCTTGGTTGACACTCAAGAGTGAAATTTAAAGATGGTCAGAGGTATCCTTGAAGAGAATTCACTCATCTTTGAGTGTACAAAATGAGCAAACTTTGATCATGCATTGCACTAGAACTATGAGGTATAGAGATGAACCATCAGCTCTTTCATGTGTAGGAAAGATCCCTCTAAGAAATCCCAAGAGGTTTTCATCTAACTCATGATAGATGATATGTGATAGTGAGGTTTATCTCATGGTCAAATATCTGAAAATAGGGTAAAAGTTAGTCAACAGGGGTCATAGAATCTGAAAGTTGAAATTGATCGAAGGCATCCCTTAAGAGAATTCACTCATCCTCAAATGTGCAAAATAATTGAACTTCCATCACACATTATAAGATAACCATTATGGATAGAGATGAACCTTCATCTCTTACACATGCAAAGATAAGTCCTCTAAGAAAACCTAGGAGTATTTTATTTAACTCATGATGGTCAAGACGTGGAAATGAGTTTTTTCTCACAACCAAATCTCTTAGAACATGCCAAAAGTTGGTACTAAGGGTTGTATATTCTAACTCATCAAACCAATTGATGAACCATCTATGAAAACACATTAGGATATGCATTTTAAGGATATAATGACCATTGTCCAATCTTGGTTGACCCCTGGGAGTGAAATTTGTAGTTGATCAGAGGCATCCCTTAAGAGAATTCACTCATCCTCAAATGTTCAAAATGAGCAAACTTCCATCTTGCATTATAAGATAATTGTGAGGGATAGAGATGAATATTTAGATACTAAACATGTAAAGATGAGTCCTCTAATAAATATTGAGAGTATTTTATCTAACTTGTGATGGACAAGACATGGAAATGAGGTTTTTCTCATAGCCAAATCTCTCAATAAACATGTCAAAAGTTGGTCACTGAGGGCCGTATATTTTGACTCATCAACCTAATTATTGAAACATCTATGCAAATAGGTTAGGATAGGCATTTTTAAGTTACAATGATCATTATCAAATCTTGGTTGACCCTTGAGAGTGAAATTTGTAGTTGATCAGAGGCATCCCTTAATAGAATTCACTCATCCTTGAATGTGCAAAATAAGTGAACTTCCATTATGCATTGCAGGAGATCCATGAAGGCTAGAGATGAACCATTAGCTCTTACATGTGAAAGAAGGAGTCCTTAAAGAAATCTCAAGAGGATTTTATCTAATTCATGATAGAAGAGATGCAGCAATGAGATTTCTCTCACAGCTAAATCTCTTAGAACATGTCAAAAATTGGTCATCGAGGGTCATATATTCTGAGTTGTCAACCCAATCTATGAACCATCTACATCGACACATTGGGATAGGCATTTTTAGGTTATAATGACTATTGTTTAATCTTGATTGACCCTTAGGAGTGAAAGTTATAGTTGATCAGAGGCATCCCTTAAGATAGTTCACTCATCCCTAAATGTGTAAAATGAGTGAACTTTCATCATGCATTGAAGAGAACCATGAGGATTAGAGATGAACCATCAAGTCCTACATGTGTAAAGATGAGTCCTTTAAGAAAACCTAGGAGGATTTTATCTAACTCAGGATGGATGAGATGCAACAATGAGGTCTATCTCACAACCTAATCTCTCAAAACATGCCAAAAGTTGGTCACCGAGGGTCTTATATTATGACTTGTCAACCCAATCGATAAATTATTTGTGTAGACACATGAGGATAGGCATTTTTAAGTTACAAAAACCATTGTCTAGTCTTAGTTGACCCTTGGAATTGAAAGTTGTAGTTGATCAGAGGCATCCCTTAAGAGAATTCACTCATCCCCAAAGTTGAAAAATGAGCAAACTTTCATTGCACATTGCATGAGAACCATGAGGGCTAGAGATGAACCGTCAGCTCCCACATGTGCAAAGATGAGTTCTCTAAAAGAGAATGTGTTTTTTTGAAATGATAAATGGAGAGAAGGTGAAAAAGGATTTGCTTAAGGTAGATGAAATTAATATAAATTATTTTGGCTTCTCTTCATTTCAAGAAGATAATCTTCTCTACTCATGACACCAACCACATGAAGGTGGAAGCTCATCTAGTGCCACTAACCTACATTTAAATTGTTAATAAAAAATTTAAACATAAATAAACACATAATTATAAAATAGTTGAAAATTACAATACATTAATATATTAATTTGAAACACTAGATAAACTTATTAATTCAATCTAATATACCTTCAAGAACAACTCTATTTGCAAGTGTTTCAAGAATTGCTTTGTGGTCAGATTCACGCACTTTTCAAAAAGTTTTATTGTGAGAATTTTCATGATGTTTGATCATTTTAATATTTGTAGCAATAATAAGGTTTGAATAATGAAGCATCATCTTGTGTGTTTCAAAGTTCTTAAATAACAATTATTTTACTTTTTTATGATAGTACCTATGAAGCCATGTTCCTATAACCACTATGGATCTAGTGGGATAAATTAACTCTTCTCCATCCATAACATTTGTGGTTAAATTTTTTTTGCCTCTACATAATGATACAAGTACTGGTTTTTTCCCTCATCATTATTCTCAAGTGCAATGGCTATAAAAATAGACCCTGAATTTAAAGTATAATCAAATTACAAGCACATCTAGGAAAAAAATAAAAATATCACTAATATCTAAGGTTGTATATTTAAAAAGAGAATAAATTGTACCTGGTTGTGCAAAATATGAGATTTGGTCAAATTCAATTGATGATGCCATTTCATTATCTATCAATTGTTGGAGTGAATTTCTATTCTCTACAGGTGATATGGGTCTACAATACCATTCATCAACCCATTCATTTGACTCACATGCATTCCAATTAAATTCCATACATGAGGAACAAAAACATGCCATATCCCTAGTATAAATAGTTGATGAAATTTAAGTTTATCTTGGAATGGACTGGAAAACACTTGATCCAAGTACTATAATGAAATCTTCATACATTGACTTATGTTTTTCTTATATTAACCAAAATAATCTTCGTACATGAGAATGTTTATCCAATCCATGACAAATATTTTCATTACACCAAGTCACAGTACTTGTTGCATCAATAAAATTAGCACCATCTTTGTGCTTTACTAGATCACTTTTAAGGTCTCTTTTTACACATGAATCATCACCATCATGTTCCCCTTTCCATGCCTAGCCTCAAAAAAGCTCCAAAAATGTTAAACACCATTCTTCTTATGCATTCTGCTTAACCAATAAAACATTAGAGAATTCTCAAACTGCCTTACACAATTATTTGACCAAATATAGTATGTATCAAACATGATTTATCTTACATTCATAGTCATATAAAATATCTCATAACAACCATGGACAAACTCTAGAGAATGCAATATGTTATTGCTCATATAAAAATCTTACTCCCTTAAAATATTTTTGTTGTCATCTGTGCTATTAGGTGCATGTTTAAATTTAATATGAAAAAACATTCCAACTTGAATTGAATTATAATATTGGGATTGAACCTCATTTTGTGGTTGTAGTGTGTAGTTCTCAGTAAAATTGACAACTGAAATAATGGTGCCAACTAAGAAGTTGTCCTTACATGTTTTGAATTGATTATCTAACCATTTTGATTTGTGTGTGTGTCTTTCATATTGGTATATAATATTCTTTTTGAATTCAAAAATGAAATCACATACATAAACTTTGGTCATAACCAATTCACATCTTGATGACTCTTTTCCATCTTTTAGCACATACTTAATAGATTTGTACTTCTTATAATCAACTAGTTTCTTTCCAAATTCATGTGAAATATATTCATATAAACAACTCATCAAATTTGACAAACCATCAAAACTATTACATATTACATCTAAACATTGTTTGGCAAAAAAAACTATCCCTCAAATCTTTGCTAGAAAAGACTTTAGATTAATTCTCTTGATGTTTTTGGTGGGAAAGACACCATACATTCTCGCAAAATCTCATCGATATGTAAAGTACAATGTATATAATGAAAAATATAAAAATGCATTGCAAATATAAAAACGTAACCTATAACAGCATGTGGTGCATGCTTGTTGATTTTAAAATATAAAGGCTTGAACATCTCAAATGACATTTGGTTAATTATCAATTGGCCATTAAATTTTTCGATAAACTTTTTATAAAATTTTATTTGCATCATGTCTAAAAAATGTTTTTCATGTGGCTCATGATTTTTTGAGTATTTTATTCTTTTAACATCTTTTACATTAGATGAGACCCTTGTGTTATCATGTTAACAAATTTCAATCAATTATTTTAATCCTTCAACTAATACCTTATCTTTTCATGGGAGTTTGCCATTAAATGCCCAACAATCCATGAGTGAAGGGTCATTAAGCCTCATTCTTATTTTTATGACATTTGTTATATTTTTTCTATTTAAATTCAAGGATTTTCTTGTTTAAATAAGAATTCGAGCTTTAGATGTTGAATTACTTACTATAAATTCCATTATTACTCATCTTACCACATTGCTTGCATTAAATAGATTATTTACTATTGTACTATTTTTACCTCCATGTTTAATGTTATTAATGCCAAATTATGCATATAGGGTGTATTTTTTCATTTTTATTAATTAAACAAATATTTGACATTGTTCTATATGGATTTTATTCTTAAATGCATAGTTTCATACACGTTGAGCATGACGTTGAACTGTTCTTTTTGACATTTTACCTTCCATAGGTTCTATTATTTTTTCATCTATTTTAACCAAATACTTTGGTGTTCATCTTATTATCCTTGGAGGTATGGGTGTAGGAGATATATTTTGTATTAAATTGGGTGGTGTTAACACTTTAATCATAGTAGGGACATTAGAGGGTTGACTATCTAAATTACACCCTATAGGAGAATTAAATTCCTCTTCATTAAGAGACACATGATTCAAAGTCATTATTTGATGTTAATTATCATCATACTCAAAAAATTCATTATGAATAGATGTTTCATTATATTGTGTTTGTCCATATGTTTCATCGTTCATTACAAATTCATTACTTACATGCTCTACATTTTGAATTTCATCTTGCAACAAAGATTGACTCGGTTATCTTATCTCATTTGAAGACATATGTAAACTAAATTCTACAGAATTGGACATGTTATTTTCATTAGAAGTATTACCTGGTGAAGAAGAACCTTCACCTTGCCTAGAAGCCCTTATGGATGTTCTCCTATATGCTTGTCTTTTTCTTTCTTTTTCTATTTTCTCTACAATTTCCTCATTTGTTATATCTTTGATTGGTCTTTTGTGATGACTTCCCAACCCCATTATTTATCTTTGCCAAAATAAGATAATTGTAGATTTAAACTTGAATAATTCTTAGTGATTTAAATAAAATAAATGAACAATTCACCAAATTTGCATAGTTGTAATAGAAAAACTAGTTTGTAATTTGGAAATAATAAAAATAATGACTCATTTTCATGGGAAAGGCAAAAAGAATTCATGAGTCACAAAGGGCGTGTGTGCCTTCAAAATCATGCACTTCCTTTGAGATCCATGAACCAATGGGAAAAGGAATTTATTAACCAAATAGTGGTTATGTAAAGGGCATATGCCCTTTTCATATTTAGAACTTTTTTTCCCACTTTACCTCCAATTTTTCCTCAATTTAAGGCATGGAAGGGCCGAATCTAGCCAAACTCTATCATGGACCAAGGGAATTTACAAGACATGTAAGTTTTTTAAACTTTTTATCAACACATCTGATCAGACAGATTTTATTATTTAAAAAAAAAACCATATGGGTTTTTAGAGGTGAAAGCGTAGTTTTTTAATATATAATTTTTTAATGTTAGAATATTATTTATAATTATTATTTAATTTATACAATACATACCTTGTTATAGTTTATATAAATATCATCACAAATTCCCTTATAAATTTTTGAATATTAATCAAACACTTATAAAACTTATATCTTAAAAATTTACACATTGTCAAATGTACTTTTAAAAAAATTGATTTTCATGAAGTTAAGATCAAAAAGTTGTATTTGTACACTTGCAGTTTCAATTTTACAGTTGTTTTGACTTGTAAAATTAATTAAAAATTATATATATATATAATAAAAAATTAATAAAAAAAATATTATCAACAAATTTTGATATTTCAACTATCTATATATGAAATTTCATAAAAAAATTCAATTGTTTACTCAAAAAAAGTGTGTTTGTACACATGCACTCTCCTTATGTTTTTACAAAAAATGACCAACCTATTGTCATAAATGCATCTATTTTGCACACTTTTATCATCTTCGTATTGGAAAAAATTATATATTTATAAACTACATTCAAAATTCCACAAGTCATGTTTTTATGTCATTGTCAAATTCCTTTCCAAAGTGTCTCTAACATTTTCTCCAAGTTTAACTATTGTTATTTTCAAAAAAAAAGTGTCACTTTATACCCCCCTTTTATCCCTAATTATCTTGCATCTACCTAAAATTGGTTGATGTTATGAACTTGATGAATCTCAATGTATATGTTCATAATCTTAAACTTTGAGTGGTGAGATATTGATCTTTAGTTGATTATGAGGACTATATAGAGCAGGGATCCATAATTCATGGACTATTACCAATTATTGATGGCTAGCACTATTAGTATTGTCTATTAAAATCCTTGTGATATTATTATCTCTTCTATATTATCTTACTGTTGATATGATTCTAAGTGTTATTTCATTATTTCTCCTTGTCCATGTCACTTATGGGATGTATATTGTAATTTGGATCCGTGTATAATTGTCATGAATATGTAGCTAGTTGTAACGAGATAACTCCATAGCTATCCATATTGTGATGATGGGGTAGATTTTCGAGAATGGCAAGATTTAAGGTCATAGTTATTATTATTCTTTTTGGTTAGGCCTTTTAGTTACCTAAAACTAATATTTCAAAGATAATGTAATGTGAGGACCCAAGTTGAAAGCAAGCAAGTTCTAACTCATGATGGAAGAATTATATAAATTATCTTCCATGGTGTTAGTATACATTCTTATGGGATGGTTTCTTGCTTCGGTTAACTAAGCCTTGGAGGCCATCATGGATTTTGGTGACAATGATGTTCCTCTTGAACATATTATTCAACTTGATCATTAGTAAGTATGAGGATTATATTGTGAACTCTCTCTTATTCTATATGAGAACATGGTTTGTTTGTAATTGCATGTTTTTCATGTGTCATTGGGTTACTATTACTATGTCCTCATGTTATGGATAGGTTGTGGTATACCTTGAGATTGTATGTTCTAGCTCACTTGACCTTTATATGTGATATAATTAATATACTATGCAAAGGGAAACTTGGATAACTAGAATTAAGCAAGTAGTGTGAAATTTAGTAACCTCTATTTGTAAGGATGTTCAAACCTGAATAAGATACCTCAATCCTGGAAAATTATTCTTGATTTCTTGCACATTAGTGCAAAAATGAACAAGATGCAGCTCTGAATCCCGAAGTTATGTAGTGGACCCTACATGCAATGTTGTTTGCACTCTGATAGAAAACAATCCTATAATTTTTTGGGTCATTTCAGGTTGTTATATCTTGATAGAGGTATAACCCATGAAAAAATTTGAATTCCATTCATTCCTTAATATAGCAATTGTGAAATTAGTGCCTTCCCTTGTCATCAAACAAGGTGTCACGAGCCCCATAGACACTACAGTTATAGAATGTAGACATGTCTCTTGGTTTTTAATCCTCTCCACACTCTTTGTTTTCTTTTTCTATGCTAGCATTTAGGATGAAATGTAAATTATAAACAATGTTGCTTGCTTAGGTATTTAGAAACTTTTACTTTCATTAATCAATAGGTATTCAAAAAAAATTACTTTCATAATTCATTAATCAATTGGTATTCAAACACAACTTACAAACCCAAGGTTTATTTTTATTTACCTTGATTAATTTTCTTTTTAGGTTTTTGTGGGCATCTATGTAAGGATTCTTCAAGATGCATATTGTCTATAGAAGATCATGTTAGAGGATAAACTAGTTCTAATTTCTTTAGGAAACTCTTATATGCAACTAAAGATTATGTTATCTTTCTTGTTTCTCTATTTTCATTGATGTGTGTTATAATACTAGTTTGATTGTATTAAATTACAAGTTGTATGTTTGCTCAAGTTTGAATAAATTTATAATAAGAAAGAAGAATATTACATTCGCTTTGTTTTATTAGCCAGTTTGGAATAGTGCATTTTATGTACAATGTAGTGGCTCTCTATTATCATCATAATTATGATTTGTAAGGTAAGCCATTGGGGAATTTTTTAAAACTATACTAATGGCTCTTTGTTATCATCATAGTTATGATTTGTATCCAGAATTACTATGGACATGTTTTACCATTTGTGGAGTAATTCATGCCTCATGTCACTATTTATTTTGAGATAGTAGTTAGAGTGTGATATGATTAGTAGTTCATATAAGGGCAAAAATTAAGTGGTCATGTTGAGATTATAGTAAGAACTGAGAATTTTTTCTAGGCTAAGATGACACTGGGAAAAAATAAATCTCATGATTACATTAACATTATCTCAACTTATGTCTATTATCATCATAATTATGATCTATATCCATGATTACTATGGACATGTTTTACCATTTGTGGAGTAAGCCATGCCTCATGTCATTATGAATGAGGTTATTATTAGATAGTAGCTAGAGTGTGATATGATTATAGTTCATACAAGGTCAATAATTAAGAGGTCGTGTTGAGCATAGTAACAATGGGGAATTTTATCCAAGCTAAGAAGGTACTGGGAAAAAATGAATATCATGATTATATTAGCATTATCTCAGCTTCTCTTTGAAGAGCATTATCTTATCAAAAATAGGGGGTGTTTGTCTTTTTCCATGGCCTTACATTTATGTGATGTGTCAATTATCCTTGAATTTAAGTTCTATATAATATTTGTGTTCTTTTAAATTCATGTTCAACATTCAACTATTTATTATAAGGAACAATTCAAATGTGATTTCATGTGTTTTCTATATTATTTTCATGCTTAGGACAATAAGCATTTATAAATATATATTTTAAAAATTTTAATTGTCAAATTTTCAAATTCATTTTTTACTAAATGTGTTATGAATTACTTGCATTCACTTTTTATCTTCAATGTCTTAAGATTAAGATAATGAAATAAAACATAATTCATGTCAATAGATTTTTTAAAAATTATTTATATGTTATCGTTTAAAAATAAAACATAATTCATGTCACTGATGAGATGTGGGTGAGTTGGTAAATCAACTTGGTTGCTACAAGCACCACCCAGGTTCATATCTTAGATGATATTGGAGGTAATTGTGGTCAATCATTGGCATTAAGCTAGTTGTGGCTGATCATTGGTATTAGGCCAGTTGTGGTTGTTGATGGTATTCTTGGGCCAATTGTGGCAATTGTTAGTAATTTTGGTATTTATGTAGTTGGGGATCTGGGCCCTCAATTATGTCTTAGACTAGTTGTACCTTTGGTAAAAAGCATATAAGGGTAAAGATCCTACCAAAATCATATCTATCTAAAAAAAACATAATTCATGTCAATAGATTTCCATGCTTAGGACCATAACCATGAGACATTTACTAATAGATCTAGGCTATGCTTGAGTCATGGACATAATAAGAAAGGGCTACCATTAGTGTCATGTTGATTTATATATTTTATATACTCATTTTCACCTTTTGCTCCTTTGAATTTTTTTTAATATTGTTCGAAGAGTCCAAAATTCTTCATATAGCCACTATTTAGTTAGTTATGACATATAATTTAGAGCTATCGACATGGAGGCCAAGAGAAAACAAGAAATTTTTCAAATGAAAAATAAATTATACTCATCCTCTTATATATTCACAACACCTAAGTCACATCAAATCTCTAAAAATTTTCTTCCACTCTTTAAATAAAATATTATAAGTTTTTAGTTTTTTTTAGTTGCATATAAAAACCTAACGTAGGGTAGGGGTGTAGACACAACCCTAGTAGATGATTTCATGACTCCTTTTAACTCATTCTTTGCCCCACCCAATATCAAGAACTAGAGGCCAAATGGGTTTGGCACTGCAAGAGATCATCCTATGCAAGAGAAGCACTTGGACTAGTATGGTCTACCCATACAAATTATTGGTAAGTGAAGGGGGAGAGGATAAATGGTAGAATGTGAATTTAATTACAGGTCATTCAATCATACTACCCTTTTTGGGGGCACCTAGAGACTCTCATGCACCTTTTATGTTTGTTCACAAAGTTCAAAGTGCTTGGTTTTGGATTTATAATTTTTATAGCCTTTTTGCACATACCCCTTTAGTTGGTCTCCCACATGTTTGGGTAAAAATGGTAAATGTCCCTTCATTTCACCCAAGACTGGCATGTTTCATAGTGGAAATTATTTTGTGGATATGGAAAGAACATATCTCACCTTTACGATTTTTGTAGATATAAACTTCTCAATATTATATTAGAGGCATATTGATGTGTAATTAGATACATAGAGCACAAAATAAGCCAACATAATAGGCCAAAACAAGTAAGAAAAGAGAAAGGAAGGGGAAAATCCCCACAAGAAACATAAAATGAGATAAATGGTAATACGATCTTTCCCATAAATTATTTGATGAGACTACCAATTTTGTACCAAGGATAAAAGTAGTGGAAAAAAGGCAAAGGAAATTGAAACAATGGAGAGAACAAAAAGTGAGAGTATTTATGAAGACAAAAACACAAAAAAGAGAGGAAAAAAGAATAAGGAAAACACAAAGCCAAAAATAGAAGAAAGAGAGAGAGAAAGGAGAAATAGTAAACACACCAATATGACATTAACTCAAGTTGATGGACCATATACACAAGTCAATGCTAAAAGTATTACAATAATAAGCCTTATACCAAAAAAGAGATGTCTATAATTTGTTTATAACATTCACAATGTATTTTATCAATAACAACACCACATTATTAAAATTATTGAATTCTCATATCGATAAAATTTACAAGGTAATTAATAATAAAATATAGTGGGATATCAAGTTTGTTGTAAAAAATTTATTCTATAACATGTAAAATATCCTCAAAGGCGGATATATTTATATTCAATTATGTAACTAAAAATGTATGTACATTACATATAAGATGTAAGAAACATTCCATAGAGATAAATTTTATAACACTTATGTTAGTACCATATAATTATTCCTCTATCTATGTAGAGAAAGATTCCATAGAGATAGATTTTATAATACTTATATTAGTACCATATAGTTTTTCCTTTGTTTATTATCACTTTTATCCAACTTGTAAATTCCCCACCTCAAGCCCAAAAATAAAATAAATATAGAAACTTGTAATGATTGTATCAGGATTCACCTCTTCAGGCAAATCATATTTATTGTGTTAGCTAAATATGTTAAAGATTTTCCAATTATATCATATTTGGGTTTGGGTTAGGGGTTTCCAAAATTTGATTTATAAAATGGGTTTACCCTTGGGGTTTTTTGTATCTATATTATTTCATCAATTGCCCCTACTAAACATAGAAACTAATACTTTATTATATTTTTAGAAGAACAACTGCAAAAATATCTCAACCTTTCCTTAATAAGTATACAACATATATAACAACATTTAATGTTCAACTACAACTCTCCTAGTTACAAACAATAACATAACTACATGAGTGTTCCCAAAATTATTGGATTTTCTTTTGACTCAGGTCCCTCTAGTAATGTTTTACATCATGTTATTTGTCATTTGATGAGACCAATCAATGCTCTTAGATCTATTAGCTCTTGGACCTACACATTTATATTCTACATAATACTGAGACTTGATACACACAATCATAACTCTACATTAAAAATAAATAAATAACATACATTTTACATAATGTGGATATTATAAAGTATTAAATTCAAAGTTAAAAAAAGTAATTAAAATCGTTGAATTAAGAGCATTACTAATCTATGAGAGGATCACCCCAATCTGACCATCTTTGAGGAGCTCCAATATCTATTATTTATATGTAGGAAGATACTACTCTAAAGTATGACCCATATTCTCTATCCAAGTGTTGATGTCATGTTCTTATGATTTAATGATTCACAATAGATAACCCTATTTTCTCTAGTAAACAATACATGTTCTGTGTTGTAATGCATCTAGTTATGTGGAAACCAACTATTATGATAGAATTGATTTCACATTCCTATAAGAAAATAAAAGTTAATTAGGATAAAAGTGGTTGTTTGTCTATCTTAAAATTGTTAATGGGAATGGAGAAGGAATTATATTAATTTTTGGTTGTGTTATGACCCTACCTATTTGATACTTTATTTTGAAGTATGAAACTTTATCATTGACATGTGCTTGATTCCAACTGACATTTTGACTATGTATTGCAGACATTGATTTGATTAGATGTATTATTATGTCCTCATGCTTAATGTATATGAATCTGGTTCACTATTTTAGTTGACTGGTTATTATTGCATGTAGCATTTAATATCTTGTTATATCAGACTTTTACTTTTGTTGATATTTTATACGTAAGTAGATATTGATGATACTTATTGTATGGTTGTATGGGTAGGTTGAGGATATAGGCTCATTGGTGGATTTTGGCCATCAAGATAATAATAAAGGTTGATGAGCTTTGGATGCAATCCTGATAGATATTAAATGAAATGAAAAAGATTAAAAATCCATTGGTCATCTTCTATTTGGAATTTGACATTCAGTCTAGTCTTGTTGATTACTTTTTGATTACTAGATTGTTATTTTATGACTACATGTATTCTAACTTCACCTCTTGTATGTTCTATCTTGTCATCTTATGTATGTTGGGGTGCATGTTCCATGTGTGTGATCATTTGAATTTGTGTGTATGCACTTATCCTTGTGTTGCCTTGTTGTCATTGTTTTGCATGTTAATCATGCTCTTTCCTTACTCAAGTTAATCATTTTTATCTTAATGCAGGCTCTTGTTGACTTAAACACTTTTACATTGTGTCTCCCTTTAGTTAATGTGATATTTTCTTCTCCAATAGTTTCTTTTGCAATTTTTCTTGGACTTTAACTTCATGGGTGGATAGACTTGTTCCTATCCATCAGTATATTGGATTTTACCCCTACCACCTCATGGTCTTGGAACCCTTGCATTATGATTGATTGGAATAGTCATGGGTTGAGATTTTAAATTATTTTAATAAAATTAGATTTTCCATGACGACCTTGGGGGGTTGTGGGACATTGTGCCCAAAATCAAATCTTATCATTGTAATTTTTTTGGTCTTGGTTAATATTTCCATGCATTAATTTTTTGGGTGACTTGGGAGGAGCTTAGCTTAACCCCCAAGAAATTTTACTTTCTTGGTCAATGGTGTGGTTAAGGAGGAGAGAGAAAGGGAGGCGTAGAGAAGGCTAAATGAGAAATGAAAACCCTAAGGTATGATGACAACATGGAGGATATTTGGGGGCATAAAAATCTTGTTCGAGAGATAGAGTCAACCTGCTTACGGCTGAGGCCAGAAGATGAGGGCTGAGCTTAGTGAGCAAATCATGATGGTTGGGAAAGGGGAGAAAAAGAAAGAATAAAAACCTCACCTTTCACCCCCATGATGGCCTACTATAACAAGTAACTTTGGTGTTCTTGTTTATGGGATTTCGATCTCCTACTATGTCGACTGGTTGTGTTGATTATTGTGATGTATGTATAATCATTTATGGATGTTACAGGTTCATTATGAAGTCTCTAAGGCTTCATAATGAACTTTTAACTTTCCAATTGACTTATGATTATTGATTGTGGGTTACATTGTTTTACATGCTAATGTGGTTTGGTGTAATTTTAGTGTTATTGGTGCTATTGATTATAATTTTGTAGATCCCTAGTATGGCCTCTTATAGATTCTTTTATTTACTTAATTTGGATTTAAATTACCACAAAATAGGGGATCATGAGTTGTTTCGGTCCCTTGTCTAACCCTAAAAAGGGCAACATTGATCCTCATGAACTCACCTCTAGCTAGAACCCCATGGTTGAACTTTGGCAAATATGGAGCATTAAACTTGTCATCTAGAGTTGGTTATTTTCCATACCCTATTGTTCCATTTATGAGGGTCAATTTTATTAATTTTTGGTTGTGCTATTATTATTGTATGTTGATTTAATATGGTGAGTGGCTATTTTTTTATCATGTTAAGGACTGGTGAATTCATGATGGATGTAATGAAATTGGTAGGCCCCAATTGACTCCACTATGTGGATCTAGGGATTTGTACCATTCAAATAACACTCCTACCATTATGTAGTTTATTATCACTCTTTTGTTGGTGGTTTCTGACATTGGTGTTGCTAGTGTTACTCGTGGTTTGATATGAGAATATTTAGATACCCCTAATTTCTTGGGACTATCTTAGTTATAACCTTGGAACTATTTTTAAGTTATACCCTCACTTTTTATGGAGTGGTGAATAGGTTGGGTGTTGTTGCATGCTAGTGGCACTTGCCCCTTTTTATGCCTAGATATTTGATATCTCATTGAAAGCATAATGGTAGTGTTACTTCCCTCAATTCTTCTGTATTGATTTTATTGTAATCTCCTTATTTTATTTGTGTGTGTCCCTCAAGATTGTGTGTTTTATTATTTATATGCCTATGGATAAGGGGTTTATGGGTGTTATTGCTGGTGTTTCTTAGTTTATCATTATGGTGTCCATGTTTGGTGTTTTGCATATTTTACTTGGTTGTAGTGCCTACTTGTATTACCTATTCATTAGATGACCAATGGATTAATCCTTCACTTGCCCTTTTGACCTTCTCTCAAAACTCAACTGCCTGCTCCACCATCAAGCTAATGGTTGGGGTGGTAAGGGTTACCGATGGAGGGCTCACAAGTTACGATATTGGGGTATTCTTCTGATTGGCTGAGTACTATGCTAGATTTATTTGCTTCAATGTCTTATTTATTGGTATGCTTTCTTGGAGCTCAATTCATCAGTTGTAAATTAGGCATGCTCTAGTGGCTAAGTTTTCTTCTTTGCAAATTGATGCTCCATTATTTTTAATTTTTGGGTGTTAATATTCCATTTTTATATATTAAACTTATAATTTTGGCCATGATTACAATTATAAAGCAACAACTAATGAATTATACTTAGGGCTTTGCCTTGAACCATGTACGTAGACTAAAAAATAAAAAGGGTGATTTAGGGACATGTTTATGTAGAAGTCATAAAAAATAATATTTCTACACCTTTATAACCCCTTTACACTATTTCCATTCATTGCTCTTTATATAAAGCCTTTTAGAAAATTGAATATCCCCTTTTTTTTTAAAAAAATCCAAAAAGCAAAGTCAAAAATAAATTTGACCAAAATATAGGTTGAATGGATTTTGAACCCTTGACCTCCTCTTTATCAAGTGACTAACAAAAACAATAAATCCACCTCCCCATCAACAAATTTAACAATACAAACTCAAAATATTCTAGATGTTCTTGATTTTATGGATGTGAATAATAAAAAAATATATATGTGCAGAATAAATATTTAACTTAGTTTTTCACTTTGTATGTGAAAACAACAATGCCTTTATTTTTTAGTGAAGCCTATGCTAATTCTAGGGTTTAAAAGGATCTAAAAACTTATTCCAACATGTTTTTCATCGTCATTTTTGTCCTACCTAGTCTACACTCACCTTCGCCAAATGGAAATCACACCAATTTTGTATTTGGATAAACTTGAATTTGTGAACTGAATCATGTTTTCAACCTCTATGAATTCCTTATTTTCTTCAATGACATCTTCTTGTATTTGGTTGAAATAATAAACAAAAGATTTAGATGTGATTTTAACCCATGGTGTTACATCTTGCTTAGGCCTTAATCTTTAATAGAGCTTATACAATTTGTTCTAGGTCATATTTATGTGCATGATAATGTTAATGTTGTCATATAGGCGATGAAAAATGTTCATGGATAATGTTAATGTCGTACTGGTGCCTGTTACAAATGCATTGGCCAAAATGTACTCCAAAAATCTTTCCATGTTTTTAATTCTCCATTACAAAGCTCTATTACCACTGAAGGCACTAGGAATAAGAGGAATAATTCAAAATTTATGCAATGTAAGCCTTAACATTTACAAGGTAAATAAGGATTTTATAGCTTATAGAAGTGGTTGTGAAAACCAACAAAAAATGAGTTTAACTAACTTGAGAAACTAAAAACCTAATACATAAATAAAATGGTAATTTATGATTAGCATGGTATCTTAAATAAACACAATGGGGGTGTCTCTTAGGGAGATGCATGCCCCAAATTATTTAATAAACAAATACATAAAATAAATATCACTTTCGATCACAAATGACCCAACATGTTGCTCACATACTACCCTCCCCATTGTGGACCTCATCTCTGAGCCTAGGCAATGGCACTCTTCAGGGGAGGTTTTGCTTACCATAGTTGGTCTCATCGATGTTCTCACACTTGTGCTATTCATTTTTCACCACGACGACACTCTCCTCCCCCAACATAGCATGGAGGTTGGGGATCTCTGCCTCTTCATCCCACACTGGCTTAGGGTTGGGGCTCTTTGCCTCCTATGAACTAATGTAACTGAAGCCACCTGATGGGGATCTCATAGGGTGACAAGCAACCACCTCTAAATAAAGGTTCCCCCAACTCGCTTTGGCTTTTCTTACCACCACACTATGAAATATACTAAGGTACAAGAAGATTATGTCCAACACACCTCTGACTCTTGATGAGACCTTATTGTTGAAGGAAAATATCTTCCATGCTCCGGATGGGGTGATCCTCCTAGTCACGATCCTTCCTCAACTATTCTCTTTGTTATTGTTGTTTAAAGTGTCTATTTTTTGATATTCTATAGATTTCATTGGCGTGGTCTACTTTGTTTCTATTTTTTGGCTTTTTGTCTCACTTGTGTTTCCTAGGCTAGGTCTACTTGTTGTTGTGATGTGCTCTCTTACCACCAAATTTTTTTTGTGAATAATATTGTACATGTTGATATATTTATATCAACAATATAAGCTCTATTTCATTCCCCCCCCCCCCCCCCCCCCCCCCAAAAAAAAAAAAAAAAAAAAAAGAAGAAAATATCTTTAAAAATCTACTTACTAAAAATCTTGTCCAATATATGTAAACAAGATTTTATATATTTTTTACTATCTTTTTCCATCACATTTCTAAATGGGATGACTATGTATTAAAACAAAAAGAAAATATTGCTAAAAATCATTGTGTGTAGTTAAAAGATGTGAATAATTTTTTTATATTTTCTATGTTATACTTAAATATTTTTAATAAACTTTGTTCATGTTCTCCATTCCAACTTATGCTATAAATATTCTTAACTAATATTGTGAACTCATGCCAAGATAAAATGATCTCAATGTGGGTATTTAAGGAAATCTATTAATTACCAATTTGTAGTTGTTCCACATGCCAATCACTTTTCTTTAACAAAACACAATTAACAAAGTGCATGTGAACATTCCAATACTGCAAACTAATATTTCATTTTAAATTGAGTAGTGATGATTGTTTGAAAAAATAAAGAAAATTAAATATGAATAATAGTTTCTAAAATTTTATTTGACCAAAAATATTATAACACATTGTAAAATTACAAATTAAACATATTAAACAAAATTAAATATTTTATTAAAGCATAGTAAAATTATGTAAAACATAGCTTACTTGTATGCTAGGCTTCTTAGTTAATTCAGTAAAATTTGTTGAATAAAAGACATCTTAACAAGTAAGAAAGATTGGTTACTTGGAAAATGTGCTACTAAACGTTGTTTTTCATAATTATTTTGTTTTTTGAAATTGTTTGAAAGAGAACAAAGACCAAATATGAGTAGTAATTTTTAAAATAAAATTGTTTGAAATATAAAATTGATCAAATGTGAGAAATATATTTTTAAAAATTACATGACATTTTAATCATAGTCTACACAACATAATTAACAAATGGGGTCTTAGATATCTTGAAAGTGTTTAAATATTGAGAACCATTGCTGTATTCTACATGTACTAAGTGATAAAGATAAGGAAATAATTTTAAATGAAACATAAACTAAAATGAAATGAATTATTAAAAGGATGTAATAAATTATATATGTCTCTAGAAATACATTTGATTTGGTGAAGGTGGAAACAAATAATAAAAATGTAAAACATGTTGAAAACATAATTACATTTAATGACCTCTCAATCTTAGTGTCGATGTCTCTCAAGTATTCTAACATAGTTGCACCAAAGCTCTCTAGATATCAATTATATAAAAATATGATTTTATTCATCCCGCAACAAATAAATCTAAATGTATAAAAGATGAATGGATTTAATAAGGAAAATTCATATCCACAAAAACTATTTATCAATGTGACAAAATGTATCCACGTTATTGTTACAGTAGAGATTGAAAATGGATTTTTGATAATGGATTTCAAAAGACATGTCGTTTTGATCGAACAACATATACAAACTAGAGTTTTATAATGTAATATTTGCCACATTATTTTTTTGTGATTAGGTTTACGATGAAATTAAACACATTATAAAAGAAAAATATATAATAAAAACTCAAACCAAAAAATAAATGGTAAAAGCCCAAATTAAAAAAATTTGCACGCTATGTGAATTTGCAAAATTGTTATTGATTACGTCATTTCAAATTAAGAAATTTTGCACACTGAATTTGCAAAGTTGTTTGTGATTACATCATTTAAAGAAATCAAATCATGAGGCGAATAAAAAGATTCGATCAATCTTGTTGGTGTTTTTGGAGGGAGAATTTTGTTTTGAGGCTGATAAACGTTATGGCTCAAAATTCAAAATAAAAAATAGGAGACCAAACCCCTTCCTTCACCAGAAGAGAGCGTTGAGCGCACAGGATTCGTTGAGAGGTTTGTGATTTCTTTTCTGGTAAGTTGTTTATCCGGTCTCATTATTTATAACCAGAAGGTTTTGAATATAGGTTCTGAATTTATTATTTCTTAACATTTTGGAAACCCTTACCTTTCTTTTTCTTGTTTTTGACGGGTTGAAAATGGCGAATGGGGCAGGCGTTTTTGTGCTTCTGCTTCTGCCTGTGCTTATGGGTGCCGATAATGCATTTGCACTGGACTGGACGGCTCTTCTGCTTCGAATTCCGGCAAGGTGAGGGAGGAGAAGCAGCAAAAAGACAGCAAAACTTTATTTGCCCACGTGGAAGAAGAGAAGAAAGATTTTCCATCGGTTGGTGTTGCAGCACAAGGGGGTGGGAACTGAGCGCAGGATGATGCTGCTGCACATTACATAAGGGGTTTTTAATCCTTTCTTTTTCTGTGTTGCTTGCTTAGGTATTTCATTAATCTGTTGGACTTGGACTTGGGTTTTTAAGAACATCAAAATGGCATGCTACATACAATTTTATATCTTCTGCAGATGATTTAAACAACTTAGATTTGAGTTTTTTCTTTTGCAATATTCTTCCATACCAATATCCACAAAACCCCACTCTACCCACTTTCGTTGATGGTTAGAACATTTCCCTGAATTATTTTCCATCCATTACAGTCAATCAACAAAAATTATGGTCGATTCAATTATAATCTTAAAAAAAAACTAGGATCAGTGAAGGAATTCGTTGATTTAGGAATTCATTGTGCAGTAATGCAACCAGGGACACTAGTAAGAGCATGACCTAGGTTCGAATCCCTTTCACCGCACACTCTAGCAGACAGACATCTAGCGAGGCTGCAGCATGGTGTTATGAGGTCCCCTGTGTCTACAAAACTTTAGGAATGTGGTACAAGATTACCACACGCCACCTTAACAGCACCCTATAAAGCTCACCCAATATTTACCAATAAAGAAAATATTAGCTTCGCTAATAAAGTCAGAAATCTTTGTTACTCCCTCAGCTTACAACAGGGTGGTACAAACCCTAATCTACTATTTTTTTAAATTTCAAAGAGGAGAACATGAACAAAATTACCTCTACACTTCCCTCATTGATGCTGTAAACTAACAGAAAGATCCCATCAATTGACAAATCAAGAACTGAACTTGTACAGGGGAATCAAAGCCCTAAATATATAACGCTCCAATTTCAAAAACCTGAAACAATACACATGCTTTTCACATTGATAATGACAACTGACATTTATTATTATAATAACTGTCAATTGAGAAAAACAGTAACATGACCATACAGCATGTGGCCACAATTCCTAAATACAATGATTATTTTTAAAATTCAAAAAACACCGTACAGATACTGAGACACAAATTGCAGCAATTATTTCCTTCAATTGACAGCAACAATAACACAAAACATTGTGCTTGCCCCATTGCTTCTGCAACTGATAGGAAATATAATATTACGGGCAATTGAAAGAAACAAGAGAATGAAATACAAACAGAAATAAGCATACGGTGGTGTAGGGCTAGCTAACAACAAAGAAAATAATCAATTCTTAACAAATTGATAATTGCATATATCATACTTGAATTTTGGTAGAAAACAGGGAGTTTTCAATCTATTGTTTGAAATTTTCAATCTGTCGTCTAAAATTTTTATGTGCTAAAAAAATTTTCTATTAGTTGCAGAATAGGGAAGAAAAATTCTCCTTGTTCTGCAACAAACATAAAATCTCCCTGCACATAGAAAGTTAAATCTTTTCTCAACTGCCTTCCCATTCACCTTCCCCTTCACCTCTTGAAAATTAAATGAAGTCTATAAGTAAAACCAACAATCAACTTAAATTATTTAAATTTTTATATTCTAACATATAACAACTAGCAACTATTTTAAATTATTTAATTTTTATATTCTAATTAAATTATATTTTAATTAAAAATTAACATCAATGAAACTAAACGTTAAAATCAATAAATAACCAACCATAAATTAATTGACATGCAAGAAGTTCAACTTGAAATTGTTTAATTTTTATATTTTAAATAAGTCACATACAACAAACTTAAATTATTTATTTTGAATATTTTAATTAAATTATTTATATTTTAATTAAAAGTTAAACTAAATAAATAACAAACCAAAAATTAATTGAAATACAAAAGTTTTGATTTAAATTATTTAATTTTTATATTTTAATTAAATTATTATTAATTTATATATATTTTAATTAAAATTTAACATCATTAAAATTAAAAGTTAAGATTAGTAAATAATAAATTAGAAATTAATAGACATGCAACAACGATTTTTTTTTTGGTTATTTTAATATTTTAATTAAATTATTATTAATTTATTTATATTTTAATTAAAAATTAAGTATCAGTAAAACCAAAAATTAAAATCAGTAAAGAGTTTTAGATAAATAACTTAAAATTAAAGTGATGGAATTATTTATTTTAAAAATTCTAATTCTTATTGTTCTTATTATTATTATTTAAATATTTCAATTTCATTTTTTATCATTTTCTTTTTTAAATTAAATATTTATTTTTTTATAAAATATTATTTATTTGATTTTTTAATTCACAATTTAATTTTCTTTTTCATGAAGTGATAAGAAAAAAAGAAATAATTAATTTTAACATTAAAAAATTAACTTTTTTTTTTTAATATTTAAATTAAAATTAAAAAAATAATTAAAATTTGAAAATGAAAGTTATGCAAGTTATAATTTTAGCAGTTATTATTTTTGGATTGTGTAAAGAATTGTTTAGGATGAAAACGATCTCATGTGTATAATTTTTGAAGAAAAATAAATAAATTTAACATTAAAAAGTTATTTAAATTTTTATATTATACTTAATTTAAAATTAAAAAAATAATTGAGTTTTAAAAATGAAAGTTATGCAAAGTTACAATTTCAATGGCTATCTACCCCTGGTTTGTGTAAAGAGTTGTTTAGGGTGTCGACGGTCGCATGTGTATGGTGTTTGCATTATGCTTGTGTTCAAATTTGTCTTGTCTATGTTTTATAAGTGGTATTTATGCGATCTATGTTCACAAATATTTGGTTTCTACATTTTGCTTATGTTATGCCTAGAAAACCTTTCCTAAGTTGTCATTTTGAGGTTGGGAGTGGGTATCACGGTTGACCAGGGCATGATATTGTTGTCATGCCAAGTTTTGATCCATGATCCTTGTTTGATGACTGCCATATCAACATGTTTGCCAATTTTTAGACCTTGAACCATCTAGGAAACCCTGTTTCATAAAGTTATGATCGAGAAAAGGATTGATCTGGTTTGAATGTAAACTATGGACCAAAACCTTAGGAGTATGAATTTTAAAGTAGCTTTATAAACACCTCGATCTGTTGTAGCAACCAATAGAGGGAAAAGTTTTATTTACCGACCCTTACGCATGTCAAATATAAATCTTTGAAAGACTGAAATAAGATGCATGAAGGTGGTGGATGACTCTCTGGTGGTGAATATCCAACATGGTGAAATTCAAAATAGTATTGATGATATGAAAAGGCTTGCTCTTATCTATTGATTTATGAGTTTCAAGCCTATCTTGTAAAACTTTAGAATATATAATTCAAAACTCTGGATATGTTAGGAGATTATCAGATCTCTATTTACCTTAATGAATATTTCTTTGTAATAGGATAGGCACCAGATATTCCAATGTGGGCCTTAGTTTATGGGATGCATTGGTTTATTTATGAAGCCATGGCACTCTATTTTCAAGTCAAAAGAAGATTTAGCTTTTGTGAGGTTGGTCTAGGTTATATTTTTCTGGACATTAATTTATGAACCCTTTTGTGTTTATGGTAATAGGTTATGTGTGCAATCGAAAATGCATCATGTCTATAAATCAATCTTGGGTCGGAGAAGATTGAGCATACCTACACTTCCGATAGGTGATACATTTTTAAGCAGGGGCATGACTAATATGGGGATTTGCTAGACTTGATTAGGGAATCACTTGTCATAGCATATCATGTTAGGAAGGGTTCCAAAGCATACAGTTAATTTTTTAGTTATTATTTTTGGATTGTATAAAGAATCATTTAGGGTAACGACGATTTGATATGTATAGTTTTTGGATAAAAATAAATAAATTTAACATTAAAAGTTTATTTAAATTTTTATATTTTACTAAATTTAAAATTAAAAAAATAATTGAGTTTTAAAAATGAAAGTTATGCAGATTTACAATTTCAGTGGCTATCTACCCCTAGTTTGTGTAAAGAGTTGTTTAGGGTGTCGACGGTCCCATGTATATGGTGTCTGCATTATGTTTGTGTTCAAATTTGTCTTGTCTATGTTTTATAAGTGGTATTTATGCGATCTATGTTCACAAGTGTTTGGTTTCTACATTTTGCTTATGTTATGCCTAGAAAACCTTTCCTAAGTTGTCATTTTGAGGTTGGGAGTGGGTATCACGGTTGACCAGGACATGATATTGTTGTCATGCCAAGTTTTGATCCATGATCCTTGTTTGATGACTGCCAAATCAACATGTTTGCCATTTTTCAGACCTTGAACCATTTAGGAAACCCTGTTTCATAAAGTTATGATCGAGAAAAAGATTGATCTAGTTTGAATGCAAACTATGGACCAAAACCTTAGCAGTATGAATTTTAAAGTAGCTTTATAAACACCTCGATCTTAGCAACCAATAGAGGGAAATTTTTTATTCACCAACCCTTACGCATGTCAAATATAAATCTTTGAAACACTGAAATAGGATGCATGAAGGTGGTGGATGTCTCTCTAGTGGTGAATATCCAACATGTTAAAATTCAAAATAGTATTGATCATCTGAAAAGGCTTGCTCTTATTTATTGATTTATGGGTTTCTAGCCTATCTTGTAAAACTTTAATTCAAAACTATGGATGATGTCAAGAGAATATCAAATCTCTATTTACCTTAATAAATATTTCTTTGTAAGAGGATAGGCACTAGATATTCCAACGCGGGCCTTAGTTTATGGGATGCACTAGTTTATTTATGAAACCATGGCACTTTATTTTCAAGTCAAAAGAAGATTTAGCTTTTGTGAGGTTGGTCTAGGTTAAATTTTTTTGGACTATCAGATGAATTTATGAACCCTTCTGTCTTTACGGTAATAGGTCATGTATGCAATTGAAAATGCATCATGCATATAAATCAATCCTGGGTCAAAGAAGATAGAGCATGCCTACACTTCTGATTGGAGACACATTTGTTAAACAGGAGCATGACCAATATGGGGATTCACTAGACCTGATTAGGGGATCACTTGTCACAACATATCATGCTAGGAAGGGTTCTAGAACCTATAATCTAACACAATTGCATAACCCTAATGGAGTCCTAAGGTTTAAAATGTTCACTTTATTCTAATAACAAAAAATCAAAATCTAATCTAGTGCACACCAAAGCTTGTGGCACAAAATGGAGGTTAGAAAAATTAAAACAAACAACTAGACTAAACATGTATTAGAAGACATATACTCACGTCAATGCACATGGAATCCTAATACATGGGAGAAAAATATAAATGCATTATCTATCTACTCTTACAAAGGAGAAATAAATATAGGAATACTTACCTTTGAAGACAAACCCATCGAGCCTCAATCTTTTCCTTGGCCAAGGTGCTTCACAAGATATAGTTGTGATATCTAAGGATAACAAGATAAATCATCTCTAGGCTACACATCTTATCTAAGCGTCCAAAAGACTTATCCACAAGACAAGATCCATATCTCCAAAGAAAGTATGGAACCCTAAGCTTTATTCCTCGAGTAGAATGGTCAATAAGCAGATGTTCATTCACACTTCTTCGCTAATAAGTCTTCTCCTATGAAATGGTGGGAAATGAACTTGTATATATAGGAGTATCTTTCCCTAAATCCTCCCAAGAACATCGGCTATATAGGGTTGTTCTAGTCGACCCAGTGTGTTTTCAAGGAAAAATCACTAGGTCTGAGTTGGGTTAGTCGAAAGGCTAACAAGCTAAGAAAGTGAAAAATACTCCTAAACTATACTGGGTCAACCTATCGACCTAGTATAACTGACTAAGCAAAAGGGTGTTAAGGCAAGAAAAGGAGGAATGAAAAGAGGAAAAGATTGGAATGGGTAGAACTGAGAAGAACAAGCTTAGGGTAAATGATTTTATGAGATAAATATGTAGATGGCAAGTGGCAAAAGGAACAATAATCTTATGAAGCACTGATGGTCTATCCACACCTTTTTTGGTGCACCCCTTAAGGCATGCATTCAAAGAGATTGGGACTTGACAAGTGCCTATAAGATAGAAAGTGTCAGTAATTAATATTTTTTTTGAAAATATTATGTGTATACATATGCCCCACTCGAAGCTCATCACATGCCATGTAAGTGCAACACGGGATGGTGCTTTGAAAAAGAATATAATAACACACAACGTTGATGCTGAATAAAGTGATGTAAGTAACAAATAAGATAAATGAAAGGACTGAATTGAAAAACACATATCTTTAACTTACCTTAGTGCTGTAGATAAAAAAATGGACTGTAATAAATGTGAAGGTGTCCAATGTAGAGAACACTAGACAAACCTATAGAAGTTAGTGCAAAAAATAGCCAAAATTTTAAAAAAATGGAATATATGCATATGATAGTGGAAAAGAATCTCTACGTCATCACGATTCCAACATATTTAATGGTTTGCGAAAAAGATGAGTAGAAACAAAGATATAAGCAATATAAAGAATCTCCCTGAAAATAATGGAAAGAATTTGAATTGTGAAAAGTGTTTTGTAATTAGGGAAAAAGACAAGTCATTTGTTATTTTTCCTTGTGAGAGAAGGGAAAAAGAGATCTAGAGAAAAAATCGAGCTAGGATGGCGAGGAGACGACATGCTAGGCAAGGAGGAGCTCTAGAGGTGGCAAAAGGGGCACTACAAGTATGCAACTAAAAATCGCAAACCAATTTTTGAAATTTGTATTGAATTAAGTGTAATTTTAATAATTTTGTTTTTTAAATATTTTTAGATGTCAAAATGAAGCAAAATTAGATTCTAGGGGTAGCAAATAAGAAGATGGGAAACAGGTTTGGAGGGTTTAGGCAAAAAGTAATGGGTCGACCTAGTCAACCCAATAGGCTAGAAACTAAGTAAAATTCAGTGTCGACCCAATAGGTATGGGCCAACCCTGTACATTCTGTAAGCTAAAGGCCTAGTTTAGAGTTTCCAGGTGGTCTGAAAGGTCCAAAATGGAAACTCAACACTAGGGAGGGGAAGATAAGGGGGTTGACTTATATTTTTGAGTCAACGAGGCAAAAAGATAGAATTTTTTTGATCATACTAGTTTGACCAAAGAGCTAGAATGATACGAAAAAGCATGAAAAAGGTTGAAAGAGGGATGGAATTGCCTCAAATGACCAAATAAGGTCAAGAAGGGTCGAGAAGGTTAAAATGAAGCTAAAATGAATAAAATAAAGTAATGTAGGCTTGTTTTGAATGTAAAATGTAAAAAGATGTCTTTTGACTATTCATGACATGGAAGAACTGATACATCCTTTGTTGTTTCTTGAATGCAGGGATGACAAATATTTTGGAGATTTGTAGATGTGGCATGGTTATCAAACTTGTTAGATAGGTTGTTATATGGAGATAGGTCTAGACTAGGATACATAAGTCTAGGTAAGATAGTAGAGATGTGTCGGATCCCCCTCAGTGCTGAATTGTTAGTCATGTTCCTTGATTGTTGGGAATGATTGACTAACACATTCAGATGGGAGGTGGATGGGGATATAGTAGAGGTGGAGATCATGCTATAGGATGTCTATTCCATCCTAGGGCTACGTATAGTAGGAATGCAGGGGATCGTAGGGATACTAGATAATCTAGAGGAGAGAAGATCCTTATCCATGTGGGCTACAGGGTCAGAGATGATACTACCAGGTAGGAAAGTGAGTATGTTTGATTTCTATACATCATATATTTTAGACATTTGGAAGGTTGTGATAGGCCTTTTGAGACAACATGTGCTATGTCAAAAGTTAGATGGCAAGATACCACTATTTGTGGTAGCCTTGAGCAGGATGATCTTGGAGGAGCGAGTTCTATATGACCTGGGCTCAGTCATCTAGGTTTAGTTGGTATATGATATGTACAAGATGCTAGTTAGAGGGAAAAGGGCCATGGGACAGATCATATTGTTAAAAATTTGGATAAATGAGAGGTTTCTGATGTATCGACTGACTGGGTTGTTCTATGTGGTTGATAATAGGTCACCTCAAGTATGGAGATGGAGGGAGGACTAGGTAGCATGGGTCGTGCCCCACATGCTAGCATTGTAGTTAGTGAGATGTGTAGGCATTGTGTGGCATATATATGAACACATAACAACTACATGGGTGAGCTGTCACATAGTTGCACTAGTGATAACAAGGATAGAGGTTATTACACACTATTTATGGTGGAGAGAGCCAAGTCTAGTGACATAGGTGCCAGGAAAATGGGCGTACCTCATCTAATAGCATTGATACTAATGCCTGGTCACTGGGATCAACATGTGAGGGAGTCATGGGGGAGGAGAGGACTAGGGTCACTAGTGGTGACACTGACACTGAGGCCACATCAAGAGTGACCATGGACTATTCAGGCATAATGAGGAGTTGAGCACAAGGATAGGGATGTGGAGGCAAATATACCAGATGTACCATTATTGGATCCACAACGAGATGAGCAGTGTCCATCAAGGACATGGAGTTGATAGAGGCAAGAGGCAGAGGAGATAATGGACACTATTACCATCCTGAATGACCCCATAAATGAGTTAGAAGAGATGATATACCACTCAGATGTAGGATTGGACTGACATGAGCTATGATAGTCAGGTAGGAGGTAGCCTAAAAAGGAGGTGCTAAGAGGTCATGAACATGGGGAGATTGTGTTAGGTGGTCACACAGATGGTGAGACCATAATAACTGAGACACAAATTGTAGACACCTAAAACTAGCCACCGATAACCTCCAACCAAGATTTTGACCTATTTCCACCTAAAATGCACAATTTGGCCTAAAAACACTAAAACACACTAAATAATTTGAAACTAACATATTCAAGTGCCAATTTTGGCTAGAGTATCATTAAATGGGGCAATGCAATTTATGAGCCAACTAAATTTGATCAGATCATTTTAAGTCAAAATGCCAATTTTGCACCTAGGTGATATGGATTGATCTTTCCTATCAAATCTCTTGCACAAGACATGTGCCTTTGTTATTTGTTGTTGGTAACATCCTAAATGGGATAATTGATCCATCTTGGATGACCCCATAAATGAGTTAGAAGAGATGATAGACCACTCAGATGTAGGATGAGACTGACATGAGCTATGATAGTCAGGTTTGAGCTGAGGAGGTCGCCTAAAAAGGAGGTGCTAAGAGGTCATGAAAATGGGGAGACTGTGTTAGGTGGTCACACAGATGGTGAGACCATAGTAGTTGAGACACAAATTGTAGACACCTAAAACTGGCCACTGATAACCTGCAACCAGGCTTTTGACCTATTTCCACCTAAAATGCACAATTTGGCCTAAAAACACTAAAACACACTAAATAATTTGAAACTAACATATTCAAGTGCCAATTTTGGCTAGAGTATCATTAAATGGGGCAATGTAATTTATGAGCTAGCTAAATTTGATCAGATCATTTTGAGTCAAAATGCCAATTTTGCACCTAGGTGATATGGATTGATCTTTCCTATCAAATCTCTTGCACAAGACATGTGCCTTCGTTATTTGTTTTTGGTAACATCCTAAATGGGATAATTGATCCAATGCATCTGACATTGTTTTCCAATTTTAATCCAGTCAAATTTTGGACCAATAACAAGGCATTCTGATCAATTTGAGTAATTTGTGAACAAAGTGCTTAATCATGCTTAAGAGCTAATTAATCTAAATCAAGACATAATAAGAAATTCCATGAAAACTTGTTGAAAAATTATTTTTGAAAATGAATATTGAATATTTGCATCATCAAGTGACCTCGTTTCTTAGAAAGACATCCCTAGGCCATAAATGCCATAAATATCAGTATTCATGCCCTCCATGCCTCATCAATGCCTTCCATGATGCCCTCCATGCCTCTTAATTTCCCCTTCTTCTAATGTCATGATGAGGATAATTATAAACTTAATTCCAAAAATTGAATTAATCCTCAACCACACATCTCAATCTTAGGATGGATGGTTCAAGTTGATTCTGGTCATTCTTAAAAATCTATAAATATGAGGCCTCACCACATCATTTTTAAGACATGATTATGCAAAGTTATAATGTAGGATTATTTCTAAAAGCTTCATGAAATTAGTGTTACCATGCCAAATTGATTTCAATCCAAGCTAAGCCACAAGCCAAAGGTGCCAAGGAGAGATGGAGGTAGCCAAGATTCCATTGCCAAGGACTTCAGGAGCACAGAATGAGCAAGCCACTACAAAAAGCATTTTGGAGCATCCAAAGAAGGTAAAAGAAGGTTTTTTTGCATTTTAGTTATGTGTTTTATTCATGTTTGTTAACTGAGCTCTCCCTAATGTCTAGGCCTAGAGATGTTATGCTAGTTAGTATTTTTATTTCATTTTGTTTTCATTTTGAAACTAACACCATACTAACCATCTTCTCTTGAGTCGAATTCCTAGATTCACATATGGCATGCCCGATGGGATGAGATGCATCCCACACATGAAGAAGATCATTTTGCAGTGTTAAAATCTTCATTTGGATAATTAAAACGTTTACAAATTGATTTTCTAACTTTGTTTTTCCATTTTTTGTTTGCCACAAGTTTACATAGTAACTGAAGTCAATTAGTAAAACCAACATTAGTTGGATAAATGTCATCAGTCACATTGGTATAACTGATGTCAGTTAGATAGCCGTCATCAATTAGAAAATGTAACCATTGTCAGTTATATAACCAACATTGATCACTGTGTTTTTCTTAAAACATAGATCTGAGAGCTTTTTTTTTTAAAGTTCTTTATTTTAAACCTAAAAGAGCTTCAAGGCTAAAGGAAATGCTAACATTTTTGTTGCAAGACCAAGTTTGGCATTTGCTAAAAACATGTTTAGATCACCTTTTGCATGCTTAAAATGAATTAGGAACATTATTTTAGGTGCTTAAAGTAATATTTAAGTGCTTAAGTGAATTTTTAGCATTAGTTTTCAAAGTTACAACTAAGACCAAGGGTTCAAATGAACACCGCCTCATTTTTCATTTGGGCTTAAAAATGAACTCACCTTTTCAAGCTTTTTGTGTTCACTTAGTTGTTTAGATTAAATTTTTGTTTGGAAAAAAGAGGGATGTTGCGTGTATGCTCTTTCATTTATCCCCTTTAGGGAACCCTTGGAATCAAAAGCACCATTCCTATTGCAAGTAGCCTAGTCCAAGGCTTAGAAAGAAAGTCATCTAAAGCACTCCCCAAAAACTCATCAAATTTTGGTTGACCTTGAAAATGACCCTAAAGTCTTTCTATTTTCATGCTTTATTTATTTCTATACAAACTTGGCTTGCGAGGGGGACTTCGTCACCTCCCATGAATTCTTTAGAGAAGCTTTGACCCAGGGTTTCACCTCCCAACATTGACTTCATTTGGCTCCTAATTGGAGTTGCACATGGGACATATCTACATTTAGACATCGCATTACACTGAGCGAACATTAGGATGTAGTGGTTGTAAAAAGAACTAGACCTTTTTAAAACTAGCCAATGCTACGATCACCCAATTTATTTGCTTATCTTTTGCATCATTTGATGTAAAAGTCATTATGCAATTGATTCCCCTAGAAGCATTCAAAACATACTAGTTTAGTCAACCCCACATTGCCATACCCTTGCTAAGATTTGGATGATTATACTTAGTGTATTTTGGTCATTTATCTTACTTGGTGTTTTTGAGACTAAAACTTGTTTGTTTGTTCATAAAGCCATGTCAAAACCAATTTGTCTATATGCCACTCTTTTGTCTAAAGAGACATTATGATGGCCGCTTTACACCACACTTGTGCCTTGAAATTTTTGCTAAACTGGTTTGTGTGTGTGTCATTTGAATTGACGAGGGTAGTGTTATGCTGCCCAAATCCTGTCAAACCATTTATGCCTTTGAGTCTCTTAAAATATAGCATTGATCACATCATTTGAGCATTCTTATGCCATTAGGTTGCTTAATTTGTTTCAAGACTTGTTTACCATTGTATCAAAACCATTTTTTTTAAACCATGTCATGTCTACCATTTGGACCTTTGTCTTATACCATCATGCTATCCAATCTTATCTAGCTTATTTGGTCAAATCTTAGTTTTCATCATTGATTTTTCAATTAGCCTTGTCAATTTTGGATCTAAATATTGATTGATTTCTATTTAAGCCTCAAATCATGAGGTTGATACACATATCTTTCTCTTTTGGGTTGCATAACTTCAGTTAATCGATTACCCAAAATTGAAAATTATTGATGGTTTGTTTGTTCAATGCCTATCCTCATCATTATTTGTACCTTTATTTTGAAAAACATAGTCTTTCTCAAAATGCCTTTTTCTTAATGCCTTATACCAATTGATCATGTTTATGTTTAATTCCATGTGCCAGGTTTATGTTAAAGTTGTTTCCAAATTTGTTAGATTAAATCAAATCACATTAGCGTTTATTTCAAGTCTAGCTTTTGATGTCATTTGGCTAAAATTCCTAACATATGCCTATTTATTTGAGCCTAACTTCTGAAAACATGTTTGGACAAAAGACCTAGTCACTCAAAATTTTCCTTCCCTAGTTTAGACCTTGTTTGGAACACTTTGACCTAGACCTTTGACATGCCAATTTTTATTTTTGTGCATATGATATTTGACATTAGAAATTTGATGTTAAGTTGTTTTATGCCAAGTCTTAGCACAAATCATTTTGGAGATACAGCTCCACTTTCAGACCATATTGGAGATATAGCTCTACCCCTTCGACCAAGTTAGACTAAGCTTAAACCATTTGTCCTTTGGACATAATTTTTTAGAGTTTGTAGAACTCTTAAGCCTTTTTATTTTAGAGCTTTCATCATTTGCATGGATATGTCTAGCTACACTTATAGTGGAGTCACGTACAATCCAACTTATGATAGAATGGCCACACAAAATCTCACTAGGAACCCCTATAGAGAAATATTTTCTAAGGAGTTTTATTATTCTACCTACAGTACTCCATATGAGGAATATAGTCAAAATCCATAAAATTCAAATCGAGATCTTGATTGGCATGAAGAGGCTTGTGAAGACCCAACTATAGATGATGTTGTTTAGGATATAAATCCATACCCTCTTTACAATAATCAGTACATGGAACACAATCAAGAACCAACTTATGAGCCAACTCACAATTGGGATGATATGGTTTATGAGGAAGACTTGGGTGCTTTGGCTTATGTGAGTAATCATGCTCCACCACATCACACCATTTCTATTCTAGGAACACAATGTCACACCATTCCCATACCAAGACCTCATTCTTTGTTTTGTGTGAGCAACCAAGCTCCACAATGCCCAACCATTTGTATACCAAGACCTCATCCTTTTATTTATGTGAGTAATCAAGTTCCACAATGCCCATTCATCATTATAAGACCTAGTCCTTTGGCTTGTGCGAGCAATCAAGCCCCATAATGCCCTATCGTTACCATCTCAAGACTTTATCCTTTGGCTTGTGTGATCAATCATGCTCTCCAAGGCCCTACCATTATCCAACCACAAGTCATTCTTCATCCAGTACCAATTCCAACCAAAACTCAACTGATCCAATCATTCAAAGACCAAGCAGTGTTCAAAATTGGTATTTTCCAATTCATTAGAAATCAAGGGCAAGAGAACCAACCAATCCAAGATGTTTTTGTTGAACTAACCACTTATGATAAGTCAACCTGTGATGAATCACCTATTGGTCCTATACTAGTTGTCGAGGAATCTCACACTGATGAGCTAGTCTTTGTCAAGTCACTTCTTAATGATTATAACCATCTTTAGGCAAATAATTACCTTGACCATATGCCTATTTTTCAAGAGCCTCCTATTGATAATCCAGTCTTTAAGGAGTTGTCTCTTGACCTTTTCTCATCCTAGAGAAGTCTCATTTTGATAAACTGGTCTTAGTAGAGCCCATCATGCCATTAAATGTTGTTATGTATCCAATACTAAGCATTCAACAAGATATCATTGTAATAGAGTACCCATCAAATGAGGAATCAGAGTTAGAGTCAGGTTCTATTCTTAAACCAACATTAGATTCAGAGTCTCTTGATTTAGAATTAGATTCATAAGAAGAATATGTTCATGATTAGCATTGGTTACACATACTTCACAGATAAATTTAAATACATTTGTGATCCTTCTATGGTTTTTGAAGATGAGTACTTCAGCTTCAACACAAGTTATCCTAGTATCTTCTACAAAGATTGTGATGCCAACACCCATTCCATTACCATTCCATAAGCCATTACCATCAACCAAAATAGCCATATCATTGACATTCCATCTCCCACAAGTTTCGATTGGGATTGATAGATCACACTTTGTTGAATTGCATCCATGGCAACATAGCAGTTGAAGAAGAGCAAGGAGGCCAAGACCACATTCATATAGCGAAGAACACTCTCCTAGTGAAACCTCTGCGAAGGTGTTAGGGGACAATCAAAGTTAGAACTCAGCATCTTATAATGAAACTTTTTTGAAAGCACTAAAAGACAATCAAAGTCAAAAATTCACATTCCTTAGTGAAACCTTCTCAAAGGTGATATAAGATAATAAAGACAATTTCATTGGTGAAAACCTTTTTGAGGCACCAATAGTTGAGCACAAAATTTCTTCATTGCTTGATGAAGACAAAATCAAAGATCAAATCAAAATAGCTTCCAATCTACAGCCTAATCGGATGGTAGCTACTCTCAAGATCAAACAACAAAAAAAATCTGGTGGTCCTATTGAGAGAACAAGTCTTCGACCCCACCATAACCAAAGTTATGTTGAATCTGACATCAACAACATTACGTGTGACTGAACATCCTAATCTTCATTTATTTCCCAACCATTCCACATTCCATTATCATTTACCAATCCATTTCACAATTAAACCTACCATCCATTATTTGTCCTTGTTTACATCCATGGCCACATTTTCCTTTATAGAGGATACAAAGATACCTTATCTTGACGCTTGACATAATCGAAATCAATGACCAATGAAGATCACAAAAGAATTTTTGACAACAAAATTTATAGGCCATTTTTGATAAAGCAGCTTTTTAGACGAGGTGTGGGCTAGCAATTGACATAATCAAGTATTCTATTTGTATCATTTATTGATTAGGATGTGCATCTCCATCTCAATAGAAAAAATAGAATCATATGTCATTTACCACACCTAGGCCAAAAACATGTACCATATTGTTTCACATTGCCATGCTATTACTATTGTTACATATACTTTTTCCATTATTGTAGATCTCAACCATACACCCCATCACTTGGGGGCAACCCTCTTACCATTTTATCCAATCTATCTATACCATCATTATCCTAAGCAAGACCACACCATCTTATCATTCCATTCCTATCTAGACCAAAGCCTATTTTTATTCATCCTACCTAATCTTGTTTTGATCTTAGGTTCCTTTAGTTCTTCCCACACTTTTTGTGAGGGGATTCTGATTAAATTTCAACAATCAATCAAGTCCATGTTTAAATGACACTCTATGAAAGTGGTGTGACAATTGATCTAGCAAGATATCTTTCATCCTATCAAGTTTGTTTTTGTGAGCCTAATTATAACCACCTATGGGCAAATCAGTGTCTCACCAGTCTTACTACTAATTATAACCACCTACGGAAAAATTAGTATCATTAACCTATACCATTGTATCCTAGTTATAACTGCCTATGGGAAAACTAGGTACAACAATTGTTTATCATGCATTGCTACATCACCTTGCCATTATCATTTTTGTTTGACTGGCTGTTTGCCAAATTTGAGAACTTGTTGGGACCTAGTTGGTTTTTCTTCACCTTTTGTGTGGATAGAATCACTATGACTTGAGGTCATTTTAGGACTATGTGGGTTATGCTCAATTCATGTTGAGGTCACCTCAGTGCCCCTTTCCATAGACTCTCACCATTTTGTGAGCAACCTAAGCCAAATACTCTCGTTATTTTGTGAGTAGATATCTTGTCATTCTCTAACGAGTTAAGATACCTCAAAATTCTAAAAACATTCATAACATTTCAAAAATCTAAAAACATTTGTCATCTCTAAGCCTAGTCAGTTATCCTCGATCTGCCTTACTGGGGCACAGCCATTGTTAGGATGCTTTCTTTTGCTTTTCTTTTTAGGTTTTATATTTATTTATTTATTTATTTTAGCTTGTTTGTTTGTTTATTTGTTTTTCTATTTATTCATTTGCCTATTTGTTTGCTTTCAACACTATTACCTTGACTCAATCTATATGTGTTCATTGGGTGATTCTTTGTGCACATTATTCTTGAATCTATCCATATTCATACGTTAACATTGGCATCATGGTTTTTATCATTGGTGCATTATTTTTGAGTGTTTATTAGATATTGAGAGTCAATCCTTATGCATTTTTTGGCCAAGTCTTCATGGTGTTCTATCATGATTCCTACCATCACATGCTATAAAAAAAATTAGCTTCACAAAGGTCTACAATCAATGAAGTTGTAGAAGTTTCTCCTTGACACCTTGGCAAATCCTTCCATCCCACCCTTAATCAAATCAACCCATTAACCATTCTAGTTGTATCATTGTTAATCAGGATGTGCATCTCCTCATTGATAGGTATAATTGAATCATTTCTAATGATAAATCTTATTCTTCTATTCATTTGTTTCATCACTTTGTGCTTCCTCATCTTTAATCTATATTCTAGGTTATATCCTTGAGTTATCTTTGTTAGACACCCAACCAAAAACTCTACCACTGCCTTTGTTGAGAATTATGGAAGCACACAATTGATTACCAAGCAACTTAATATGCGAAAATTAACCAGAAAACACAAGTAACTAGAATTCAAAAAACAACACAGAATATGAGAGATAATACACAATTGTATTAATACTCTTCCAGAAGGAAATACAACAAAGAAGATTGCCACAGTTCTTCTTCCTTACACATCTCTAGGGCTCCCACACCTCTAGGGCATAAACAATAAATCTTCCCTCAAAGCTCTCTCTCTTACGGTCCCAACACACAACTCAAACACAGAGTTGGTGTTCACCTCCAACCAGTCAGTATCCACTACTGCCAGTACACCAGTGCTCCACGCACTCCACAAATGCTCCACGCAGTCCAAGTACTCAACGTACTCCAAGTAGATCTCCCCTGATCTTGCTACCTATTGTGCTGCTGTCCTCCCTGATCTTGCACACCTGTAAATAAATCTGGTTCTGCACACCTGCAAACTTAGATCCCGCACCCACATACACCTATAGATCAATCTAATCTTACTTACCTGGAAGGGACTACCTTGCCTTCCTCTATTTGTTCTTGATGTGTTGCTATCACCTTTGATTATGTTGTCACCTGCAGATCTCCTTTGACCTCGCACACACACACACACACACACCATGTAGATCTCCAAACGTGCCCTTGCAACACATGCCAACCAAGATCCTACATACATGAAGAACCCTTCCGATTCTCTAAAACCAGCACCCACACTTGGCACTGTTGTGGAACTAGGAGGAACAACCTTGCTCACTTCACACACAGAAGGAGCTAACTTTGCTCAACTCAAATTAACACACTTTACAATACAACCCATGAGTCTATTATATAGATCTCATGCAAACAATAATTAGACACCTAATTACAATAATTAGATCCGCAGCTTCAAGTGTAAAATTAGCTCTTGACATGCAAACACTCCGTTCGTTAACTAACTGTCCATAACACTCGCAGTTCTGAACCACATAGGCGACCGACGTCGGTCCTTGTCTGCCTGGAGGTGACCGACATCCGCCGATCCCTGACCGACGTCAGTTGCTTCTCTTCACTAATCTGATCGACGTCGGTTGATCAGACCTATGCCAGTTGCTCTGCAACTCATCAACCTCTCAGCAACCTCCTCCCCTATTTGCATCAGTGAAGCTTTTAGCTCCACAACCTAACAATCTCCCACTTGGAGATAAACAGCTGCACTGTACCTGTACCTGTACCCCATCTAATCTATTTCTTGGCTTGTATCCCTCTTGAAGATGAATCCTGAAGACCAACCACCACACATCCCGTGGTGCACCTCCTATCATCCAAGTAACCTGCCGCATCCACATCTACAAACATATGTAGAAAAGAACTTGACCCTGCATCACATGTATACCTGCTGTCGATCCATCTCAGATACCTGAGAATCCACTGAACTGCCCTCCAGTGCTTCTTTCTCGAATCGGCTCCAAACTTTCTGACAGCTCCCACTGCATGGGAAACCTAGGTCCACTACCCATGTACTTAACCTCATCATGTGAATCAGGACACTGCTCATAAAACTGTCCAACCCATCGGCGTGCTCACTGGCTTCACACAATCATCCAGAGACAAAATCAACCTGTGATCTCCATGTCTCTAGGACCCACTCATGCCAAAGAATTTTGCTGCTCCAAATTCTTCATGACATACCTCTGAACTAACTTTACCCTTAGCTCATAAATCCTGCATGTATGACCTTGCATCAAGCAAACACACAACATACATCAACAGAATGATGTCGCGACTCATCATCCACTTGGTAAAATAAACCACAGTAGTTACACTGACATTGACTAAAGCCATGCTTTGTGCTCCACCTGTCAAACCTGTACCACTGTCCCACAGCTTCCTCAAGACCATATGACCTGGCCTTCCGTCTCACGTGTCCGTTCTCTCTATTCTTTAACTAAGGTATCCATTCATCTTTCAATGCTTTCTTCCCGCTGGCAACCCTACCAAATCTCTCACTTGGTTTTGCATCCTAATCATGCCATGCTCCCATTGTTTCCTGGATCCTTCCTGCTCTGCAGTGAGTAACGAGTATAAAGAAGAGGAACAACAAATTTGAGGCTTACTTACCCTTTCAGTCCTCCATATGGGCGTTTGAGACTCCTTAACAGCTTGCTGTCCGCCCAAAATTTGTTACAGTGACCGACCTCGATCACCACACAGTCTGCATCAGATCGATGTCGGTTCCATGCGCCTGTCTTGACTACCGACCCTACCAACGTCGGTGTCTCCTTGTTGCCGACGTCAGTCCTCCTGACTGATGTTGGTCTTACTGCCCCCGACATCAGTCCTTCTAATCGACATCCGTTTTACCCTGCCTGACATCACCAGCTCTGGTCTGCACATGGCCGATATCGGCACCTGTCTGTTCGACGGTGGTTCCTCCTGACCGACGTCGATACCTATGTTTTCCTGTGAGTGACGACTTTTTATCCGTGAGCTTTTTTTGAATCAAATCTCTGTCCAAACTGCTCTGCTCAGAGGTATCCAACCTTCTCCACTGATCTCTGTCAACCATCTCCTCCTAAAACACCAAGGATTTTTAGTTCTTAAGTCTTTTAAAGACATTTGACTTCCTCTTAAGAATATGCATCTCCTTCTTGCTCATGTGACCAAGCCTACAAAGCCATGTCTCTGCAACAGAAGAAGAATCAGTAATATAAGCAAGTAGACAAAGAGTACCTACTTTCTTACCACTAGCTAATTCAAGTGCATCCGCTATGAGAGTTCTTGTGCATCTCTCATCACCCAACTTCCCTGAAGAAATTAGCCTTATCTTCAAGACCGAGACCTGCATGACCTCCTTCAACACCCATGTGTTGGCCACTTGCAATTTCAGCTTCACTTTCCCTTTGCCAATTCTTTGGCAAGGCACACCAGCCCCTAAATAAATCTTTCCAAAGTCTCCAAAGACCTTACCATGAAAAGATACTCTATTTCGGATTACATGGAAAGAGGCAACAGAATCTATAAAATAAGATTCTACTTTATCCAAAAAACATACCAGAGCATCCTGTGCCACATCACCTGCAACATCTGCTTCTTCAGTTCCTTCATGCTAATCTTCCACAAATCAACAATATTTCTTTACCTGCTCTTTCTTTCCATAACACCGTAAATGATCATCTGTGCTTTTCAATTCCTCCATTTTTAGTGTACTTTTTTTTGCCATTGCTCTACTCCCACTCAATCAGAAACCTCTGAGAGTGACCTGTAATCAAACACAAACTGCTCCCTGCAACCTTAGCTCTGATACCACTTTGTTAGACACCTAACCAAAAACTCTACCACTGCCTTTATTGGGAATTATGGAAGCACACAATTGATTACCAAACAACTTAATATGCGGAAATTAACCAGAATACACAAGTAACTAGAATTCAAAAAACAACACAGAATATGAGAGACAATACACAATTGTATTAATACTCTTCCAGAAGGAAATACAACAAAGAAGATTGCCACAGTTCTTCTTTACACACCTCTAGGGCTCCCACACCTCTAGGGCATAAACAATAAATCTTCCCTCAAAGCTCTCTCTCTTACGGTCCCAACACACAACTCAAACACAGAGTTGGTGTTCACCTCCAACCAGTCAGTATCCACTACTGCCAGTACACCAATGCTCCACATACTCCACAAATGCTCCACGCACTCCAAGTACTCAATGTACTCCAAGTAGATCTCCCCTGATCTTGCTACCTGTTGTGCTGCTGTCTTCTCTAATCTTGCACACCTACAAATCAATCTGGTTCTGCACACCTACAAACATGGATCCCGCACCCACATACACCTACAGATCAATCTGAACTTACTTACCTGGAAGGGACTACCTTGCCTTCCTCTATTTGCTTTTGATGTGTTGCTGTCACCTTTGATTCTGCTGTCACCTACAGATCTCTTTTGACCTCGCACACACACACACACCATGTAGATCTCCAAACGTGGCCTTGCAACACCTGTTGACCAAGATCCTACATACATGAAGAACCCTTCTGATTCTCCAAAACTAGGAGGAACACCCTTGCTCACTTCACACACAGAATATGCTAACTTTGCTCAACTCAAACTAGCACACTTTACAATATAGCCCATGAGTCTATTATATAGATCTCATGCAAACAATAATTAGACACCTAATTACAATAATTAGATCCATAGCTTCAAGTCTAAAATTGGCTCTTGACATGCAAACACTTGATTCGTTAACTAACTGTCCGTAACACTCGTAGTTCTGAACCGCACAGGCGATCGACATCAGTCCCTGTCTGCCTAGAGGTGACTGACGTTGGCCAATTCCTGACCGACATCGGTTGCTTCTCTTCACTAATCTAACCAATGTCGACTGATCAGACCAACGCTGGTTGCTTTGTAACTCAACAACCTCTCAACAACCTCCTCCCCTGTTTGCATTAGTGAAGCTTTTAGCTCCACAACCTAACAATCTCTCACTTGGAGATAAATAGCTGCACTGTACCTATACCTATACCCCATCTAATCTATTTTCTTGCTTGTATCCCTCTTCAAGATGAATCTTGAAGACCAACCACCACACATCTTGTGGTGCATCTCCTATCATCCAAGTAACCTACTGCATCCGCATCTACAAACACATGTAGAAAAGAACTTGACCCTGCATCGCATGTATACCTGCTGCCGGTCCATCTCAGATACCTGAGAATCCACTGAACTGCCCTCTAATGCTTCTTTTTCGAATCGGCTCCAAATTTTTGATAGCTCCCACTGCATGGGAAACCCAGGTCCAGTACCCATGTACTTAACCTCATCATGTGAATCAAGACACTGCTCATAAAACTGTCCAACCCATCGGCGTGCTCACCGGCTTCACACAATCATCCGGAGACAAAATCAACCTGTGATCTTCATGTCTCTAGAACCCACTCATGCCAAAGAATTTCACTGCTCCAAATTTTTCATGACATACCTCTAAACTAACTTTACCCTTAGCTTAAAAATCTTGCATGTATGACCCTGCATCAAGCAAACACACAACATATAGCAACAAAATGATGTCGCGACTCATCATCCACCTGGTAAAATAAACCACAATAGTTACACTGACATTGACTAAAGCCATGCTTTGTCCTCCACCTGTTAAACCTGTACCATTATCCTGTAGCTTCCTCAAGACCATATGACCTGGCCTTCTGTCTCACGGGTCTATTCTTTCTATTCTTTAACTAAAGTATCTATTCGTCTTTCAGTGTTTTCTTCCCGCTGACAACCCTACCAAATCTCTCACTTAGTTCTGCATCCTAATCATGCCATGCTCCCACTGTTTCCTGGATCTTTCCTGCTCTGCAGTGAGTAACGAGTATAAAGAAGAAGAACAACGAATTTGAGGCTTACTTACCCTTTCAGTCCTCCATATGGGCGTTTGAGACTCCTTGACAGCTTGCTGTCCGCCCAAAATCTGTTACAGTGACTGACCTCGGTCACCACACAGTCTACATCAGACCGATGTCAGTTCCATGCGCTTGTCCTGACTACCAACCCTGCCGACATTGGTGTCTCCTTGTTGCCGACATCGGTCCTCCTGACCGACGTCAGTATTACGACCGCCGACGTCAATCCTTCTGACCGACATCGGTCTTACCCTGCCCGACATCACCAGCGCCGGTCTACACATGACTGACATCGGCTCCTGTCTGTTCGATGGCGGTTCCTCCTGACCAACGTCGGTACCTGTGTTTTCCTGTGAGTGATGACTTTTTACCTGTGAGCTTTCTTTGAATCAAATCCCTGTCCAAACTGCTCTGCTCAGAGGTATCCAACCTTCTCCACTGATCTCTGTCTGCCATCTCCTCCAGAAACACCAAGGCTTTCCAGTTCTTAAGTCTATCAAAGACATCTGACTTCCTCTTAAGAACATGCATCTCCTTGCTCATGTGACCAAGCCTACAAAGCCACGTCTCCGCAACAGAAGAAGACTCAGTAATATAAGCAAGTAGATAAAGAGTACTTGCTTTCTTACCACCAGCTAATTCAAGTGCATCCGCTGTGAGAGTTCTTGTGCATCTCTCATCACCCAACTTCCCTGAAGAAATTAGCTTTATCTTCAAAATCGGGACCTACATGACCTCCTTCAACACCCATGTGTTGGCCGCCTGCAATTTCAGCTTCACTTCCCCTTTGCCAATTCTTTGGCAAGGCACATCAGCCCCTAAATAAATCTTTTCAAAGTCTCCAAAGACCTTATCATGAAAAGATACTCTATTTCAGACTGCATGGAAAGAGGCAACAGAATCTATAAAACAAGATTCTACTTTATCCAAGAAACATACCAGAGCACATCACCTGCAACATCTGCTTCTTCGGTTCCTTCATGCTGATCTTCCACAAACCAACAATATTTTTTTACCTGCTCTTTCTTTTCATAACACCATAAGTGATCATCTGTGCTTTTCAATTCCTCCATTCTTAGTGTACTTTCTTCTGCCATTGCTCTACTCCCACTCAATCAGAAACCCCTGAGAGTGACCTGTAAGCAAACACAAACCGCTCCTTGCAACCTTAGCTCTGATTCCACTTTGTTAGACACCCAACCAAAAACTCTACCACCACCTTTGTTGGGAATTATGGAAGCACACAATTGATTACCAAGCAACTTAATATGCAAAAATTAACCAGAATACACAAGTAACTAGAATTCAGAATACAACACAGAATATGAGAGACAATATACAATTATATTAATATTGTTCCAGAAGGAAATACAATAAAAAAGATTGCCACAGTTCTTTTTCCTTACACACCTCTAGGGCTCCCACACCTCTAGGGCATAAACAGTAAATCTTTCCTCAAAGCTCTCTCTCTTATGGTCCCAACACACAACTCAAACATAGAGTTGGTGTTCACCTCCAACTAGTCAGTATCCACTACTGCCAGTACACAAGTGCTCCTCACACTCCACAAATGCTCCACGCACTCCAAGTACTCAATGTACTCCAAGTAGATCTCTCTTGATCTTGCTACCTGTTGTGATGCTGTCCTCCCTGATCTTGCACACTTGCAAATCAATCTGGTTCTGCACACTTGCAAACCTAGATCCCGCACCCACATACACCTGCAGATCAATCTGATCTTACTTACCTAGAAGGGACTACTTTGCCTTCCTCTATTTGCTCTTGATTTGTTGTTGTCACCTTTGATTCTGTTGTCACCTGTAGATCTCCTTTAACCTCGCACACACACACACCATGTAGATCTCCAAATGTGGCCTTGCAACACTTGTCGACCAAGATCTTACATACATGAAGAACCCTTTCGATTCTCCAAAACCAGCACCCACACTTGGCACTGCTATGGAACTAGGAGGAACACCCTTGATCACTTCACACATAGAAGGAGCTAACTTTGCTCAACTCAAACTAGCACACTTTACAATACAGCCCATGAGTCTATTATATAGATCTCATGCAAACAATAATTAGACACCTAATTACAATAATTAGATCCACAGCTTCAAGTCTAAAATTGGCTCTTGACATGCAAACACTTGGTTCGTTAACTAACTATCCGTAACACTCGCAGTTCTGAACCGCACAGGCGACCGACGTCAGTCCCTGTCTGCTTGGAGGTGACCGACGTCGGCTGATCCCTGACCGACGTTGGTTGCTTCCCTTCACTAATCTGATTGATGTCAGCTGATCATATCGATGCCGATTGCTCTGCAACTCAGCAACCTCTCAGCAACCTCCTCCCCTGTTTGCATTAGTGAAGCTTTTAGCTTCAGAATTTAACATTATGCTTGCTAATCAACCCTAACTATGGCACAACCATTAGTTTTAGCCAATCTAGGTCATCTTCATGATTATCACCATCTATGGGCAAATCATTATTTTGACTTTTATTCCTACTTATAATTTCCTTCGGGCAAATCAACATCCTTTTTACATTAATGCATGCAAGCATTTTCTCATTTGGATTAATCTTAACCAGGTTTTGATTCCACCTGTCTTCTTGTTTCTTTTTGAGGGACAGTCCATCAATAAATGTGACGGCTACTCCCTTAAAGGGACATCATCATAGGCTTCCCAAAACCATTTGGATCTTTGTTCTTCAGTCATCATCTTCTTCTTGGCATACAGACCATCTCTCATTATTTGAGAAGACATTGCTTTGCCTACGGTTTGCAACATTTTTTCAAATAAGGGCAAACTATAGACACCTAAAACTGGCCACCGATAACCTCCAACCAAGATTTTAACTAATTTCCACCCAAAATGCATAATTTGGCCTAAAAACACTAAAGCAAATTAAAAGATTTGAAACTGACATATTCAAGTGCTGATTTTGGCTAAAGTATCCTTTCTTTTTCTATGTTGCTTGCTTAGGTATTTCATTAATCAGTTGGACTTGGACTTGGGTTTTTCAGAAAATCAAAATGGCATGCTACATATAATTTTAAATTCATTACCTCTACTTCATAGAATAGCATTATTTTATTTTATCAAAAATAGGGGATGAAGAATAGCATTGTTTTGTTTTATCAAAAACAAGGGATGTTTGTCTTTTTTCATGGCCTTACATATCTATGATGTTGACTTTAATTTGTGTTCTTTTAAATTCATGTTCAATATTGTCAAAAATTTCCATTAATTTTTTACTAAATGTTTTATGAATTACTTCATTCATTGTTTGTCTTCAATGTCTTAAGATTAAGATAATGAAATAAAACATAATTCCTATCAATAGGTTTTTTAAAAATTATTTGGATGTTTTCGTTTACAAATAAAACATAATTCATGTCAATATATTTTTATGAGATGATCGGCTATGTTTGATTGATAAGAAAGGGCTGCCACTAGTGCCATGTTGATATATATATTTTATATAGTCATTTTTACCTTTTTCTCCTCTGAATTTTGTTTCAATATTGTTTTAAGAGTCCAAAATTCTTTCGGATTAATTAGTTTTTAGTGTTATTTGATGGATTGCAACTGAAGGATCAATGTTACGAATATAAAAATATGCCCAAGCAAATATATTTGGGACTGTCTCTTCATTTATCACTGTAGATATATCTGACATAAAGTGTAGTAGGAATTACATCAAAACCATTAGCCTAGACACTGTGTTGACAAATGTTAGTCTCTCTAAAATATGCATGAGTATCTGTGAAATGAGGAAACCTATTATTATCATAACATAAATAGTATACTTCTTCATGGTTTCCTTTATCATCTTAATGTGTGGGTAATGAAAGCATCTTTCAAGCTTGTCTATGTGGGTTTGTAGCTTTTTAAAGCCTTGTTACAACTAGAACCAATAACAGGATAGTACAAACTATTTTCATGATGTAATCCATATAGTATAAGTAGCTATGTTCAAAAGTTAAGAAACCAACCCTGCTTCATGTGAATTTAATGGGAGCCTTGTTTTGTTTTGTTTTGTACATCATATTTTGGGTATGAAAAACCAAAGATTAATTCTCTATTTTACCCATCAAATCACTAAAAGAGATGGGATGATATACATAAACACATGCTCGATATATGTAATACCAATAGCTAAAAAGGCATAATTGCAAGTTCATTTAAGGATTCAACAAAAAATGCCCTAATCTAAATGCAAACCCTCTAATACTCAATTGGTGATTTTTTTGAGTTGTGTCACACTCAGTGAGATGGATGAAGGGAATCGAACTTGAAAGTAATGGGCAGTAGAATTGGATGGTTATTTTTCATGTTGCTTATTTAGTTGGGTGAATTGATTGTTCATTCTTTTTTAGTGTAGTGCAAGTAAAATAATACAATATTTGTCATGTTTGATAGATTAAGACTCTTATCAATACTTACATGTTGTTAAGAGAGAATTGACTTATAAGATTTAGCTTTATTCACATAGTTCATGGGGTTTTGTGTACAATTGTCTCTGAGGTTATAAGCATAGTTTTCCAATACCAATTTTGGATTATCTAGCTATGAGGGTGGAAATATTTTAAAATTTTTATTAGATTTATTAATGGGGTCAAAGGCTTTTGATATTCAATCACCCAAAGCAAGGCAGGGAAAAAGGACATTATGGAAAAGGACAATGCAAATGGTTGTTGCATATCCTTTCATGCACTGCATGGAAACAATGTACCATTTAAATGATTTTTTTCACACTTCACAATGCAAACTTGATTTTAAAGTGAAAAACACATTTAATTTTTTAATTTTTTTTCTTCTTTCAAAATAATCATGTTCTAGATTTTATGTTTATTCCTTGGCATGTAGAAGCTTATCTTTTTCATCTCCATAGTCTTTAATTCAATTTAATAATTTGAGAAATATTTTCATCAATATTAAATTAGGAATATAATTTATTTAATGTTTATTTTTGTAACATTATTTGTTAAATTAAAATAATTAGAAATATTTTATTTGGTAAGAACTAATTTTCTTAAATTTAAGTACAAAATATTCAAATATTTAGGTTTTATAAAAATTTAGATATTTTACAAAAATCAATCTCTGCTAATAGATATGTTGTTTTGTTTAAAATGATATTTGTAAAAAAATAATAATAATATTCAAAATTTATATAATTTTGTCAGAAGGAAACATTAAAGATATAGAGGTAAAATTTATACAAGAATTAAAAATCTAATTTTTTTTGTAAAAAGGCTAATGAAATTGAAAAACAATTGTAAAGTAGCTTTTCAAGCCTAATCCATATGGTTCTATTATTTTGTTCATCTAATACTATTACGTAACCCTCAATCTACCAAAAAAATCACCAACTCATTGCCATTGTAGTATAATAATTTACATTACATATAATTAAGAGTTTAAAATAGATGTAAAATACACTAAATATATACCTGATTAATTAATCTAACATGTAACTATAGGGGATATATAAGGCTCTTAACACAATTATGGTTTTTCATAAATTTGACTATGTAATATGGATTTGGAAATGTACACCTAGAGTTGTGATCATGGAAATTGCATAACCAAAATAACATCAACATGTGTTATAAAAGCACTATACTATAGAAATGTTTCCTTTAATGATTGACTGATTGTACTTGATATTAATCATATAAAACAAACAACATTTTTTACTTATTGAATGACTTTGAATTCAAATTTGACAACATTGGTGTGCAATCAGACCTCTGAACAACTAGATAGAGTTAAGGGGAAATGGAGGATTAATCCAAATTGGATTGGATTTGGAAATGAGACAAAGAGTGGGCCCCAGATTGTGCATATAGTTAAAATAAGAGTTAATGGCATATAAATGGTCACAAAATAGGAGCACAATGACATGATTTGAGGCTAGGGAAATATAAGGAGATATGAAGGGGAGTATCATCAATCTAAAGCCCTCTTGAAGCCATTTTTTGGAGCTTACATAATGGCCCATTTTGAGGTGCATGATTAGGCACAAAGTAGATGATGCAAGTACCCACTTTAAAGTAGAAGTAAAAATCGAAAGGATACTTCAAATCTAGGTCTTTGACATAAATCCATCATGTTTTAGATCTTCCTTTAGCTTTGGCATGTAATGGAAGGCCCATGGACCTATCATATCATTAAAGGAGATAGAAAGATGGAACAACATTTGAACTGTGTAAGTCATTGGGTGACAAACTTCCACATCTGAAACGAATTTGAATTATTGGATGAGGTGGGAATTGATGTTGGAATTATGTATGTGTTTAGTCCCTATCATCATTACTAAGTTGGATAAACTAAAACATGGAAACATTAAAAAAAAGTTAGAAATATTCATTTTTGTTAGAACCATTTTTTTTAACCTTATTTACAAAAAAAATCAAAATTTTAGACATTATAAGAATTATAATTTACAAAAAATAATCTATGATAATGGATATTTTACTTTTCTATAAAATGATATCTTTAAAATTTATAATATAATAATCATGTTTATATAGTTTTGTTCACAAATATTAAATGATATATATGTGAAAATTGCACAAATATTAAAAATCTAATATTTTTTTTTATAACAAAGCTCACTGTTGACACTGGAGATTGCACCCGAGGCAAGGAGGCCTAGCTCCTGCCTTCTCCTCGCAACATGGAAACTCTCCTCTCGCCTGTGGGACCAACGAAGCTGGAGGAGAGAGTCTCTAGATAAGGGCTAGCTCCCTTCGATGCATCATGTTGTTTCCAGTAAGTGCAAAACACACATATATATAGATATATAAAAAGTGGGGGGGGAATGAAAAGGGAGAAGAAATGCATGAAAACAAACTGCCTACTCTAAAAGTGGTGATGCACCAAAAAACAAAGGTCGACCTTCACACATCCACTCTCAAAACCAGACAAATACAGACATACTTTACACATTTGGCAAAAGGGATAGGCTGCAAAAGACTGGTAGGGAGGCTTACATGAAGACACAGGAGACAAAAAACCATGACTGAGGTGCTATAAAATGCACACTGTAAGTGACTCCTATTCTAATCTTCTAAAATGTCTACTCTTCTCCTTTCAGTGGTAGAAATGGCGCCTTGTAGATAACAGGTCTGCTGGTGTTGAACCTGTGAGAGCATCAAAAAACAATGACTAGACACAAATTAAACACTCGAGGCACACTCAACAATATCTATCCAAATAGAGGTAAAAACTGCATTTGTATTGATCCAAGTGAAATTTTGCAGAGCTGCACTCTTTACAAATGTGGAAGATAATTACAAAAATGACCAGGTTCATAATATATAGGAGAAGCAAGGAGGCCATTTGGCACTCCTTTTACAAGTGGCATACACGTCCCTTCATGGGAAGAAAAAGTCGCTCAAGGAATTAAATGGACTGCGCCTTTTTGTTTGCTCAAAAATCATCCTCTTTTTGATGACTTACACGGTTTATCAATTCATTTAATAAAAAATGGAGGAAAATCGATCTTATCTCAACTGTTTGTGCCTTTCATGATAAATTCGCGGGGACTGCTCCACCTACTGAAGTCACTTCCCAAATGGCGCCACTTGGATTAATTGCCAGCTCGCTCTGTCCTTGTCACTTTGCTTGTCACTTTTACATCCTTGTCTTTTCTAGCCACTTGGCCCTTTAGGCGAACTCCTTGGTAGGTCACTACATTCAGGCCCTTTTCCCTTTTTCAATGTTTGAAAACCCAACGGCTATTCTATTTCATTAAATTTGATGGCCTTGGAGATGTCATCGGGCCTGCTGGCTTCTTTTCCTAAACTTTTACGCGGCCTGCTCCTCTGCCTGCTAGTCAGGTCCATGCTGGTTGTTTGACTGCTGACGGGCCTTCTCGTGTCCTTCGTGGACTGCCTTATGTCTTTGCCTTTGTATTAAGCCATAGGCTTTTTTTTGGTATCAAGCCGCGATCTTTTGGCCTTAAAATGTGCCCAGCTTTGATTAACTTGAACCTCACCTAATTTCCTCCTCGAAGCGCCTGCCTTAGTGTTAATCCGTGTGCGCCAATGAACCAGGGACGTTGAACCATTGAACCTGGGCATGAAATGAACTCTCTGAACCCAAAAATGACTGGCATTTGAACAACAAGTGAAGAAGTTGACCAAAATTTTGCCTGTGGGTGAAATGGGTCAACAAATTGGCGACTCACAGGGAAAGCATGCCTGCCATGCTTAGAACCCAATTGCCTTAAAATCCATTGGGCACGGAGTCAGATGTAGCCATGAAAGAATTATCAACAGCCTGAAAGATTCGAGAATCAAACATGAAGCCTTTTACCCCACACGTGAAGGGAAACACACAAGGCTTAAAACACTACCTGTGAAAAATGCACTTAGGGAAAGTGAGAAAGAAACTGAAAACAAACTACTATATACAACTAACCAGGAAAATTTTCCTCCCTCTTGGATCAAAGGGAAAATTTCTTAAGTTCCCTTCCTAGAAAGAAGACTTATGGTGGTAGGCAAGTAGCTGAATGGAAAAGAGAATTGGTGACCTGCTCCTCCTGCCTGTCACCTGGTTTGGCTAGAAACTGAGTGGATATTCAAACATGCCTCCAATATATACATACTCTTCTTGTTCCAGGAGGCCTGTTGGATGCTGATCCTTCAGGTTGGTGTATCCCATCAAGAAGTCAATTGTTGCCAGCGCATCACCAGAAGCCTCCTAATATGCATTGTTGACTGGCTCATTCTCCTCTGCCTCATGCTCGGGTTCCATGGTATGGCCATCTTCCTTGATGATTTCAAAGAAGAAATCTTTAGATTCACCAACCTCCTGAAGGGGTAAATCTGAAAGACTGCAGCCTCCTTGCATGCTTGTTTGAACCCCAATGCTGTCTTCTTTGCTCTTATCCAGCTCATAGCCTCCTTGAAGAATAATACAGTGTGCCTCAATGGCTTCAAATGAATCATTAGAAACATGAACAAGAGATTGCCCATGCTCCTCCACGTCACTTTGCTCGATTTCCTCCTCAGTTGCACTCATGAAGTCTCCTTGACCAGTCCTAAACTGAGCAAAATCCATATCAGGCAAGGCCTGATAGCTTTCTTGGAGGTGTATGGATGGAATGCATTTAGACACAGAATCTGCAATTTGATCTGAAACATCCATCACATGTTCACTGAGGAGCCCTGATCTAGACTCCAATTCTGCAATTCGCCTATCCAAATCTTCCTAGAAAAGCCTTTCCTAGAAGTCATAATCATTATCAGGGGCAGGAGTAGCCTCTTCTTCTTCAAGAATTAGACTAAAATCTTCCTCCTCCTCCTCCTTGCTGGTCCAAGATTCAACTATTTGCTTCTAGCTCATGATACTAGGATTAGACTCTTGCTTTTGTGAGCAGGCAGCAACTTTGTCATTTTCAAGTTCTTGGGCTGGTTCATGATGCTCCTCCTTCCAGCTTGGAATTTGGAGATCATGTTGAAAGTCTTGAGGAGGCTGGGGAGGATTTGGGAGGGTCTGCTCATGCATAGAGAAATCTTCCTGAAGAGAGGTGTGCTGGAAAGCTAGGTGCATGGGATTGAGGGCAGGACTGATTGATACATTGGATGAGCCAAAATGAGCAAGTGCCATCTGGTAGAAAGGATTTGGCATACAAGAGGGAGTCTTCTCTAGAATAGGAGGGGGTAGACCTTGGGCCAAAACCTCTTGATTTTCATCCCTCCACTTCACCAGCACTTCATCAATATTAAATTTAGCTTGTGGATTGGTGAAAGGGATACCTTTTGGCATTGGTTGGTCTGCAGGGTCTAAAAGTTCCATCATTATTTCTCTAAGCAATCTCATCTTTTCTTCTAGTTCCTCAATCCGCTTGGCCAGGTCATCCTCATTTTGCACTTCTTCATTTTGGACGACGTCTTTCTCCTCTTTACTGTTTCGAGATTCAACCACTTGATTCTAGCTCAAAAAATTTGGACTGTGCATTTCCTTTGGGGCTGATGGGGCCTCAATGTGAAAGGACAACAAATATTTTGATTCTATTTCCCTTGCTACCAAAATGGACTCCTGCATCTGAAGGTTTGCCAATTCGATCTGTCTATCCAGATTAGCCTTAAACACAAGATTCACTGTTTTGGAATTCTCCTCAACATGATTGGGGAACGGACTTTGATAGGCTCGACTTGGCTCAAGAACAGGGCCTGTATATGACTGATATGACGCTTTGGGCAGTGAGTATGCAGGTTGATAGACTTGGTAAGGCTGCCTCTCATGCACACTCAGCTTCTCCTCCATAGATGCAATTAAACCACTCACATCCAACATCTCATTTGAAAGCCTGTGCCAATTCACTCTTTCAATAGGAGCCCATTCTTTCTTAACCTGATCCAGCGCATTCCTCACTTGATGGACGATATGATTAGGAATTTCTTGGTCGTACCCCTTTCTAGTGTTAAGATCAATCACATATTTTTTGTATCCCAGCAGTGCTCGCTTGAAGGCAAAAACTGGTTGATTGTTAAAAAGATTGGGTTGAGTGGGAGAAGCGACATACTGAGAAGGCTGAGCACAAGGGTGATATAGCTCGTAGCAGGGTTAAGACTAGCCATATTGGGCATGGTAAGGATCGCCATAAGGCTGGTAAGGATCATAGCCATGTTGGCCAAAAAAATAGAGTTCATAGCTTAAAATGATGGAATTTACACATACCAAAAAATTGTTTCTTGATGGTGCGGTACCAGAACTGCTTAACCAGCTAATTTAACTCAGAGTTGCCAAATGCTGGAAATAAAATTTGCTGTGATAGGACCAACATCAATCCTGGAACCTTACTATGTTAAAAAACTTGTGGTCCCACTGGGCATGCCAGAACTATTGATGCTGGAGATTGCACCCGGGGCAAGGAGGCCTAGCTCCTGCCTTCTCCTCGCAACATGGAAACTCTCCTCTCGCCTATGGGACCAGCGAAGATGGAGGAGAGAGTCTCTAGATAAGGGCTAGCTCCCTTCGATGCATTGTGTTGTTTCCAACAAGTGCAAAACACATATATAAAAAGTGGGGGGGATGAAAAGGGAGAATAAATGCATGAAAACAAACTGCCTACTCTAAAAGAGGTGATGCACCAAAAAACAAGGGTCGACCTTCACACATCCACTCTCAGAACTAGACAAATACAGACATACTCTACACATTTGGAAAAAGGGACAAGCTGCAAAAGACTGGCAGGGAGGCTTACATGAAGACACAAGAGACAAAAAACAATCATTGAGGTGCTGTAAAATGCACACTGTAAGTGACTCCTTCTATTCTGATCTTGTAAAATGTTCGCTCTTCTCCTTTCAATGGCAGAAATGGCACCTTGTAGATAACAAGTCTACTGGTGTTGAACCTCTGAGAGCATCAAAAAGCAATGACTGGACATAGACAAAACACTCGAGGCACACTCAGCAATATCTATCCAAATAGAGGTAAAAACTGCATTTGTATTGATCCAAGTGAAATTTTTTAGAGCTGCGCTCTTTACAAATGTGGAAGATAATTACAAAAATGACCAAGTTTGTAATATATAGGAGAAGCAAGGAGGCCATTTGGCACTCCTTTTACAAGTGGCATACGCGTCCCTTCATGGGAAGAACAAGTCGCTCAAGGAATTAAATGGACTGTGCCTTTTTGTCTGCTCGAAAACCATCCTCTTTTTGATGACTTACACGATTTATCAATCCATTTAATAAAAATGGAGGAAAACCGATCTTCTCTCAATTGTTTGTGCCTTTCATGATAAATTCACGGGGACTGCTCCACCTACTGAAGTCACTTCCCAAATGGCGCCACTTGGATCAACTGCCAGCTCACTCTATCCTTGTCACTTTGCTTGTCACTTTTGCATCCTTGTCTTTTCTGGCCACTTGGCCCTTTAGGCGATCTCCTTGGCGGGTCACTACATTCAGGCCCTTTTCCCTTTTTCAATGTTTGAAAACACAACGGCTATTCTATTTCATTAAATTTGACAGCCTTGGAGACGTCATTGGGCCTGATGGCTTCTTTTCCTAAACTTTTACGCGGCCTGCTCCTCTGCTTGCTAGTCGGGTCCATGCTGGCTGTTTGACTGCTGACGGGCCTTCTCGTGTCCTTCACAGACTGCCTTATGTCTTTGCCTTTGTATTAAGCTACGGGCTTTTTTTTGTATCAAGCCACGAGCTTTTGGCCTTGAAATGTGCCCGGCTTTGATTAACTTGAACCTCACCTAATTTCCTCCTTGAAGCGCCTGCCTTAGTGTTAAGCCGTGTGCGCTAATGAACCAAGGACGTTGAACCGTTGAACCTGGGCATGAAATGAACTCTCTGAACTTTCTGAACCCAAAAATGACTGGCATTTGAACAACAGGTGAAGAAGTTGACCAAAATTTTGCCTGTGGGCGAAATGGGTCAACACTCACAAAAGCAAACAAGATTTGCAAAGTATCTTTTAAAGCTCCAAAACATATGTTTCTATTCTTCCATTCATCACCAAACAAATAGGAGATAATCATTTTAGCCCAATCTACCTTCTTATATTGGGTTGCATTTACTTTTAAACACATAACTCTTGCACAATTACTTTTCACATCTATCAAAAACTTTAGATACCACAGAGAATCTTTAGTAAACAGAGATCAATCCAGATTGCAACATCCCACCATAATCGAATCAAATCATTGATTCTAGGGTCAAATGGACACGTCGATAAGAGGTAAATTACACATGATGACAACTTTGTATGCTAGATAAATTTTCAAAAACTTAATAAAAATGATTAGATTTGTAGAACACAACAATGTCTTACATAACACAAAAAATTATGAGAGGTAGTGTTTGAATGTGCACAACAGTATTTAGTAATTTTGGAATATACATGAAACATCATCAATCACAAAAACACTAGTATTTATAGTATAGGGACAATTATGGCCAAGTTTTAAATCTAAAAATTCCCTTCTGACCAAAACCATTGCTCCATTTATGTATTTCACCTTTATTATAATACATCCGAATCCAAATAAAAAATAACACTACTAAAATCCAACCATTCTATGACATTCAACTACCCATAAAATTAGTGCTTTATTTGTTAAAAATATACTCTCTGCCAGCTACGTTTACTTAGACCACTCATAAAAGGAGTGTGATTACATATAGCTATTTTAGTTGAAAATTTCCATAAATATCTGATAGTGAGCTTGATGGGTCAACATCATTATCCCCTTATTTCATAATTCTGACCTCCAAGTTTAACTGAGTTTAGTTTTGTTAACTTCATGAGTTCCTCTTTTGTTATCTAGGTGTTATAATAATATAGTAATCTAATGCATTTCATTAAACACATCTTATAATTTTTGGCCCTTGATTTAGTAATCATGCTATCCACTATCATTTGAATCTTCTTTATCTTTTTTATTTAGGAAATGTTAGGTCCACTCTTCAAATTCTCTCTCACCTTGAACTTCTTCCAAGCTTTCATGATAGGAATAAAGATCCACAACATTGAATAATAGACTGTTGTGAAATTCTTCCAACAAATCTCTCAAATATGCATTGTCATTAATCTTTTTGAGAATCTTGCCATGACAAATTTTCTTTAGTTTCAATTTATTTAAGTGCATGGAGGAAATATTTATTTATGCAAGTACACCATGGATAGTTCACATTCTTGGCATACCCATTCTCTATGGTGTAAATATGCATGAATTTTATATTGTTCATTTTCTACTTGCAACATTTGTCTAAAATGTTTTTTACACTTCCTCTATATATTTCACAAATTTTTTCACATCTTGGTTATTTTATTTCCCCACAAGAAGGATGTTGTCAACCCTCTAATACTTTATTAATGGTATTTTTTTGAGTTGGGCCACATACAGGAAGATGGATGCAAGACATCGAACTCAAAAGTAGTGAGAAGTGGAATTGGATGGTTATTTTTCATATTATCTTAGTGATGCTTGTTTTATTATGTGAATTGGATGTCAATTCTCCTTCAGTTTGATGCAAGTAAAATATTATGATATTAGACCTGATGGATAGATTGGGAATTCTCCTTCAGTTTGTTAACACCTACAAATCATAAGAGGGAATTGACTTATAAGATTTACTTTTTTTCATATAGTTCATGCATTTGTATGTAAAATTGTCTGTGAGATTATAATCATAGTTTCCCAATACCAATTTTGGATTACCTAACTATTAAGGTGGAAATGTTTTCAATTTTTCTTAGAATTATTTACAAGGGTCAATGGGTTTCGATATTCAATCACCCAAAGCAAGGCAGGGGAAGAGAACATTGTGGAAAAGGACAATGCACATAGAACCAAGGTTAAGTTTATATTTGGCCACACTCACCTACAACTACAAAATATATGGCCCCGTCATTATTTGTTATTTCCCTTTTCTTCTCCTAACATTCTGTAGATTATCCCATAATAGATAAACATGAGACTTCATTTTTTATCTTGTAACATTGACCCTTCATGGATCCATTTTCTTGATTCCTTCCTTCTCATATTATTTCTCTAGCTCTTAAATCCAATTTATGAACACTTATAAATGTAGTTCACATTTAAAATCACAAAATTTAACCTTAACCTTGATTCCTTGTTTGGCTACAACTCCAATAAGCTTTTCCATGGGATCTATGGCTCCAATACGACCCCTTTGAACCTTTGATTATGAATCCTCACGAGGTAACCTAGCCTCAAGGGCATCTAACCTTATGAATAATTCATCACCTATGTTTCCTCTCGATCTTACATTCCTCATCCCTCTTCCTACCTAGTTCATATGTAAATCCCCTTTGGGCCATGGGGCTCTGATACCAACTGATGTCAAATACCCACACCTGCAACTCTATATGCTAGATAAATGTTCACAAAATTAATAAAAATTATTAGAACTATAGAACACAATAATATCAAACATAACATAGAAGATGATGAGATGTAGAGTTTGAATAAGCACACAAATATTTCATAATTATGGAATATACATGAAAAAACAAAAATCACAAAAAGACAAGTAGTTATAGTATAGGGATGGTTGGGTCCAAACTTTAAGTTATAACACTCAAATTTTCCTTCAAACCAAAATAACTATTCCCTTTATGTATTTCACCCTATTTTATCATAAAGTTGGTAAATGAAGTACTAAACCCTAATTATATAAAATGAATTGAGCTAAATCAAGTTATATACTATATTACAATAAATTAAGTGTTCATTGATTTATAACCTTACTATTTTTAGACATGTGCAAATAATGGAAGGAGTGCAATAAAATGACTTAGTTGGAAACATGGAAGTTCACATTGGGGATAGAGACTATAAATGACTATGTAGTTCAGTACAATGACTGCGAATTAAAAGTAAGGCTCCACATCTGCATCAGACAAGGCCATTAGAATTGGATCGAGGCATCATGCTATGTTGTCCATACAATGCATCGACATCATGTGAGGTTCTAATTTTTATGATGAATATGTCAAGTGCACTTATGACTGATGACCTTGTGTGCATGTTTCTCAATAACAACACCCTAAACCATAGTCTAAATGGAGGGGATTATTTGAAATTAATTTATTTTAAAAATCTTGGTAAGAATTGATTGACCAAGTAAAACTTACACATTTCTCTCTGTGCAATGTACTATAGTAGCTTAGTCTTTAATACAATACATTATGCATATCCCCTATTTTGAGGTGAGATGTGAAGCCTACTTAATAACTTAATTCAAAAGAAAAATTTACGTGTGAATGATGTTATAAAAACATTGAAATTTGGATTAATAATAATAACATTGCAGATCATGGCATCATCATATAAAACTAAGCAATATAGTAATGTAAGATGCATGGGGAACCAAGCATACATAACAACAATGGCAAGATATATGTTAGTAATTAGGTATGCAATAATCGTGATAAAATTGAAACTATTAATCTAATCTAGAACAACCTAGGGAGGATGCACGATATCCATCATGGCTTCAATAAACTAGGAGGTTGGTGATGGCAACTAGAAATTGAGCAACTTGAACAAATAAGTGTAGTGGCCATCACACACACACACACACACACACACACACACACACACACACACACACACACACACACACACACACACACACACACACACACACACACACACACACACACACACACACACACACACACACACACACAAAGAGTAAAAGAAAAAATAAAACACATAATAATTCTAAGAGGTTACATACAAATCACATGTTCAAATGCCACTCACAAGCATATAAACATGCAATAAGGCTTAGAGCCACAAGCAAAAGTGTTACACCCTAATTCCTCGCCAGGTAAATTTATTAGATTATTCATGGAAATCTACACTTGATAAATTGATATTTGACTATTTTAACTAAGATGTGAGATATATGTTGATATGGGGTAGTAAGATATTGTTTAGGTTACATTATCACCCTACTATGAGTTAGTTGTAAGCAAATATTTACTTTATGATCATGTTAATTTGTCATTTTAGCTATATTTTATGATGAATGTATATCATGACTATTATGGTCTAATTACTTACTTTGTTGTCAATTGGATGCAGGAGAACTCATCCCTTAGGGTGTGATGCAGGGAGAGCATCATCAAAGAGGGTGGTGTAAATGGAGACGTCAGAGATCGATAAAAAGCTGGTGAAAACCATACACATACCATAGATATCCAACACATGTTAGATGCATAACAGTGGTTAGCATATATATATTTTAGATTTTGTTTGCATTAAAAGTCACTTACACATGGTTTTCTAGCATAATTTATTGGTTGTGGTTGATGATTAGATAAATTGATCTTTGTGTGGCTAGTGGTTGGAGCTACCATATGTGGACCAACCGATATATCTTAGTAATGGTGAGAATCGAGCATGTCATTGTAATGATAATTAAAAATATCATTATTGTGCCTAGAAATTTATAATTATTGTTAGATAACAACTTAAATTAAATAAATTAGCATTATTTAAATTGTATTATAATTTATTAAATAGGTTTTAATTAACTTTTAGATTTAGAATATATGTGTGTGTGTATGTGGAAACCTTTTAAAATGGAATAAAGTGAATTAAAACTAAAAAGAGGAGAAATGTAATGTGTAAAACAAAAAGAAAAGTAAATAAATAATAAAATATTAATAAAAACTTTTAAAAATAAAATTTGCGTTTCACTTTTAAGGAAGAAATAAAATAAAAGAAGAAAGGAAAATTTACGTTTAGAGAGGAGGTGTTAAACCACAGTCTCCCAAGTAAGCAAAATTGGAATGTGTACTTTCCAATATACAAATATTGGTGAAAACCCATAAGTAATTAATAATGATAATGAATGTATCCAACGTATTATTATCTCTTGCTATTCTCTGGGTCGTATTTTGATTTTGATATTCTTTGGGTCTTATTTTGATTTTGATATTTATTTTCCATTGAGTAATAATTACCAACAGTGATATAATTAAAAATATTTTAGTCTCTCAGTCAGTTGCAAACATTTGTTGAGTTAGATTGAAAAGAAAAGGTTTGAATGTCATTTGAATTTTGGTAATGTGCTAAAGATTAATTCCATAAATGTCAAGGGATCAAGGTTCACAATTAGAATAACAATGAAATACAAGTGATCAGGGTTTGCAATAATAAAGACAACAAAACTTTATAATTAAAACAAAGTATAACATAAAATTGACTACAAATTTGTTATTCAGATGGCTCTGATTATCCTTAAAAGAGAGTTGCAACAACTAATACTTGTTTTTAGCCAAATGGCTCTGATGGATAACTAATTGCCCATCATCTCATGCTTATGGGAATTTACAAACATGCTATTGATAATTACCACACTCCCCATGAATGAAAGTTTTTTCCTCCAAAATGAAGGTGGAAAATTGAGAGTCTTGGTAAGATTTTTGAAGCTTTTGACACAGAGCTTCTCTTACCACTGCCTAAATGCTCAAGTAAAATCACATGTTTTAGGTAATGAACCTGATTCACTTAAGTATTCCTATATGATTTTTACCTTGGTCAGATTTCCAAGTCATTAATGTTTTTATAGCTTTTTTTTTAATAGGACACTTTTTGATCCCTAACATCCCACAACATTTTTTTTGGGCCTCGACTCACTCGTTATATATATAAAATATCTTGTGAATAGTTTATAATATGAATCTATTCTATTTTCATTAATATAGTGATACAAATATCCTTTAAATGGTTTATAGTATCTTTAGCAATTAAGTACTTGGAAGCCATGCTTAGTTACATAATTTTTGTTACCATGTGTAGTTACACTCAATTTCGACTGAAAACACATAGGTTGAGGTTATTTGGGACATGTGATATAGATATTAAATACCATTTTGGTTGTGCCTCTCAACTTAATATGTTGTATACAAGACTCTTATTTCATTTCTAAATGTTGACCTAGTGGTCGTTATACGCTAAGATCATTCCATCAATGGTTATTACTTTTATGTACTATATGTACTATAAATGACTAGTATATTGTAACATAGACCATGAATTCTTGTTAAGAATTAATGGGTTGTGTTTTGTATGTTATCCTACTATTAAATTTTTGTACTAATATGTATGGGGTTTATATGTATATATGGTTTATGTACATGTATACATTCAAAAACCATGCCAACACAAAAAAAAATTTGTAATTGAGTGTAAGGTCATGATGTATAAACGTAGTTAAGTATATGTGATCTCTTGATTAAGATATGTAAATATTAATATAATATTCACATATCATTGGAGAACTTACATGTGGTGCATGTTCGAGTACTTGTATATAGGGCTTATACCTATAACTAAGTGATTGAACAAGTCGTAAGATGCCATGGGATCCTAAATGTAACCATAAGGAAATGGTTGCTTGGGAAAGGAATTAAGTTAATTAAATAAAAGAATATGGGATAACTTAGTTAATGAGTTATTTGACTCTTGAGAATAACATAACTGAGCTATTGAGATATAGTGGATACTTGTGTGTAGTATATATTATGGATATATATTTTTATAGGTGTTTAGATAGATATTTGACATATATTGGTGCATCATGATATATGCTCATAAGTTATATTTATCAAATGCTAGTATGCCATTTATACTTAGGTTATACTCGGGTGGTATAATATCGTAATTGATTGATTATCATTATATATGTAGGTCATCTGATTCTTGAATTCGTAAGTTTGGTTATGTAAATTTTTGTAGTTGTAAATTATGATAGTGTGGGATATCATAGAGTAAAAAAATGTAAATATATGATAAACTTGGATGGTACCTTATGTAATTGATATGTTTAGACTCACACTTGCATTTGACTAATTTAATGTATGCATGCTAGTTATTGTTGTGATTAGAATGTTTTGTAACAGTTGATAAGACTTTATGTATGCATGCATATAACTTTTAAGAGTTTAACAAATGCCAATATTGAATATTATGTGTTACATGGAAACTATGACTTGCTTGATCTTATCTAGTTGATTGAATATAAGCTTGTGTTTCCATGTAGTTATGACTACCTTATTATGAATGTTTGTGGAAAACTACTACTTATGTATTAGAATATTAGATTATGGTAATATAGGTTACCATACAGTGTATCATTCATGTTAAAAATTAATTCTCATTTTGAAGATCTGTAATTGAATGTGTATTTATCTAGGTAGTATAAAATTTAGTCATTATTTCTAGTATGGGATAGAAATTAATGTAAGATTCATTCATACGTTTGACAAAATTAATGTATGTTTTAGTTATTCCTATGTTTGGCATGTTACATATTGTGTTTGATAGTTAGATGTAAATTAAATGAATCTTGTGATTGAATTATATTTGACCAATCTGCATTGTTGATACGGAGTAAGGAGTGAGATAGACTTCATTGACTTACTAGTGTCACAATGATAGATGAAGACATTATGATCAAGTGGTGTGTATGAATTTGATTGATATAGATTGTTATTATCTATTATTTTTAAAACTTTGGGTCAAAATATGTTTAGTGAGATGTTATCATTTTATGAACATTATTTACATGTTTGTGTGATATCTTGTAATAGAACAATTTTCTATGATATACTATATGTTTAGTATATAAATCATATAACACATAGATACTTTTTTTCTCTTTTTATTGTCACACCATCACTATCTATTTATCCATGAAGTGAGGGCCATTTACTGATGGGATCAGTGCATGAGATCGTTGATCCATGGTTGGTGTGAAAAAACACTCAGATGATGCTCTCCCTCTCCACAATAGTACTACTTATCGAGACAACACTTGAGATTACCACAAATACTTGAGTTTAGGAACTATCCTCTAGGGAAGCCATGTATCTATATGTACATTGTGTTGTACTTATCATTGAATATTGTCATGAATAATTATAATTACTTATTATTGTACTTTGATATCGGTAAATGTAGACTTGTTTCAGTTGTGGTTGAGTTAATGTGGTTACTTTTTATATTTGCATTTGTGATGTGTACTCTCATGATATCAGAGATCGGTAATATGTGATGTATTATACCTATTGTTATTATTACACCTTGAATATTTATTATGGTATCTATATATTTTATTAGTGTAATCTATTTTGATATATATGTGTAACTAAAAAAATCATATAATTCTATGTCTAACTTAGTGGGGTTGTTACACAAGGACATGTTCAAATGTCCACAATAAAAAAAGTTAAATACATACAATGCAAGAAAGAAGCAAGCGAACATGAGAATTATACATGAATAAGTGAAGTGTTGTCTACATAGGTAATTTGAAATAAAATGATATTCAACAACTCAAGTATCTACTAATTGGCAATGTGAGAGTAAGTGAGCGATCAATTGTGAAATATAATCTATAAAAGTAGGAATGAGAGGTATAGTCATCGAATGATATAAGTTGTATAAAATATGCCCCAAATGAGCTTGTTGAGATGTAAACAAGTTGTAGAGGGCATGTGACTAATTTGATTCTGATAAAAGAGAACTTATGTTTACTTAAATAATTTCATTGTAATTAGACAACATAGCAGGGCATGACTATCTAATTCTAGTATCTTTGTCGAAGGTAGATGTGGAGCCTTATTTTTGATTCATAGTCATCCTGCACAGATATATATATATATATATATATATATATATATATATATATATATATATATATATATATATGATACTAGTCAAATAAAACATACATAGAGTAGGTGTTGAATTTCTTCTCTAACTAGGAGTGAGACTTTGAATGCATTTTTGTGTACTTATTTCTTAACTAGTCTAGCATCTACACAATGTTAGACATCCATTATAGATAGGATATTTTTGGAATAAGACCTACATTGAGTAAGCATTTATGTATTATTTAACTCAGAATGAAAATTTTGGATGCATTTTTTGTACTTTCTACTTAACTAGTTTTACATATGGTTCTACTTAACTAGTTTTACATATGGATAAAGTGTTATCTGATGGACTACAAATGAAGGATCAATGCTAGGCATATAAAAAAATGCCCAAGCAAATATCTCTGGGAAATCATGCAATGTTTTCCATATTGACTTGTCCTCCTTAGCTTTGAGTGTGGATACTATAATTATTGTTCTTGGATCTTTATTTATTCCATAATTAAACTCAATTATCTCTTCATTTATTAGTGTGGATATATCTCAGACATAAAGTGTATTAGTAATTGCATCAAAACCATTGGCCTAGACATTGTGTTGAGAAATGCCAGTCTCTCCAAAATATGCATGACATGAGCATCTATGAAATGAGGAAACCTATTATTATGATATAAGGGAGGGAGATCCTCATATGCTTCTAAAAATTTAATTAGAGTCTCATCATTAAAAAACTCATCCAATGTCATGATTTTTGGTGAGGTGATATCATCAATAACCTCTAGGTAGACAATTGATATTATGCATGTAAATTTTATTGATTATTTAACCTGATAAAGAGATTTTAAAAAATATATATTTATCTTTTTACAAGTGTCTAGGTGGGGATTATTTGAAGCATTTTAATAGCTAAGGCTCTATTTACCTCTATGAGTAGATGCCTCAATGGGATGAATAATGCACTGTGCATTCTTTCTTAGTCCATGTCCTTGCTAACCCATATTTTTTAAGTACTTGAATCTGGGATTATATTGATTTGCATATGCATGATTAGATTCAAATAATCTCTCTGTAGCTATAGGAGGAACTATATTACTTTGAATAGTAGGTTGTACCACTATTTGAGTAGAAAATTCCATATGAGGAATATAATACTACATAGGTTCCATGAGTTGGTAATACTTAAATGGTTCTTAATCCATAGGACATGTCTAGATTTATCCCTGGTAGCTAAATTTAAACATGAATGTAAATTGGAAGGAACAACTTATATGCCATGAATCCATGGTCTTCTAAGTAAGATGTTATAGTTACGATCATTTGGCATGACTTGACAGGGAGTAAAAATAGTTATAAGACACAATGTGATATTTATAAAATGTTGTTTATCCTAATACCTTGCGAGGAATATTTTCAAAACCTATAATATTCATATATGAATAATCTGAGTTCTCAGCATTAATATTAAGTAGTCAAAGAAAATAAATATTAAAAATATTTAGATTTGGACCATTATTGACTAAGACTCATTTAAAACCCATGCTATTGATTCGAAGCTAAATGTATAAAGGTAAGTACTAATTAACAAGATGTGGTGGTGGTGGTAATTATTCTTTCTTGAAAGTTATAGACTCCACTATTCATTGTAATGTATAAGTGATAGATGCCACATAGTCTAGTTTTGCATCATGTAGAACCCTAGTGTCATGCAATGCTATATTTAACATATCCTTATACATGTTTGATTATTGGAGTAACTCTAGAAAGGATAACTTTGCTTATTTGATTTTAATATTATCAATAAGATTATACATCAGGAATCTATCATTCTAATCTAAATGATGGAACTCATGTCCTTTTTTGATGATAACAACATGGATTGCAAGATCTACTATAAGACTAGGGTGAATAGTAGAAGCAGGATGGTAGCTGAGATAATTTAGAGGTCGAGAGGAATTAGGAATGATTGGAACCGACCATGTTATGTGACATATAGTAGTAATAGGTGGCTAGGAAAACTTAATCATTTGACAATATGCATCATGGATTGGCTCTTTATTAATCTCATGATTAATATTAAATTTTACCTTTTGTATTAACGTATGAAACCATGGTTGTACATATACCTTAAATATTTTACATGTGATAGGAAAGAAAAATGTAAACAAAATAAAAAAAAATTGAACCAAAAAATAATAAATAGATTCACTCTTTATAATTATCATTAAACATTCTCTTAAATATTTTAATATTGAATGAGATAATAAATTTGAAACTCTAAAACTATAGAAAACATAGAAGGAAACCCTATGATTTAAGAGGAAATGGGTTCACCAATATGTTTTATCAAGAAATGGGTTAAGAAAATACTAAACCATAATTCGATAAACTAAACCAAACTAAATCAAGATGTATTATATATTGCATTAAATTAAGCATCACTACTATGTAACCTTACTATTTTTATAAATATGTAAATAAGGAAAATATTTCACATCTACCTTAGACAAGGCCACTAGAATTGGCTTAAGGCACCATGTTATTTATATATAGGGTGTGCTAACATCTTCTAAGGCTCCAATTTCTCAAACAAATATGGCAGGTGTGCCTATGTTTGATAACCTATGTGCTTGTGCAAGAACCTTTGATCTATTGTGGAAGTCATTGCATGTCTTCTTCTTCATAAAAGCCATAGCTTAGTTACACAAGAGGATAAATGACATCAAGGGATAAAAGGGGTTAGTGTTTGAATTTGTGATATACCTCAATAACCCATTTTGCTAAGCGCTACCTACATAAAACTAATTTTAATGGGGATCAAATTTCATGTAGTTCTCTAATGCTAAGTGGTGTATGACTAATATTGGTTTAAAATGCTAAATGTCCATGCAATTCTAGGTATGATTAAGTGGCCTAATAATTCCTTGTAACCTTTGAATTTTTAGTCTCTCTGTGGATGGTTTATTGGGAAGGAGAGGGATTTTCCTTCAAATGTGCAACTAGTTAAATATGGCAATTTACAAATGTTGCATCTCAAAAAATGTTATGAATTGTGCTTATATAGTGATCTAAATTGGGAATTCCTTGAATTTTAAAAGTGAAACATGTGGAGGGACTTGATGGGATGAATTTAAATTTTAAAAATTGATCATTATTTAGTGAGAGGACAAAATCATGATTTTTGTACTAGGGCGTTAGGTGTGACAATCCAAATGGAGAACTTTTGTCTAAATCATTGGGACAACTAAATTGAAGGTTTGGACCTATTAAGTAGAGAGTGTAGATTATTTAAACTAATAAAAATTAATGTTTAGTGATCATAGTGGCTTTTTTATAAGGGTCATATTCATAAAAGATAGAGGAATGTTCGTTTAGAACCATGGATTTCAACGTAGGTTGGGTGTACAAAAGGAGTGCACACAAATGCATTGTTTCAACTATAAATGTTAATTTTAGTGTCTACACACCCTTATTATAATACATCCAAATAAAAATAAAAATAAACTAATACTAAATTTTAACCCTTCTACGACAATCAACTACCCCTAAAATTAGTATTTTAATTGCTAAAAATAAACTATCTCTACTAGCTACATTTACTAAGACCACTCAATAAAGGAGTATGATTACACATTTATAACAAAAATATATCATAGTGATCTTGACTTGTGTACATCAAAAATTAACCTTAAAAAGGAAAATGGTTTACATAAGTCTAGGTTGTCAATTTCTTTCCAAATTTTCACTAAAACTACATGCAATGGGGACCATTGGTTTTCAATGAGGGTGATTATTCTAGGAAGATATAGGCAACTATATGTTACCTTAATTTAATTTATATCATATCTAGCCTCATGTTAATGTTAACAACATATACATTTGGTTCCACACATACATGCAACTAGATAAATTTAAACTATACCTCTACGTAACCACACAATTCTTGTAGTGTTAATACTATTGACCACAAGTTTTCAGTAACAAAATTTAGTAAAGTCACAAAATTAATCAATTATGAAGCAACTGTTACAAACTCTTTTAAAATTTCAACTCATCCCTCATCTTCATAATTGTATATTAATGTATACTTCCATTCTTTGTATTTATTTACGTAGACAAGAATGAAGTGAGGGAGTATATAGACACCATACATATGACCTCTCAAATATTGTACATAACATAATAAAACTTTTCTATTATATTTATATATTGGTTTTCTTCATATTTTTATTTTTTTTATTCTTTAAATATAGATTCATATTATATATAATTCACAATTCAATTTCATTTATAAACCTATTAAATTCATTTGAGTTCATTTTCCATCGAGCCTCCTCCTAGACCCCAGATCACCCAAACACTAGAATCATACCACATGAAGTTCTTATGTAGTGTAAAAGGATGCTTCAAATTAATGTTTTAGTCCTCTCTTCCAAGGTGGAAATAGAATTACATGAATATTGGCCTATCCTTCTTTTAAGATAAGATGCAATAAAATTTGAATGTTTTCCTTATGAGTAAAAACATTTTTTTAATAGTTATTGGTTTTGGTGGGATCCTTATCCTATTCAATTTTTATCAGAGATCCAACTAGTCTAGGACACATTCGAGGGTCCAATTCCCTTAGTGATCATCTATCATAATTACCATAATTATAAATGACCATGATAGTCCTAAGAATACCAACAATGGCCACAACTAGCCTACCAAACTGAGATTTGAACCTATGTGGTGCTTGAAGCAACCAAGTCACTTTACTAGCTCACCCACATCTCATCGGTTTAGCAAAAACAAACCTTAAAAGTGTACCTAGATTGATTTTATCCTTATAAATAGTAGAAATGATATTGTAAAGCATTAGAAACTTATGAAAAACTTGATGATTGAATACATTTAGGATTTTTATATATATATATATATATATATATATATATATATATATATATATATATATATATATATATATATATATATATATATATATAAACTTCTTAATATTGAATTAGGGACCCATTAATGTGCAATCAGATACAAGGAGCACAAAAGAAGGTGACAAATTAAGCCCAAATAAGTAAAAAAAGAGAAAGGTAGGGAAAAAGTCCTACAAGAACCACACAGTAGGATATCAATGATTGTATGATCTTGGATATAGACAATTTGAAGATACCATCAACTTTGTATCAAGTATGAAAGTAGTGGGAAAAAGGTAAAGGGAACTGAAACAATAGAGAGAGTGAAAAATGAGAGGTTCTGTGAATCTATAAAACATAGAAAAGAGATAAAAAGAATAAGGAAAACATAAGGCCACAAATATAAGAAAGACAGATAGAGGAGAAACAATAAATACTCCAATAGGACATTAGCTCAGATTAATAGACCATATGCACAAGGCAATGATGAAAGTATTATTATAATAAGCCTTATACCAAAAACAAGGTGTTTATAATTTGTTTATAAGATTAACAATGTATTTATCAAGAACAACACCACATTCTTAAAATTATTAAAGACCCATAATGGTAAAATTTAAAACAAGGCAACGAATAATAAAATATAGTGGGATATCAAGTTTGTTGTTATGAAAATTTTCTTCTATAATGTGCGATGTGACAGTTAATTACAGGTTAATCTGGGCTTAAAAATTGGATGTAAGATCAAGGTTCACCTTATGGGCATGCATTGTATAAAGGTCTTAGTTTTGATAACCTACTTACTCTTGATTCCCCTGTGATAGTTGTGGGATCCTTTGTGATAAAAATTATCTAAAAAGCTTGGGAAAGTGTCAAACTATGGATTTTATGGAAGGGTTTTGGGTTTAGAGATGGAATCTCTATCAATCAAAACTCCCTATGGTTTTTCCCTATCATTAACTTCTATGTAATTCCTCTTACATAGGTGCCTTTAATTCACTCCCTCAAATTCTTTCGAAGGGGAATTCAAACAGTGCAACATTTATTTTGTATAAACACTCACTTTTGGGTCCCTTGGGATGATTTCAAAGTTGAGTTTAATCTATCTATTACAAACAAAGAATTTTATGAAGAGATCATGGAAGTAGTTCCATCATAAACTCTTCAAAAAATCACAATCAATTATTCTTTCCCTTAGTGGAAATATTGAAAATTGTATGTTGACACCCCCTTCCATAATTACATTCCACAAAAAGGTTATGAATGGATTTTTCTGCACTTGCCTATGGTTGGCAAGCTTAATGGACATTGGAAGCTTAAATTCTCCCTCATAGTTTGGGGGAGACATTTTCAGATTGTGTGAGCTATGTACATTAAGCTTAAGTTAGCTCACTTTACTTGGTGTTTTCTTCATTAAGTGTTTCTTACAGGAAAAAAGCTAATTCAATAAGGGGTCATGTAGTCTCGATACCCTTTCTAGGGGCACCTCAAGAATCTCATGCACCTTTTATAGTATTGTTGCAAATCCCAAAGTGTTTAGGATTGGATACATGATTTTTTAGGGATTTTTTCCCAACCCCTTCAATTGGTTTCACACACTTTTGGGTGATAACCCAAAAAGGCCCCCTCAATTCACCCAAGTCTAGCATGTTTTTAGAGTGGAAATTATTTTTTGGATATGAAAAGAATGAATTTCATCTTTATTATCCAATATTTCTACTGACATTCAATTTTATACTTATAGTATGACTATGGTTATTTCTAACATCCTTATACATATTCAAATGCAAACCAACAAAGTGGCTATGGAACTAAATTACCTGCAGTGGTTACTTAGCCATTTGGGTAATGCCCCCTACTCTATTGTGAAGGCAACAGGAATAAGAATAATAATTCAATATTTATTCAATATAATCCTTAATAGTTACAAGGTACGTAAGAATTTATAGCTTACAAAATTGGTTGTGAAAACCAAACATAAATGGGATTAACTAACTTGAGAAACTAACAACCTAATACATAAATGAAATGGTAATTTATGATTACCATTTTACTTTAAAGCAACACAATGGGGGTGTCCCCCATTGAGATGCATGCCCAAAATTATTTAATATAAAAATAAACAAAATATATATCACCTTAGATCATAAATGACCCAACATAATCCCCCTTAATTCAAAGGGGTATAGAAAAATAAAAAAACTAGAGCAATGAATCTAAAGTCATCAAACGATCTCTGATGCAACTGTAACTAGTGTAATGTACCTCATGGTAGTGATAAAAAATGATGTTGCTTCATAAAGAAGCTTGCCTTGTGAGTGTGGAATAAATGTTGATTGAACACAATCAAGGCCTACTCATCCCCTATGATCAATTGTATTGTACTATAGTAGAACATAATCAAGACTTGTCTAATTACATTGACCTACATAAGGATCCACATAGAATCCCATTCAAGTGACCAACCTGTACTATGTATGTCACATCTCATGGATGGCCAATAATTATTGACAACCTATGCTTAATACTCTTTGTAATAGCAATTTATATCAACTTGTATTATCATCGATGACTGATTAAAGACCAACCAATGTTATATCTACTCCCCTATCACATGATAGGTGAAAAACTATGCACCAAGAAAAATAATTTCAAATAACCATGTTTTATCCATGTCATGGATACTAGGGATAAAATCCTAGTCTTAGTCATAGTAGCTTGCACAAGATGGGTGAATCATGTATAACTCAAAATAGATCATATGGTCCATTGAGACTATAGACCTTAGCCATATAATATGCCTCCTAATAAGAGGAAGTGTCAAAATAACCAAAATAGTTGGAGTAGCCATAATAGCTACTGTTAGAATAACTTGCATAACTTAATTTAGCTTTCTTTTTATGGGGAAAGTGAGGTCATCTAGTACATACATCTACAAGATGGAAAATTCCACCATATTTATAACATATTAGTTCTTTCTAGTGTTTGTGAGAACCAAAATATGAAGAGTTACTACTACAACCACTAGACTTAGAATAAATCTTGTGGTGATGTATGTGTGTGAAGGAATCTGGAAAATGGCATGAGGAATGTAGATGAGAGTGTTGATGCATGTGTCTTAGAGATTGATGATAAGAGTTTTGTTTATAATGTTTCTAAAAATGTTTTGGACCATGTGCTATTTGGAGCTGGTGCTTTCTAGCCTTTGTGAATTAGACATCTTCTATTGGCTATGTTTTGTTCTTTGTAAATTGATACTTCATTCTTTATAATTTTTGGGTGTTAATATTCCATTTTCATATATTAAACTTACAATTTTATCCATGATTATAATTATATAGCGATAACTAATGAATTATACTTAGGGCTTTGCCTTGAACCTTGTAAGTAGATTAAAAAATAAAATGTGTGATTCAAGGACATGTCTAAGTAGAAGTCATTAAAATTAATCTTTTTACACCCTTATAACTCCTCTACATTGTTTCCCTTCTTTGCTCTTTATATAAAGCCCTTTAAAAAATAGAATATGCCCTTTTCAAAAAAAAAAATTCTAAAAGGCAAAGTCAAAAATAAATTTGACCAAAATATAGGTTGAATGGGGTTTGAACCCTTGACCTCCTGTGTATCAAGTTACTAGAAAAAATAATCTATCCACCTCCTCATCAATAAATTTAAATATTCAAATTCAAAATATTCTTAATTTTATGAATGTAAATAATAAAAAATTATATACATGTGCACAAAAAATATTTCACCTAATTTTTCACTTTGCATGTGAAAACAACACCTTTCTTTTCTAGGGAAGCTCATGCTAATTTTAGGGTTTGACAATATTTGAAAACTTCTTCCAACATGTCATTCATCATCATTTATATCCTACCTGATCTACATTCATCTTCGCTAGATGGAAATCACACTAATTTTTTATTTGGATAAATGTGGCATGTTTCCTAAGATGTTTTCCAAAAAACAAAGAAAAAAAAAGATCATGAGATGAATTTATGATATTATTCTTGTTTGTGGCTTTCAAATTTTTAATTATTAGATGAATTTTTAAATGCATTCATGTTTATGATTTTAAATTATTGAATTTTTCAATGTTGCTTCTGTTTGTGTAAATTTGAAATTTTATAATGTAGCATGGAACTATTAGATTATTTTCTAAAAAAATAAGATGGTAAAATTTTTAGTGTTTCTTACCACTTTAGAAAAATAATTGATGGGATGACTTGTGTAGAAACCTAAATTTTATAGGTGATTCTTGTAAAGAAAATTTAGGAAATACATAGAATCATAAATCATAATAAGCTCTTATAATTTGTCAAACTAGCTCCCAACATTTTCAAAACACTTACCTTAGCTCCCAGTAAAAAATATACTATCCCAATTGCAAGGAACCAATCTCACATTAAAAATAGGATTCCAAGCCCCTCCAATTCCATGGGACCACATCCTTCACCATTTTAGTTGAGAGAGACAGTTGACTAAGGTGAAAGTGAGAAAGGAGAATTGAAGTCAAAGATATTTGGGATCCTAACACGTGGTCTTAAAAAGTGAAATTAATGGTGTGAGATAATTAATCGTGTTGTTTTTATTTTTAGGCGATGTAAGGTAGTCAATTACAAAAAAGTTAGGCTGGATTGGGATGAAAAAAGTGGAGGTAAGTAATAGAAATATAGATGTTACTGCATTATTTCCATTATTGAGATTTCATAATGCTTCATTTCTAATTCCAATTCCATTTCTATTGCAATTATTATTTTTATTGTTTTTGACAAGGGTTGAAAATGGGGAGGGGTTAGGATACATAATTTTTGTAGTTCTTGTGGTTTCATTTGAAACCCTACCATAGGGTAGGGGTGTAGACACAACCCTAGTAGATGATTCTATGGCTCTTTTTAATTCATTCTTCGCCCCACCCAATATCAAGAACTGGAGGCCAAATGGGTTTGGTACTGCAAGAGATCATCTTCTACTAGAGAAGTAGTTAGACTAGATTGGTCCACTCCTAAAAATTACTGGTAAAATGAAGGGAGGAGGACTGATGGTAGGATGCTAATTTAATTACAAGTCCTACAATTTTGCTACCTTTTCTAGGGGCATCTAGATACTCTCATGCACCTTTTCTAGTTTTTTCATAATGTCGAAAGCACTTAGGTTTGGATACATAAAATTTTAGGCCTTTTTGACCATACCCCTTTAGTTGGTCTTACACACTTTTTGGTGAAAACCCATAAATTCCCACTCATTTCACCAAAGTCTGGCATGTTTTTAGAGTGGAAATTATTTTTTGGATATGGAAAGAACATATTTCACCTTTAAGATTTTTGTATATATAAACTTCTTAATATTAAATTAGAGGCATATTGATGTGTAATCAGATACATAGAGCACAAAATAAGGTGACATAATAGGCCAAAACAAGTAATAAAAGAGAAAGGAAGGAGAAAAGCCCCACAAGAAACACATAGTATGAGATCAATGGTTGTACAATATTTCCCATAGAAATTTTGATGAGACTACCAATTTTATCCCAAGGATAAAAGTAGTGGAAAAAAGGCAAAGGAAACTGAAACAATAGAGAGAACAAAAAATGAAAGGATCTATGAAGCCGAAAAAAATAGAAAAGTTAGAGGAAAAAAGAATAAGGAAAACACCTGGCCACAAATAGAAGAAAGAGAGAGAGAAAGGAGAAATAGTAAACGCACCAATAAGACATTAACTCAAGTTGATGGACCATATACACAAGAAAATGCTAAAACTATTACAATAATAAGCCTTTTACCAAAAAAGAGATGTGTATAACATTCACCATGTATTTTATCATCAACAACACCATATTCTTAAAATTATTCAATGCTCATATCGATACAATTTACAATTTTAGGATTTCAAGTTTATTATTGTGAAAATTTTCTTATATAACATGTAAAATATCCTCAAATGCAGATATATTTATATTCAATTGTGTAGTCAAAAAAGTATCTACGTGACATATAGGTTGTAGATAAAGACTCCATAGAGATAGATTTCATAACACTTATGTTAGTACCATATAATTATTCCTCTATGTAGAGAACGATTCCATAGAGAGAGATTTTATAACGCTTATGTTAGTACCATATAGTTCTTCCTCTATCTATTATCACATTTATCTAGGTTATAAAATCCCCACCTCAATCCCAATAAATAAATATAAAATCTTGTAATGATTGTATTAGGTTTCACCTCTTCAGACAAATCATATTTATTGTGTTAACTAAATATGTTAAATAATTTCCAATCATATAATATTTGGGTTTGGGTTAGGGGTTTCTATAATCATATTTATAAAATGGGTTTACCCTTAGGGTTTTCTTATATCTATAGCGTTTCATCAATTATCCCTACTAAACATGGAAACTAATACTTAATTCTATTTAAATAAGAATAACTCGAAAAATATATAAACCTTTCCTTGAGAAGTATACAACATGTATAACGATGTTTAGTGTTCAACTACAACTCTCTTACTTACAAATAATTAACATAACTACATGAGTGTTCCCAAAATTATTGGATTTTGTTTTGACTCGGGTCTCTCTAATAATGCTTTGAATCATGTTATTTTTTATTTTATGAGACCAATCAATGCTCTTAGAACTATTAGCTCTTGGACCTACACATTTATATTCTTCATAATACAAAGACTTGATACACACAATCATAACTCTGCATTAAAAATAAATAAATAACATATATTTTAATAAATGTGCATAATATAAAGTATTAAATTCAAATTATAAAAAAAGTATTTGAAATCCTTGAATTAAGAGAATTACTAATCTATGAAAGGATCACCCCAATCTGACCATCCTTGAGGAGTTACAATATCTATTATTTTTATGTAGGAAAATACTACTCTAAAGTACGACCCATATTCTCTATCCAAGTGTTGATGCCATGTTATTATGATTGAACAATTCACAATAGAAAACCCTATTTTATCTAGTAAGTAGTACATGTTCTGTGTTGTAATTCATATATTTATGTGGGTTGGATCAATTGTTATAATAGAATTGAGTTCACATTCCTATTAGAAAAAGAAAGTGAATTAGAATAAAAGTGGTTGTTTGTCTATATTAAAATTTTTAATGGGAATGGAGAAGGTGTTACTCTAAGTTATAGTTGTGTTACAACCCTACCTATCTCATATTTTCTATCATAGTATGAGACTTTATCATTGACATGTGCTTTATTTTAGCTAACATTTTGCATATGTATTGTAGACATTGATTTGATTAGATGTATTATTATGTCGTCATGCTTAACGGATATGAATACAATTCACTATTTCAATTGATTGATTATTATCACATGTATAATTTAATATTTTGTTATATCATAATTTTAGTTTTGTTTATATTTTATATTTAAGTAAATACTAATGAAACCTATTATATGGTTACAGGGGTAGGTGATGAGTGAGGCTCATTGGTGGATTTTGGCCATTAGGATGATAAGAAAGGTTGATGAGATTCAATGACAACCCCAATAGGTATTTAATGAAATAAAAAAGATTAAAAAGCCATTGGGCATATTATGTTTGGCATTTGACTTTTAGTTCGGTCTTGTCGACTACTATTTGATTGATATATTGTTCTTTTATGACTATTTGTATTTTAACTTCACCTATTGTATGTTCTAGATTTCCATCTTAGGTGCATTGGGGTGCATGTTTTGTGTGTGTGATAATTTTCATTTATGTGTATGAAATTATCCTTGTGTGGCCTTGTTGTCATTATTTTTCACATTAGTTAGGTTCTTTCCTTGCTCAAGTTAATCATTTTTATCTTGATGTGGGTCTATTGTGGACTTAGCCACTTTTTCATTTTTTCTCCCTTTAGTTGATGTGGTATTTTATTCTCCATTATTTATTTGTGTAATTTTTCTTGTACTTTAACTTCTTGGGTGGATAGACTTTCTCCTAGCCATCATTATGTTAGATTCCTCCCCCACCCCCTTATGGATTTAGAACCCATGCATTATGATTAATTTTTATATTCATGGGTTGACATTTTAAATTATTTTGATAAAATTACATTTTACATGATGACCTTGGGGGATTAATGGGACTTTGAGCCCAAAATCAAATCTTATCATTGCAATTTTTTTGGTCTTGGTTAATCTATCCATACATTATTTTTTTTGGTGACTTGGGAGGAGCTTAGCTCAACTCCCAAGACATTTTGCTTGCATGGTCAATGGGGTAGTTGAGGAGGAGAGAGAAATGGAGGTGTAGAGAAGGTTTAAGTATAAATGAAAACCCTAAGGCATGATAACAACATGGAGGAGATTTGGGGGCATGAAAATCCTACTAGAGAGAGATAACTTGCTTAGGGTTGAGGCTATAAAAGGAGGGTTGAGATTAATGAGAAAACCATGGTGTTTGAGAAAGGGGAGAAAAATAAATTAAAAACCCCTAAAATTTCACCTCCATAATGGCATACAATAGCAAGTAAGTTTGGGGTTCTTATTTATGGGTTTCAATATCTTACTATGGTGACTAGTTTTGCTAATTATTGTGATGTATGTGTAATGATATATGGACATTACATGTCCATTATAAAGTTTCCAATGATTCATAATGGACCTAAAACTTCCCAATTGACTTATTCTTAGTTTTTGGGTTACATTATTTTACATGCTAATGGGTTCTAGTTTGATTTAGTGTTATTGGTGTTATTGACTATAATTTTGTAGATCCCTAGTATGGCCTACTCTAGATTCTTTTCTTTACTTAATTTGGATTTAAACTGACCCAAAATATGGGATCATGAGTTATTTGGGTTCCTTATCTAACCATAAAAGGGTGACCCTGATCATCACAAACTCACCTCTAGTTTAAATCCATGGATGACCTTTGGCAAATATGGAGCATTAAACTTGTCATCTCGAGTTGGTTATTCACCATACCCTACCATTCCATTTATGAGGGTAAATTTTATTGATTTTTTGATGTGATATTATTTTTTTATGTTGATATGATATGGTGATCAACTATTTATTTTATCATGTTGAGGACTAGTGAATTCATGCTAGCTATAATAAAATTGGTAGGCCCCAATCAACTCGAATATGTTGATCTAGGGACCTGTACCATTTGAACAACCTTCTTATTGTTATGCAACCAATTATCAATATTTTGTTGGTGTTATTTGACATAAGTTTTTATGGTGTTTCTCCTTGTTTTATTTGAGAACATTTAGATATACCATATTTCTCAAGACTATCTCAGTTGTAATATTGTAATTATTTCTGAGTTTTACCCTCCCTTTTTATGGATTGGTGAATAGGCTAGGTGTTGTTGCATGATGGTGTCACTATCCCATTTTTATGAATGGATCTTTTGATTCTCATTGAAACTATAATGGTAGTGTTTATTCCATTAATTTTTCTTTATTGATTTGATTGTAATCTCCTAATTTTATTTGTGAGTGTCCCTCAGAATTATGTGCTCTATTATTTATATGCCTACAGATAATGGGCTTAAGAGTGTATTCCCTTGAAGATAAACTTGTATCATTTTATTATTTTAGGAATAATAATAATAGTGTTATAATTATTATCAATTTAGATTATAAGTGTAGTGGGGTATACCTTATATTATGACATCATGATGTCATGGGATGTCAAAAAATAAGGTATACATTACTCCTTCACCTCATGATGAAGACTTATTATTATTTAGCTACCCTTAAAGAGTCAACACTATAAATAGAGGCTAATTTCACATGAAACTAGTTCAATGACATGCTAAACCTTGATGGATCCATTCATTTGTTGTAAACACTCATAACATGTGATTTTAATTTAGATAGCAATTGCATAGTTTCTTGAGGCTATCTTGGTGATGATTATGAAACTAGTAGGAGTTTTGGATTTTTCAGAATGATGTGGTGGCATCCATCTATGTTAAGTTGGTTATTATTAAATGAGTAAAATTAAAATTTATTCATATGAAATGTAATGATGTTGTCCTTCTAATTACAGTTGTGATATTGTCCTTAGTTGAAATTCATCATGTTGAACAAATGTAATTCTATTATATTAAATATTTGATTCTACATGATAAATTATGAGTTTGAGTGAGAATGGAAATGAAGTGAATCTTAGTTAACTATTCTATCTACAGTAGCCCTTGTAACATTATGTTGAGTGGGTACAAGACTTTTGTTATGATCACACCAATTATTTGTACTCTTAACACTAACACATGCTTATGTGTAACTATGTTTAATCCTCTTATATACCATCCTTTGGCATATTATTATAGTATGAATTAATGACAAATGAATGATTCACTTTGTACATGTGTGGGTACCTTAACTGGTCTTTGCAATGAGCTAGACTTAAGCTATCCTTCTATGATTAGTATAAATATGGAACTTTTTTGAAACGGTATGCAATTCTTTGCATGAAAAACTTTAAGGAGCTAGTAATATTACATAGAGATTTTAATTATGCATATCATATTTCATATGGATGTAAATGAATGTAGTTATTAAATTTTACATACCCAAAACCCTTGGATAAAATTATCATTGTAGCTGTTCATGCTTAACTTTGCATAAACTTGTCTTGGGTAAGTCATGGTAATTGAGTTTGGGTTATTGAAATTATCTCATTAATGGTTGAAGTGGATTTAGTGCATGATATAAGTATTTGGTAACATATTTTTATTAAAATGAACATTGATGTAATATATTCCCACCAATTTTATTTCCTTGGTAGATCTCCCTAAATCAATCATTTAAGTACTTATGATTGTAACTGGTAATATCATTGAATTATTGGGTCGGCTTCCCCAGATTAGTTTTTATGGAGACAATAATAGTTATATTTGGATGAAAAATTATGGATTTCTTGTATAAATTCTTTTGATTTTATTCTTCTTAACTGGTTGAGTGATAATAATTTGAAAATAGGCCCAAGCGATATCAACATGATAGTTGGCTGAAATTTAAAGATGAGCCCATAGTTAGTCATGTTGATAGAGATTGGTTGATGTTATGAACTTGAGTAATCTCAATGCATATGTTCATAATCTTAAACTTTGATTGGAGAGTTATTAATATTTATTTTATTTAGAGGATAATATAGTACAAGGATCCATAAGTCATGGATTATTCCCAATTCTTGATGGCTAACACTATTAGTATTGTCTATTAAAATCCTTGTGATATTATTATCTCTTTTATATTATCTTAATATTGATATGCATGTGAGTGTTATTGGATTATTTTTCCTTGTCCATATCACTTATGGGATGTACATTATAATTTGGATCCTTGTATAATCAACATGAATATGCAACTAGTTGTAACAAGACAACTCCATAGCTATCCATATTGTGATGATGGGGTAGATTTATGAGAATGGCAAGAGTTAAGGTCATAGTTATTATTTTTCTTTTCAGTTAGGCTTATTAGTTACCTAAAACTAACATTGTAAAGATAATGTAATGTGAGGACGCAAGTTGAGAGCGAGTTTAATCTCATGATGGATAGCATTATATAAATTATCTTTCGTGGTGTTAGTATCCATTCTTATAGGATGGTTTCTTTCTTTAGGTAACTAATCGTTGGAGGCCATCATGTAGGTAGGTGATGATGATGTTCCTCTTGAATGCACTCTTCTACTTGATCGTTAGTAAGTATGAGGATTATATTATGAACTCTCTCTTATTTTATATGAGAACATGGTTGGTTTGTGAATGTATGTTTTTCATGTATCATTAGGTTAATATTACTCTATCCTCATGTTATGGATAGGTTATGGTATACCTTGAGATTGTATGCTCTAGCTCACTTGACCTTTATATGTGATATAATTAGTTTACTCAGTAAAGGGAAACTTGGATAACTATAATTGAGCTAGAAGTGTGAAATTTAGTAACCTCTATTCATAAAGGTGTTCAACCCTGAATAAGAAACCTTAGTCACACAAAGGTATTCTTGGTTTCCTGCACATTAGTGTGTAATTGAACAAGATGCAGTTCTGAATCCCCAAATTATGTAGTGAACCCTACATGCAATGTTGTTTACACTCTGATAGAGGAAAATCCCAATTTTTTTTGGGTCATTTCAAGTTATTTTTATATCCTGATAGAGGTATAACCCATGTAAAAAAATGAATTCCATTGATCCCTTAATGTATCATTTGTGAAAGTAGTGCCTTCCCTTGTCATTAAATAAGGTGTTCCGAGCCCCATAGAAACTATAATTATAGAATGTAGACATGTCTCATAGTTTTTAATCCTCTTCGTACTCTGTATTTTATTTTTCTACATCAGCATTTAGGATGGAATGCAAATTATAAATGATTTTTCTTGATTAGGTATTTATAAACTCTTACTTTCATTAATAAGTTGGTATTCAGAAATTTTTACTTTCATAATTCTGTAATCAGTTGGTATTCAACTACAAATTGAAAACCTACAGTTTCTTTTTCTTTACCTCTCTTGATTAACCACTTTTTGGGTTAATTTGGGCATCTATGTAAGGATTATTCAAGATGCATATTTTCTGTAGAATATCATGTTACAGGATAAACTACTTCTAATTTCTTTAGGAGTCTCTTATACACAACTAAAGATTATGTTATCTTTCTTATTTCTCTATTTTCATTGATATGTGTTATAATACTAGTTTGATCATATGAAATTATTAGTTGCATGCTTGATTAAGTCTGAATAAATTTAAAATAAGAAATAATCATATTACATGCCATTTCTTTTATTATCTAGTTTAGAATAGTGCATTTTTTGTACAATCTAGTGGTTCTTTGTTATCATCATAGTTATGATTTGTAAGGTAAGCCACTAGGGAATTGTTTTGAACTATAAAAGTGGCTCTCTTTTATCATCATAGTTATGATTTATATCCAAAATTATTATGGACATGTTTTACCATTTGTGGAGTAAGCCATGCCTCCTGTCATTATGAATGATGTTATTTTGAGATAGTAGCTAGAGTGTGATATGATTAGTAGTTCATAGAAGGGCAACAATTAAGTGGTCATGTTGAGATTATAGTAAGAACTAAGATTTTTTCCTAGGCTAAGACAACACTGGGAAAAAATAAATCTCATGATTAAATTATCATTATCTTAGCTTCTCTATGTTATCATCATAATTATGATCTATATCCATGCTTACTATGGACATGTTTTACCATTTGTGAAGTAAGCCATGCCTCATGTCACTATGAATGATGTTATTTTGAGATAGTAGCTAGAGTGTGATATGATTATAGTTCATACAAGGGCAACAATTAAGTGGTCATGTTGGGCATATAGTAAGAACAAATTTTTTTATCCAGTCTAAGAGGGTATTGTGAAAAAATCAATATCACGATTATATTAACATCATCTCAGCTTCTCTCTGAAGAGCATTGTTTTATAAAAAGTAGGGGGTGCTTGTCTTTTTCCATGGCCTTACATTTTTGTGATGTGTTAATTGTCCTTGAATTTAATTTTTATATAATATTTGTGTTCTTTTAAATTCATGATCAACATTCAACCGCTCAATATAAGGAGTAATTCAGTTGAGATTTCATGTGTTTTCTATATTATTTTCATGCTTAGGACCATAAGCATTTAAAAATATATATTTTAAATTTTTAGATTGTCAAAATTTTTAATTAAATTTTTACTGAATGTTTTATGAATTACTTGCATTCATTTTTTGTCTTCAATGTCTTAAGATTTAGATAATGAAATAAAACATAATTCATGTCAATAGATTTAAAAAAAATTATTTCTATGTTATTATTTACAAATAAAACATAATTCATGTCAATAGATTTTCATGTTTAAGACTATAACCATGAGATTTTTAGTAATAGATCTAGTCTATGCTTGAGTCATGGACATAATAAGAAAGGGATGCCATTAGTGCCATGTTTATTTATATAGTTTATATACTCATTTTCACCTTTTTATCCTCTAAATTTTGTTTTAATACTATTCAAAGTGTCCAAAATTCATCATATAGCCACTATTTAGTTAGTTTTGACATATAATTTAGAGCTATTGACATGGAAGCCAAGAGAAAACAAGAAATTTTGCAAATGAAAAATAAATTATACTCATCCTGTTATATAGTAACAACACCTAAATCACATCAAAGCTCTAAAAATTTGCTTCCACTCTTTAAATAAAAAATTATAAGTTTATAGTTCTTGTGGTTGCCCCTGAAACCCTACCATAGGGTAAGGGTGTAGACACAACCCTAGTAGATGATTCCATGGCTCCTTTCAACTCTTTCTTTGCCCCACCCAATATCAAGCATTGGAGTCCAAATGGATTTAGTACTGCAAGAGATCATCCTCTTCAAGATAAGCACTTGGACTGGTATGGTTTATCCATATAAATTATTGGTAAGTGAGGGGGGAAAAGGACAAATAGTAGAATGCAAATTTAATTATGGGTCGTGTAATGTTTCTGCCCTTTGTGGGGGTACCTAGAGAATATCATGTACCTTTTATGGGTTTTCACAAAGTCCAATGTGTTTTGGTTTTTGATACATAATTTTTTAGGCCTTTTTGCCCATACCCATTTAGTTAGTCTCTTACACTTTTGGGTGAAAACCCATAAATGCCCCCTTATTTAACCAAAACCCTGGCATGTTTTAGAGTGGAAATTATTTTTTGGATATGGAAAGAACATATTTCACCTTAAGGATTTTTGTATACATAAACTTCTCAATATTGAATTAGAGGCATATTAATGTGTAATTAGATACATAGAGCATAAAATAAGGCAATATAATAGGCCAAAAAAAGTAAGAAAAGAGAAAAGAAGGGGAAAATTGCCATAAGAAACACATTATGAGATAAATGGTTGTACATTCTTTCCCACAAATGTTTTGATGAGACTACCAATTTTTTACCAAGGATAAAAGTAGTGGTAAAAATGCAAAGGAAACTGAAACAATGGAGAGAATGAAAGGTGAGAGGATCTGCGAAGCTGAAAAACACAAAAAAGAGAGGAAAAAAGAATAAGGAAAACACAAGGCCACAAATAGAAGAAAGAGAGAGTGAGAAAGGAGAAATAGTAAAAACACCAATACAACATTAACTCAAGTTGATGGACCATATACACAAGTAAATGCTAAAAGTAATAAAATAATAAGCCTTATACCAAAAAAGAGATGTTTATAATTTGTTTATAACATTCACAATGTATTTTATCAATAAAAACACCACATTATTAAAATTATTGAATGCCCATATTGATAAAATTTACAAGGTAATTAATAGTAAAATATAGTGGGATATCAAGTTTGTTTTTGTAAAATTTTTATTCCATAACGTGTAAAATATCCTCAAATGTGGATATATTTATATTCACTTGTGCAGTCGAAAATGTATGTACATGACTTATAAGTTGTAGAGAAATATTCCATAGAAACAAATTTTATAAAACTTATGTTAGTACCATATAATTCTTCCTCTATCTGTGTAGAGAAAGATTCAATAAGGATAGATTTTATAATACTTATGTTAGTACCATATAATTCTTCCTCTATTTATTATCACATTTATTGAACTTATAAAATCCCCACCTCAAACCCAAAAAATAAATAAATATAGAAACTTTTAATGATTGTATTAGGTTTCACCTCTTCAGATAAATCATATTTATTGTGTTAACTAAATACATTAAAGATTTTCCAATTATATAATATTTGAGTTTGGATTAGGGGTTTCTAAAATCATATTTATAAAATGGGTTACCCTTGTGGTTTTCTTGTATCTATATTGTTTAATTAATTGTCCCTACTAAACATGAAAACTAACACTTAATTCTATTTTTAGAAGAACAACTCAAAAAATATCTCAACCTTTCTTAACAAGTATACAACATGTATAACAACTTTTAGATTTCAACTACAACTCTCATACTTACAAACAATTAACATAACTACATGAGTGTTCCCAAAATTCTTAGATTTTGTTGTGACTCAGGTCCCTCTAGTAGTGATTTGCATCATGTTATTTGTCAGTTGATGAGATGAATCAATGATATTAGATCTATTAGCTCTTGGACCTACACATTTATTTTCTCCATAATACAAAGACTTAATACACATAATCATAACTTTGCATTATAAATAAATAAATAACATAGATTTTACATAATGTGCATAATACAAAGTATTAAATTCAAAGTTAAAAAAAGTATTTAAAATCCTTGAATTAAGAGCATTAATGATCTATGAAAGGATCACCCCAGTCTGACCATCTTTGAGGAGCTCCAATATCTATTATTTATGTGTAGGAAAATACTAATCTAAAGTATGACTATGCTCTATCCAAGTGTTGATGTCATGTTCCTATGATTAAACAATTCACAATAGAAAAACCTATTTTCTCTAGTAAGCAATACATGTTTTGTGTTGTAATACATCTAGTTATGTGGGTTGGATCAACTATTGAGATAGAATTGAGTTCACATTCCTATAAGAAAATAAAATTCAATTAGGATAAAAGTGGTTCTTTGTATATCTTAAAATTGTTAATGGGAATGGAGAAGAAGTTATTATAAGTTTTGGTTGTGTTATGACCCTACCTATCTAATACTTTATTTTGATGTATGAGACTTTATCATTGACATGTGCTTGATTTCAGCTCACATTTTGACTATGTGTTGTAGGTGTTGATCTGATTAGATGTATTATTGTCTTGTCATGCTTAATGGATATGAATCTAGTTCACTATTGTAGTTGACTAGTTATTATTTCATGTAGCATTTAATATTTTGTTATATCAAACTTCTACTTCTATTGATATTTCATATGTAAATAGATCTTGTTGATACCTATTTTATGGTTGTAAGGGTAGGTTGAAGATCTTGTCCTATTGGTGGGTTTTAGCCATAAGGACAATAAGAAAGGTTGATGAGCTTTAGGTATAACCCAAATAGGTATTGAATGAAATGAAAAATATTAAAAACCCATTGGTCATCTTCTGTTTGGCATTTGAATTTGAGTATGGTCTTGTCGACTACTATTTGATTGCTAGATTGTTCTTTTATGACTACGTGTATTCTGAGTTCACCTCTTGTATGTTATATCTTGTCATCTTATGTACATTGGGGTGCATGTTCCATGTGTGTGATCATTTGAATTTGTGTGTATGCATTTGTCCTTATGCAGACTTGTCATTATTTTTCATGTTAATCAAACTCTTTCCTTACTCAGGTTAATCATTTTGATCTTGATGTAGGTCTCTTTTAGACTGATCCACTTTTGTATTGTGTCTCTTTTTAGTTGATGTGGTCTTTTATTCTCCATTAGTTTCTTAGTTGGGATATTCATGGGTTGACATTTTAAATTATTTTGCTAAAATTATATTTTCCATGATGACCTTAGAGGGTTCATGGGACTTTGACCCCAAATTCAAATGTTATCATTGCAATTTTTTTGGTCTTGGTTAATCTATCTATGAATTAAAATTTTTGGTAAATTGGGAGGAGATTAGCTCAACCCCAAAGTCATTTTACTTGCTTGGTTAATGGGGCATTTGAGGATGAGAGAGAAATGGAAGTGTAAATAAGGATGAATGAGAAATGAAAACCCTAGGTCATGTTGACAACATGGAGGAGATTTGGAGGCACAAAAATCTTGTTGGAGAGTGAAAGAGTCAACCTACTTAGGGCCGAGGCTAGAAAAGGAGGGCTGAGCTTAGTGAAAAGACCATGGTGGTTGGGAAAGGGTAGAAAAATAAAGAAATAAAAACTCAACTTTCACCCCTATGTTGGCCTACAATAGCAAATAGCTTTGGGGTTCTTGTTTATAAGATTTTGATCTCCTACTATGTCGACTAGTTCTGTTGATTATTGTGATGTATGTGTAATCATATATGGATGTTATAGGTCCATTATGAAGTATCTAAGGCTTCATAATGGACCTAAAAATTTCCAATCAACTTTTTCTTATTGATTATGGGTTACATTATTTTAATTTCTAATGTGGTTTGGTTTGATTTAGTGTTATTGGTGCTATTGATTGTAATTTTGTAGATCCCTAGTATGGCCTATTTTAAATTCTTTTATTTACTTAATTTGTATTAAATTACCCCAAAATAGGGGATCATGATTTTTTTATCCCTTGATAAACATAAAAGGGTGACCTTGATCCTCACAAACTCACCTCTTGCTCAAACCCCATAGCTGAAAATTTGCAAATATGGAGCATTAAACTTTTCATCTCAAGTTGGTTATTCACCATACCCTATCGTTCCAATTATGAGGGTTAATTTTATTAATTTTTGGTTGTGCTATTATTGTTTTGTGTTGATTTAATATGGTGATTGACTATTTATTTTATCATTTTGAGGATTGGTGAATTCATGACGGTTGTAATGAAATTGGTAGGTTCCAATCGACTCCATTAATTGGATCTAGGGACTTGTATCATTCAAAGAACCCTCCTGACATTATGCAATTGATTATCAATATTTTTTTGGTGGTATTTGACATTGGTGTTACTCCTAGTTTGATATGAGAACATTTAGATATCCCTAATTTTTTGGGACTATATCAATTATAGCCTAGGAACTATTTTTGAGCTTTACCCTCCCTTTTTATGGAGTGGTGAATAGGCTAGGTGTTGTTGCATGTTGGGGGGTAGTCAGCCCTTTTTATGCCTAGATGTTTCATATCTTATTAAAAGTATGATGGTAGTGTTGATTCCCTCAATTCCTCTATATTTATTTGATTGTAATATCCTTAGTTTATTTGTGAGTGTTCCTTGGGATTGTGTACTTTATTATTTATATGCCTAAAAATAAGGGGTTTATGGGTGTTGTTTCTAGTGTTTCTTGGTTTATGGTTTCCATGTTTGGTGTTTTCATATTTTACTTGGTTGTATTCCATTCTTGTATCACCTATTAGTTAGATGACCAATGGCTTAATATTTCACTTGCCCATTTGACCTCATCTCAAAACTTGACTGCATGTTTCACCATCAAGCTGATGGTTGGGGTGGTAAGGGCCACTAATGGAGGGATCTTCAGGTTGTGGCACCAGGTTATTATTTTAATTAGCTGAGTACTATGATGGATTTATATACTTAAGTGACTTACTTATTGGTACACTTTCTTGGAGATTGGTTCATCAGTTGTAAACCTCAAACAATAACTTGTATGTAATTGCTTATATGTTGTGTTACACCCAATTATATTTTGATGAGAAATCACATCCAAAACAAATGGTAAATGTCTAAATTGGAATGCTTTTCACAATGTATGAATTTCTAAAATCATTATTTACTATTTCATTTAAAAAATTTAAAATATGAAATGAATAAAAAAACATGATCATAAGATGAATTTACAATATTATTCTGATTTGTGGATTTCAAAATTCTAATTATTAAATGGATTTGTAAATAGATTCATGTTTATGATTTTAATCCCACATAAAAAATAGGAGCCCAAACCTATTACATTCCATGGGACCACATCCTTCACCATTTGGGATCTTGGCGTGTGGTTTGAACTAGCCCCAAACATTTTAAAAACCCTTACCATTTTAATCGAGAGCACGTTGAGTGCACAATAAAACTTTCTTGCAGAACTTTACGGTTTATGCTTTCTTTTATGGTAAAAATGATTTAATTATTTTAAACATATTTAGTTGTTTATCTATCCTCATTATTTATAACTATAAGATTTTGAATCTAGGTTCTAAATTTAGTTATATTATTAGGAGGGTTGATGTCCTTGAATTTAGGTTCTAAATCTCCAAATTTATAAAAATACAAATGATTTATTAACATTTTAGAAACGCTTACCTTAAGAAATTATTTTTATTATTTTTACATGGGTTAAAATTGGTGGAGGCAGGCATGATTGTGCTTATGCTTGTCCATGTGCTTATGGGTGCTGATGATGCACTTGGACTGGACTAGACTGGTCTCCCACTTCAAATTCCCAACAAGGTGATGAGGGAGGAAGAGGATTATGGTCTACCCATTCAAATTCTCATCAAGGTGAGGGGGGATGAGGAGGAGGAGGAAAAAGAGCAAAAAATTATTTTCCCATGTGGAAAAGAACAAATATTTTTGGCCTGTTGGTGTTGTAGCACAAGGGGGTGGTAACTGAGCATAGGATGATTCAGCTGCATACATAAGGGGTTTTTAATCCTTTCTTTTTCTCTTATAAATGATGTTGATTGCTTAGGTATTCATAAATTTTTACTTTCATTAATTAGTTGGAATTCATATTCAAAAATTTCATAATTCATTAATCAATTGGGCCTAGTATTCAAAAAATTCATAATTCACTAATCAGTGGGTATTCAACTATGAATTGCAAACCCAAGGTTTCTTTTTCTTTTTCTTTACCATTTTTTAGGTTTCTTTTTATGTGGGAATCTGTGTAAGGATTATTCAAGATGCATATTACTTGTAGAATATCATGTTCTAATTTCTTTAGGAATCTTTGCCCTTTCTTTTATTGGCCAATTTAGAATAACGTTATCATGTTTATGTACAATCTAGTGGTTCTTTGTTATCATCATAATTATGATTTAGGGATTTTTTTAAAACTATACAAGTGGCTCTCTGTTATCATCATAGTTATGATTTGTATCTGAAATTACTATGGACATGTTTTACCATTTATAGAGTAAGCCATGCCTCATGTCACTGTGAATGATTTTTTTTTAGATAGTTCATACAAGGGCAACAATTAAGTGGTGCATTATCTCAGCTTCGCTCTGAACAACATTGTTTTGTTTTATAAAAAATAGGGGGTGTTTATCTTTTTTCACAGCCTTACATTTATGTGATGTGTCAATTGTCCTTGACTTTAATTTTTGTTCTTTTAAATCCATGTTCAACATTCAAATATTCAATATAAGGAGCAATTCAGTTATGATTTCATGTGTTTTCTATATTATTTTCATGCTTAGAACCATAAGCATTTATAAATATATATTTTAAAATATTTAGATTGTCAAAAATTTCCATTACATTTTGTTTTATGAATACTTGCATTCATTGTTTGTCTTCAATGTCTTAAGATTAAGACAATGAAATAAAACATAATTCCTATCAATAGATTTTGTAAAAATTATTTGTATGTTCATAATTCATGTCAATAGATTTTCATGCTTACAACCATAACCATGATATGTTTAGCAGTAGATATAGGCTATGCATTTTCCATTAAATTTTTATTGAATGTTTTATGAATTACTTGCATTCATTGTTTGTCTTCAATGTCTTAAGATTAAGATAATGAAATAAAACATAATTCCTATCAATAGATTTAAAAAAAATTATTTGTATGTTCATAATTCATGTCAATAGATTTTCATGCTTACAACCATAACCATGAGATGTTTAGCAATAGATATACATTATGTATGAGTTGTGGACATGATAAGAAAGGGATGCCATTAGTGCCATGTTGATTTATATATTTTATATATTATCATTTTCACCTTTTTCTCTTCTTCAATTTTGTTTTAATATTGTTCGAAGAGCCTCTATGATATAGAAAAAAATGTTATACATCACTGAAAGAGTCCAAAGTTCTTCATATAGACAATATTTAGTTTGTCGTGGCATATAATATAGAGATATCAACATGGAGGCCAATAAAAAACAAGAAATTTTGAAAAGAAAAAATAAGTTATATTCATCCTTTATATAGTAACAAAACCTAAGTCACATCAAAGCTCTAAAAATTTTCTTCCACTCTTCAAATAAAAACTTATAATTTGTTTTAACTATACAAACTAGTGTCACAATAAATTTTAATCATTCAAGGAATGCTTTAGGTACATTGACCCAACATAAATAAGAAAACACAAGAAGAATACAAGGCAAAGTTATCATTTCTCCAGGGCACAAAGTATGCAAAATAGGAAGGATGTTTCTAACCCTCTAATACTCGATTGGTGATTTTTTGAGTTGTGCCACATACAAGAAGATGGATGAAGGGCATCAAACTTAAAATTAATTGGTAGTGATAATTGGATGGTTATTTTTCATATTACGAGGCTTAATGATGCTTGTTTTATTGGGTGAATTGATTATGCATTCTCCTTCAATGTAATGTAAGTAAAATAATATAATATTCATCTTACTAGATAGATTAGGACTCTTGTCAATACTTACACATTAAAAATCTAATAATTTTTCTATAAAAAGGCTAATGAAATTGAAAAGGATTTGTAAATTAGATTTTCAATCCCTAATCTATATGGTTCTATTATTTCAATCATCTAATATTCTTAGGTAAGTTGTTTGGTGACAAACTTCCACATCCAAAACAAATCTAAACAACTGGATGATGTGGGAATTGATGTTGGAATTGTGCACATGATCAACCTCTATCATCATGACTAAGTTCCATGATAAAATAAAACAAAGAAACATTAAAAAGGTTATAAATGTTCATTTTTGTGAGAACTAATTTTTAAACCTTAATTACAAAAATTTAAATTTTTAGACATTATAAGTATTCAATTTTACAAACAATTTTTTTTTTGTGATAATGGATATATATATATATATATATATTTTAAATGATATTTTTAATATTTTATAATATAATAATCATGTTTATATATATGTTTTTTCACAAATATTAAATGATATATATGTGAAAATTGTACAAAGATTAAAAGTCTAATAAAATTTTGCTATAACAAAGCTAAAAAAACCAAACAAGATTTGTGAATATCATTTCAAGCTTTAAAACATAATGTTTTATTATTCCATTCATCACCAAATAAGTAGGAGATAATGCTTTCACGTTTAATCTACCTTCTTATATTGGGATGCATTTAGTTTTCAACACAACTCTGATAAACTTGGTCAAAATCATTGTATGATTAATCCAATAACATTTTGGAATAATGAAGATGAACATAGATAATATAAATATTTTAAACACACTATATATTATATTCAGCCATATAAGCAAACTAAACAATGGCTATTATGTAGCCAAAGGAATAGGCAAAATAACTTCCTAAAGAATAGGAAGGACAAATAACAATTCACCCATTGATGGACTCATGGGTGTAACAAACTAACTACTTACTTAGGTAATACAATAACTAGGATTATTTACCATATAGTAAATAATCAACCAAATATACTATTTACCTCTTGGTAAATACTAAAACTTACACAATGTAAAATTTAATCCCTAACATTTTGCCTCTTAGTTTTTACATGGTGCAAAAATATTCACACTTTCACCTACAATATGTTCATTCCTTGTGGCACGCCCTATTTGGCTCATGACCTTGATACAAAGAAATACTAACTCCTCCCATGGTTTACATGTTTACCACAAACCTTGACATGAACAGGATGAAATGAATTTTATGCCACTGCATACTCTTAGGTCTGCATACTACTAACACAATCTTGATGCACATGACCACTACTATGCGAAGAAACACATTCCACATTTAATTTATGTGACCATATTGGAAGTGACACTAAGGGTCATATCCATAAAGAAGCAAGGTAGTCATGGGATCTCTATAGTAGCTGCTCTCCTAACTATTGCCAAAACACTATTCACCTCTTGTGATTTTCTAGATCTCTATCACAAACCCTTTCAAAATCCATGAACTGATTCACATTGGTGTTTTTGTCCTTTCACAATGTTTTTACATCAAAAAATTATGTTTGGAATTACATACATTACATATCTTGAATAGGCATACACTTTTATTCTTATTTTGAAAACACATAATTACAATTATAAAAACACACCACATAAAATGCCACCAAAACATTTTGGGCCCAGTCATTGGTGATTGACTAGAGGCTTTGGAAACCTCTTTCCTCTATGTATCCTCTAGCCTTCAGTGGGCCACTGCACACTTAGATGGTATGTCAATGAGAAATCCCCCACAAGATTGACACATACGACATTTGATTTAGGATGTCGGGGTCATCCAAAAATACATCTATAAGGCAATTTTTTTTATTTTTTATTTTTATTTTTGAAATTTTTGATTCTTAAAAAAGACTTAACACCAACACAAATACTCTTTGAAAATGACGACTTATTAAAAAGATATACAAAACTCGTTATTGACATTTTAACACTTTAGTGACTAACTAAAATATTATTAAAACCCATCAACTAGAAAGTAATATTTTATTACTTTATACTAATAACTTAATAAAATATTTGATTTCAATAATATAATAAACTATGACCATATGAATCACTAAATTGATATTGACACTTTTGATATTGACTCTATAGAGGATCTTATAAACTAACATTACTGAATAAAAGATAATTAAATCAAACTTTGAATTTTTAATGACCCACTTACCTTTAGAGCTGACATACAAATCAAAAGCATTAAATCTATAGCTTATGACACAATTTTGATTTGATAATGACTTACTTTTAATAGACAAAACTAAGACTATAAAAACATGAGCGGACTTTAATATCACAAGCTTCTTTTACTCTATGCATGAACTATGATTGGCATGATTAACAACTAGCTGGATGCAAACTTTGCATGTTTCAAGATGCCTTTGATCTGGAATGAGTCAGAATGCCAAACACCAAGTATTAACTTACCATGATGCCTGCATGATAGGAATAAAGATCCATAACATTGAATATATGATTAATGTCAAATTATTCAATAAAATCTATCAAATATGCATTCTCATTAATCTTTTGAGAATCTTACTAGGATAAATTTTCTTTGGTTTTAGTTTATCATAAGTTCCTTGAGGAAATATTTATTTATGAAAGTACACCATGGCTAGCTCACACTCTTCGTATACCTTTTCTCTCTAGTGTAAATCTACATGAATTTTATATTGTTCCATTTTCTACTTGTAGTATTTGTTTACCCTATTTTTACACTTCATCTATATGTTTCACAAACTCCTTCACATTTTGGTTATTTTGTTTCCCCACAAGAAGAATGTTTTTAACCCTCTAATACTTGATTAATGGTTTTGTTTGAGTTAGTCACATATAGGAAAATGGATGCAAGGCATCAAACTTAAAAGTAGAGAGAGGTGAAATTGGATGGTTGTTTTTCATGTTGTCTTAGTGATGATTGTTTTATTGTGTGAATTGGTTGTGCATTCTCTTTTATCTTGAGGTATGTAAAATAGAATGATATTAGTCCCGTTGGAAAGATTGAGAATCTTGTCAACACCTACACATCATAAGAGAGAATTGACTTATAAGATTGAATTTTTTTCACATATTTCATGTTCAATGTACAATTGTGTGTGAGATTATAATAATAGTTTCCCAATACTAATCTTGGATGACCTCACTATGAAGGTGGAAATATTTTCAAAATTTTATTACAATTATTTATAGGGGTCAATGGGTTTTGATATTCAATCATCAAAAGTAAGGTAGGGGGATGAGGACATTTTGGAAAAGGAAGATGCAAATAAAACCAAGATTAAGGTTATCTTTGGCCACATCCACTCACGAATACAATATATTTTGCCCCATTATGATTTTTTCTTTCCCTTTCCTTCTCCTAACATTCTAGAGATTATCTCACCATAGATAAACATGAGACTTCATTTTTTATCCTATAACTTTGACCCTTCGTGGATCAAATTAATCAATTCCTTCCTTGTCATAGTATTTATCTAAATCCTGAATCCAAACCATGAACACTTCTAAACTTATTTCACATTTAAAATCATGGATGTTAACCTTAAAATTGATTCCTCATTTGGATATAACTCCAATAATGCTTTCCTTAGGATTTATGGCTCCAAATAAATGCCTTTGAACCTCGGATTCTAAATCATCATGAGGTAACCTAGCCTCAAGGTACTCTAACCTTATGATTAATTTTGAGCATGGTCTTGATATTAATTTATTGTCATTAATGTTAAGGTGATCTTAGTACATAATGCATTAATGATAAAGTGATAGGTTCCAAGTGGATTTGAGAGTGAATATCATGTATGTAGGCCTTTTAGGTGATTGAACATGTTTGAGATGTCACTAGTTCTTGGGGTACTTATGGAAGTGAAAGGAATTCATTAGAGCAGTCTTGTGAAGGTCTAGGTTATCCTAGTCAATTTGGTAGAACTTCTTGAGTAAGAAAATTGATGATGTCAACATTAGCTCGTGTGAAGGCATCATAAGAAATTGGTTACCTGGGTTTATTAATATTTATTCCTAAATCATGTGGTTCAAATATAATGTCTTGATATGGTGTCTTTCAAAAGTTATGGTGGTTCAAAGTTGGTTTCCCAGACAAATTTCACTATTTTCCATAGCCAAATTTGGAATATCAAATGATCGTTGAAATTTAAAATGTTTGAATTTACATAGGATGAATTTGATGGTGGGATGAATTTGATGTGGTGTAAAAATAAAAATGGTATAAGAATTCAAGCGATATCCACAAAAAAATATTATGAGGTTTGATTGGTCATATAATTACATTTATTGCATGTGAGAGTTGACTGTGTTTTTTTTAATAAACCAAGGTGCAAAGAAATGATTTTAAAGGTCAAAATATTGATAAAAAATTGTTGGTATAAAAATAAAAAATTAATTATGATATATATATGTATATATATATATATATATATATATATATATATATATATCATCCTCAAAGTGATTTGGAGTTTTGAATGTCCATACAGGTATATTTATTGTAGGTCAAAGTTGACATTTATTCACTGTAATTATCACAGGTTTGACTAGGCTTCTTGCAGTGGTGTTCACAAGCATTTGAAGGATAAATGGAGTATTATGGATTTTATGATGTTTCTAATGTCTTTAAATTTACATACATATGTGGATTGTACTTGTAAATTTTATATGTAGGTAGTTTGAGTTTCATTTGTGAAGATAATGTTTTTGGGCTAGTTAAGCCTAATAGGTCTTTAGGACCTAGTGGCATTTTAAGAGTATGATCGAATGATTTGATGTTTATTAAGCATGGATAAGGATCATAGAAGATGAATTTAAAGTGTTTAAAGTGGTTTGGGTCATTTTTAAGGGCCATCTAGACCGTAGTGTCAAAGTGTTCCATGAAGCTGAATTAGGTCTCCATGGGACTTATTGAAGGCTTGAGGGCTAAAAGAGGTTTCATAAGGTGAGCGAGTGACTTGGAGTATTTTATGAATTTTTAAACATATATAAGGATTTGATTACCTTGTGTTAAATTGTTTAAAATTGTTACATATTTGGTTAAGGGCTATTGGTATCTAAGTGTAATGTGTGGCCTAATGGATGGCTAATTGCTTAGGTCTTGCTTAAGCCTAGTATGTTGTTTTGAGCCATTTGAAGCATGGCTGACCTAATGAGTTGATGTACATTATATGTAAAATGTCATAAGATATATTTTTATTTTTATCCATGTAGGAGACAATACTTAAATTTTAAGGAAAGTGTTGTGGCCGACCAAGATTCATTGGAGAAAATAATTGTGCATATGTAGAAGGCTAGTTTGGCCTCATTGTGCTAGTTAGAGAATTGGTGAGTGAAGTGAATTATATATGAGTTTATAAAAGGGTAAGAGGACATGAAAAATATCAAAAACTCATGTTAAATATGTGACAATATTTTAACATAATTTGTTTTAGGTTATGAGCAAGTAAGCATATTTATTTCAAGGCTATTAGGCCTATTTTGCTATGGTGACCTAGTGCAAAGGTTTTGATTGTTAGATAATTGAAGAGTGAAGTGAAAGGTATGAGAGTTTTAAAAAGTGTGTGAGGGAATGAAAGGAATAATAATAATACATTGAACATGTCATGAATATCAGATAGTGGTGTTGAAGGTGGTGAGCTATTGGATTGTTTGTTTCAAATCTAGATAGGCCTATTTGTCTAGTTGAGTGATATAGAAGAGAAAGAGGCTTGCATGAGGTATAAAGTTAGGTTTTCAGGTGTTATATAAATATAAGACCATATTCTGGTTTGTAAGATGTCATTTCAAATTTGGATATTAGTTTGGAGGTGATTGAGTTGGTGCTTGATCATCTAGGGGGTTGTAGCCTCCGTGTTAATTAGTGCTAGCTAAAGGTCTAGTGGGTGCTTGACCAAATTGAGGGTTGGGTTCTCGTTGTAATTTGGTTCTAATCTAAATTGAATCAATAATTTTATGGTATAATATTCCAAATTTTGTTTCAATTGGGTTTTATCCCCCATGAGGGTTTCCCACATAATTCATGTGTTATGTGCTTTGATTTTGTATTGTTTTCTTTGTTCATTACAATGAATGATTTATATGCTTCATGAATGATTATGTTGAATGGTTAAGAGTTTGAATAATTAGAATTTTATTTTATTTTATTGAATCACTAGTTTAAACTTCCCCCCTCTTAGTGATTATTATTCCAATAATTGGTATTAGAGTAGGTCCTTTAGGAAGTCTTGACAGCTATAAGGTGGTCTTTGAAGCACAAAATGAATAAGCAACTAAGGAAAGAAAATCAAGAGTTGAGGTCTATGGATAAGGATTATGATGATGAGATTTATAAATTGAAAATTGACATTCTCATAATGGATAAAGAGGATGAGAAGGCCATTAAATATCTCATATGTCAGTTACAAAATGCTAAAGAAAGGATAAGTTCTATGGAGGTTCTTAAGGAGAAGGTATGCATATTTAAATCTAATGTATCCTTAGAAATAAAAAAGGATAAGATGACTATTCATGATATTTAGAATTGGTTAGAGGCTAAAAATTCAAGTTTGAGGTCAAATAATACCGAGTGTGATCAATTGAAAACCAAGCTAGGCACCTTGAAGGTTGAACATGAGAAGCTAGTGGTTAAAATGAACAAGGTTAAACATGAGAAACTGGTGGTCAAAATGAGAAAGGTTGAGAGAGAGAAATAAAATCAAGTCAAGAAGGATGATAGCATGAAAAACAAGGTGAGAAGACCAACAAGGTATCCTAATTCCACGAGGTTTGTCAATTAATCTTAGTTAATGTTATGCTTGCAAACATTTTGATCACATTGCAAGAGATTGCAGAAGGAAAGGTAACCTATCAAAAGGAGATAACAACCATCACCAAGCAAAATTTATAAATGATATTGTTTGTTTCATATGTCATAGAGTTGGTCATATTTTAAAATATTATAAGAATAAGTTGAATGAGTTCTCAAGGAAAAACAAGGTGTATGGAGTTCCTATTGTGCAAGGAAGAGGTCATACATGGATATGGAGACCTAAGACTATTATGAGAGATTAGATTGAGACCAAAGATGAATTAGTTGATTATCATATTATTGGAGAACTTAAGTTGCACCCTAGCTAAGAAAGGGGAGTGTTCAGGTCTTCTTTCTCAAACCTAGTCCAACATGAGAATGATCTTAGGCTGTGAGTCACCTAATCTTGGGTCAAACCTATAGGATTTTTAATGAGAGTAGCTCCTTAGGTGCATCAATAAGATTATTTCACTAAAACCTAAAGATTATTGGGGTGAAAAGGGAGAGAAATATGACTGAAAAGGAAACCTACGCTACTAGTTGTTGATACACCTAAAATATGGTTCATCCACTCTTACTTGAGCTTATAAAACACTAGTGAGATAGAGTAAATGACTAGATCTATGACTCCAAATGTATGCTATGCATTAAGGATCCATGCAAAGGTTCATCAAGTGATCAAAACCTGAGGGAGGTGATGGAGAGGCCTAGGTCAAGGTACTAATCCATTCAATATATCCACTATTGGTTTAGTCAAATGACATTTAAACACTAAACATAACCTATATAACAAGATAAATTCCCAGCTAGGTGAGATCAGGACTTGACAAGGGAGAGATTTCTACCACATATGCAAATCAAATAGATATTAACACACTAGAATAATATAATGAAATCTAAACATACTCATCTTTTTATTCTCAAGAGATTACAAATCTCAATCTTGGTAGAGTTTAGTCATGCCCAAGAGAGGGATCTATTTTAAGGCTTAGAATCCTATATTTATAGTAGAATGGGATGGGAGATATGGGGAACATGCATGGGAGAGAAAAAAAGGAGGCATAATGACCAAGATCTTCTACATCTTCCTTGAGCTCCTCTATATTAATGTCATTGTAATTTTTTGGTCATGGGGCCCAAGGTTTCCATTGCAAGCAATCAATAATGGCCACATAATCCTCTTTGAGCTCCTCCTACATTACCTTCACTATTTATTGAAGCTATGACCATGGTGAGGGACAAAACACTTTCCATAATTACATATCTTCCACACCAAACTTTGAACATAGGTTATTTATAGATTAAAACCAATATTAGATATTGGTTTTTTTGTAGCCATAATCTTGATGAAAACCTATCAATCACATAGCTCCTTTTTTTTAAAATCTCTATTAGGCCTAGAAAGACCTATTTTTGCCTTTATAGAGTTTTAATGTCACCATTCGATCCTTGCAAGACTTGATTTTACTTTGACCTAGGTTGTAATTGTTCTTTATGGAGTTCCTAACTTTCAACTGTTAAAGTCAGCCATCGAACTCAATCTGGGCTTCTTAGTTTGTATCATCTATGAAATCTTCATTTATTTTGTGGATCTATAGTTAGATCTACCTACTTCCATGCTTGCACCACATGGTGTCTCCACATTTTATTTGAGTTCCTTAAATTTTATGCTTTGGATCCACACCATTAGATCTATACAACATAATTGAACACGTGCCATTGTATCTGCCTAGGCCCACTAGATCAATTTCATATTCACTTTGTTATATCTAACTCCTAATATCTCTCCATTTATCACCTTCACATTTATCCAAGGATCTTGATGAATTGTTGGCCCATCTCGTACCATTGATCCCAAATGCATTATAAAATGTGCATCATAGATCTAGCTCAATTGATTGACTCCATTTTGCCCACATGCCATTGTATTTGATCTAAGCTTCTATGATCTTACCACTTGGTAGCTCCATGATAAATATCAAGATCTCACTAAAGATTTAAAACCTAAATGGTTACTTCTTAAGACTTAAAGTTGACATCTATGCACTCATATTTGTTCTACTAGATCAAATTCCCTTAAAAAAATAATTTCCCCAAAATAATTCTATCAGGTTATTGTACATTGAGTATTTTGTCCTCAAGATTTTTGTTTTGAATAATTTACCATGGATAATTTCCCCAAAATAAATAAGTCTTTGAGATTTTTGTGAGAAACAATTGTGGTCTTTTTCTTTGAATTTTTTATCCATAGACAAAATGTTTGAGACAATTTTTTTGGGCCTTTTTCTTGATCCTTGAAAGCTCCAATGATTTTTTAAGTCCTATGAAACTCATTCCATGACTTTGAACTACTTGAACAACATGAGGATCTGCTCCCAAACCATTTCTTTTCTTTTTCTCTCTAGACCTATCTGTTGAAGATCAATCAAATTATAATTTAAGCTTGATTAAAGTGTTTCAAAAGCTTTTCAATCTACATGTGATCTTCTCTTTCATTATTGGGTCTCTCATTTCAATAGGAACACTAATCAACTGATATATTCATGCTTGAACTTTAAAACACTGCACTGCATCCAAGCAAATTTTTGTATGTGGGCCAAATTTGGCCAACATTTATGGCAACTCAAATGGGAAGCATGCTTTCTATGCTTGAGAATTTAAAATTTTTATCTTGACTAGTCCATTGGGCTCATGAAATAATGATAAAGATGTGAATACATGCAACCTCTAAAAAAAGACAACCAGAAAAATAATAAAGGAAACACAAATAGGGAAACTAACCTAGACAAAGCAAGATCCAACAAATGTGCTAAGACAGCACTTGGAGGAAAACAACAAGAACCTACCCTAATATGTACAACTAAAACTCACATATACTTTCCTCCTTGATCAATAGGAAAGCTGGATGGTCCATCTTGGAACTTTGAAACACGTTTTCCATATCTTGATGGCCTCTTCTTACAAATTGGAGAAATTAGATGTTCATGACCTCTTGATGAGATAAATGGGCCACTATCTTCTATTCTAAGTTACATGGATTGAAGATGTGGATCTAAGGCCCAATAATCCTTATCCCATATTATTTTAATTTACAAGAATGATGCCAATTATTCTTCATTCATTAACTACCAATGATCAGATGTATCTCCCATTGTGCCTTCATTTTTCTCCTTATGAACAAGTGATTTGTCAAGGTCTTCATGATTGACCTCTTGTATTTATTTAGACATGTTGAATGATAAGAATTATTCATTTAAGTTGTGTTCAAGAGTGATGATTTGAGGCATTATATCAAAAAACACTTGTTCATTATTTTCATCTTCATGCACTTACTCTCCTTATGAGCCAACTTCAACAACTGATTAGTTTTTAAGATATTCAATAGGAAGTATAAGACCTTGAATAACTTGATATTCTTTGCAAATATCCATATATTTTTGTGATAAATCCTCATCATTACATTGATGCTTGTCTTTCTTGAATGGGCTACACTCATCAATGGTCAATTTTGCAAGTTTTTGAGAAGAATTTTGGTGTGGGATAACTGGTATGTGATCAAGAGGATCTTGAAAAACAACCTTCTATGGCACATCTAAAAATTCTTCTTCATAGATCTCACCTTCTACTTGTACTTATCCCTACAACCCATCCTCTTTGACACTATGGAAGAACGAATCATGTTTTTTCCTTCCAAGAGGTCTCCTAGTCAATATTTCTTCTTCTTGGCCACTCAAATCACCATTATTTTCTATCTCCTTAGCTGCATCTTTTGGATTTGCCTAAAAAAGAGAGGCTTTTTCTCTAGGATAGGCACCATAGACCCTTGAAAGTAATTAATAAGATGAGAAAGGTCCATATAAGTAACCATAGATATCTAAATTTTCTGCTAGAGCTACTCTCCTTATATTACATTCACCTCCTCTTTTTGTTGCTCTATTTCTTGAATGACCCCCCATGAAGGAAAGGATTTGGGATTTTGAAGAGAGGGAAGTGGAGGCTGGATGGTCTTTTGTTTGAATTCAATACTCACCACTTCTTCCTTATTCTTCATGTCACTTTGGATGGATATCCATGAGGGAAAGGGCTTAGATTTTTAAGGAGGGACGGGTAGAGATTGAACAACTTTGGGTTTGCTTGGGTGGATGACCTGACTCCAAGATAGAAACTTGGGCTCATGGTCTTCTTGCATAGTGTGCATTGAGGTCTAAGGAATGAAAGGAGGTATGTTAAATTAAGGTGATATTGTCTTTATAGCTACCAATGTCTAGTATAAATGTTTATCTATGTCCTCAATTTTTATAGCAAGGGAGGCTTCAAGATAAAACCTTGATTGTTCATGATGGCTGGCCTTTTCAACATAGATCTCCCCTTTTTCTTGGACTCTCACTTGGATAGATTTATAGGAGGGGAAGGTTGAGATGACTTGGGGGAAACTATGATGGATTTGAAACTCATTTGGTGAGGGTTTATGAGTGGTGATGGGAGGATCAATGTGAGGTTGACATGGAGTGAATGAGGGAAGGTAGGGTGGGTGATGGGGTGTTTGTTGTTCTTTATGGGCTCCTAACTTATCCTCAATCTTGGAGATGAGTTCATTTATGTCAAACATGTCACTATTGTTTATAGAATAACCTACCCTAATGAAAGACATCCACTCTTCCTTTGATTGCTACACTGAAGTCCTAATCCCTCTAATGACATGTTTTGGAATTTCCTACCCATACCCATTCAACATATCAATGTTTATCATGTTATTTTCTTGGTCTAATAGATATTTTTTAAGGCTATATATATTGGCTTTGGTTATGAGTAGGTTGTTTATGAATGTCATGTAACTACCATGACTAATCAAGAGGGTAACTAGGATGTAAAGGGGATAGGTGAGGCTCATATAAGGTTTGTTGATCTTGGTAATAAGAGGGTTCATCATAAGACTGGACTAGCTACTCATAGGGAGGATCAGGGAAAAAATCCTAAATGTATGCTTGATACAGGTCCTCATACTACTAGTGAGGATTATAACAAGATGTATATGGATCATTTTGAAGCTAATGATAAGGAGAGGAAAGGTAGTATCCTTCTTTATAGTCTACCATAGCCTAGAAAACATGAAGATAATTGAAAACATGAAAAAGAATATTCCTCTAACCTTTAGATAAGGACCAAAGAGTACTTGAAACTACTTCTAAAGATAAAAGTGATACATATTTGCTTCAATAACTAAAATTAAGTCCCATCAAAAATACCACATATCAATCAAGATGGTTTATTTTCAATGGTGGATATGAAGGCAAGACAGTAATACTATTTATCAGGGTGTGTTGACAAGAGAGTCAAAGAGAAGATGAATGATCAAATAAAGCCTTAAGGAGGCTTAAGAATGACAATAAAACTAGTGAGAGTATGGAAACTTAGGAATATCCTATGTTTTAGGTGTTCTAAGTGCCTTGGTAGGTGAGGTGTCTCTATTAGGATTCATAGAGGCATTACTCAATCATTTGAAGCATCATGGAATGGTGTTGTAAGGTTGATGTTGTCATCAAAATTTTCACCCTAGAAGAGGGTTTTCAAGCCTCTTCCAAATTTGGGCAACATGGAAACATTTATAGGTATGTGGGTATACCTATTGTGGAAATGAGCTTTTAGATTTAAAGGGCTAGCTCCTTGAATAAATCTTTTCAATGATTATCACCTAAACTAATATTTAATTATAGAGGAAAGAGTTAGAAATAACATGAATTGAACCTAGTCTATAGGGGTGATGCACCAAGATTGTCTCCACATGACCATAATATTCTAAGCACTATGGAACAAGGCATACAAACTAGTATCAACGTCCTAGAAGGTTATAACGTGAGTATTTCAATATAGAGTTGAGATATGTGAAACAACACAAGGAAAATGAACAAGAAGGAATTTTGCACATTTCAAGGATAAGTATACACTTGAAAGAGTTTGACACATTTAAATGTAGTCTATATGACCTATTAAACTAAAAAATCTTGCTTAGATATGAAAGGATAAAGGAAAGAAAGATAAAATATTATCACTACTTATCACTATAGATCACTTATACTCTTAGATAATTATTTGAGAACTCAAAAACAAACTTGCATTAATATTCAAAAGCAAAATATGACATCAGTTAAATAGGGATTCACCATACATGGATGTGGCATATCACAAAGCCAAAATGGTAGCTACTTATAGAACTTATGAGAGAGAAGAAAAGAAAGAAGTTCAAGGATAACTAAAACACATGTCCAATCATAAGAACTAGTTACATTATAGGTGTAACTGAGTGTGAAATAGATAATGAATGCCTTCCAAGCCAAATGTCCACATAAACCATGACAAATTACTTTCAAAATGATGCAATGAATCTTCCACCAACCTTTGTGAAACTTTTTCCATCATGGATCGTCCTTCGAGCATTTGAAACTAAACCAAGAGAGTCAACACATAAGCACTATTAGAGGTAGTTAAAACATGCTATGATAGTTATAATATGCTCTCCTAACTACTAGCTATCTTCTAGACACCTGTGTTGACCATCTATAATCATTTATTGATTTCCTAGACATTGCTCTTTATATTTGGCAATCACTGTTCATCTTGGACCTTCACTGGGCTTTCACAAAGGCATATGAGTTTAACAAGCTTGTTTCACTATAGGATTCTTGGTATTACATATTTGATCATATGGATTCCCTTTCCATGCTATTCATTCCTTTTTAAACTATGTCTATGATGTTCACTCTAGTAAAAAATGACTCTTTAGTTTGAAATTTGTCCATTGAAGCGAACTCAGACTAATCACATTTGTTCTTATTAGTTTCATAGATCTTCACTATTAGATCTTGAATTTTTGACCTCCTTCAGGATGTTAGATTTCTAGATCCTAGCTCCCACATGCCATTAGATATCTAGAGATGCATGTTCTTTACCTTAACTTGGTTATTAAACTTTGACACTTTGACGTAATCTCATTACTTGTGTTTTTGGATCGCTTTCACTCCATCAATCTTCCCAAACTTGCTTGATCTTTAACTCGTCACAATGTCGATAAACCTCAATAACTTTATATAATTTGAGTCCATTCACTCCATTGGAACTCATTTTCATGATTGAGTGTGAGCTATTATATCTTCTGACAAGATCAATCATTAACTCTGACTAGCTTATGCTCATTGGGTCTCTGTTCGATAATTTTTGTGAATGTGACATTTGTCACTTATGCGCTCACTCATAGCTCCTTTTGACAATTCAACTTCATCATATTCCATTAGATCATATATGTATGATGTAGTATGCACTGTTAGATATTAATCAATTGTAAACTCTTTAAAGGCATTTTAAATATAAATGGCTACTTTACAAAGCTTGAAATTGACACTTGCATGAATGTTCTACTCTATAGGTCCAACTTTGAATCTTCATAACTTGAGATAGAGAGATCATGAGAGCATGAAATTTATAGAGCATGTTCATGGGATGAAGATATATAATTATACATGGTCCATTGGCTTGTAAGGTCTTCCTGAGTGAATAATTTTTTTTACAAGTGAGCTAGTCTGTTTATTTCTAGATGGCATCTTAAGGTCGATCTGCTTCCATAGAGATCATGTAAGAAGCTATGTACTTGATCTTTGAAGCTCAAAAAAACTCTTAAGACTTATGCAAACCTATTCATTGATCCTTGAATGATTTTGACACCATGAATACCTACCATTTCCACACATGACCCTAAAATGACCTCTAAGATATGAAATAACATAAATAATAAAGTAGGCAATGGCCAAAACTAGAATGACATATGAAATGACATCAAATAAATTACAACACACCCTATGACATTATGTCAAACCCCTATATAATTTTCTTGACTATAAGGGGGTTGACTCATTTTGACTATGGTAAATATAGTTAATATCTTTGGCAATTTCCTAAGGGTGGCATGCTTATTATTCCATGACTAGTTGCCTAATCTTGTCTATTGGGATATGGTGTCACATGTATAATATATTAACACACAAATGCCTTTGAAAACACATAACAATAGAAAATAACAAGGAGAAAACATAAATTAGAAGTAAACATATGTTTAACTAGAACACTTAGGGAACACTACACACATAATTAAAACAAAACACACACCTAATCTACTATTTATAGGACAAAAATTTACCATTTAATAACAAGGTTTTAAATATATCCAATTCATAGGAATAGGCAACTCTTTTCCATTCATACTTACTAGCTAGAAAGAATTTATGTTCTTGCACTTGATTATGACATATGGTCCACTCCATAGGGTATCAAAATTTTTTATGTCTTCCTGGTTTTGATCTATCTTCATCCCACTTCAACACTGTCACCTTCTTGAAATGATCTTAGAGTTTCCCTCTTGTCAAAAGACTTCTTCATCAATACTTGGTGATGCTCCAAAGCTAGATGAGACTTATTTTTGGTCTTTTTCAACTCCATTAATTCTATCAATATCACTTATATTGGATTATTCTCAAAAAAATCTAGTTGGTGTGATAACTCTAAGGTAGGCAACTCTTGAGAGATAGACAACCTAGCATCTCTCCCATAGAAAATCATGAAAGGAAAATTCCCTGTTGACCTCTTGGGAGTTATCCTATCATCCCATAAGGTTGTCTTTAATTTGGTGTGCCAAGCCCTTTGGTTATGATCCAAGGTTTTCTTGATGATTCTGATCAGGTTCTGTTAGTAGATTTAGCCAACCCATTACCTTAAGGGTAATAGTTGGATGAAGTGCTTAGAAATATTCCATTACTATTTTCCCAATCAACTATCTTAACACCTATAAAAGCAAGAGAATTATCTAAAATAATAGTAGGAGTTCTAAAAATTGTTCCGATTCTCTCATATAACTCTAAGATTACATTCTCATTAGCTTCCTTTAATGTTACTACCTCAACCCATCTTGTAAAATAATCAGTTACTGTGAGTATCCATTTATGACTAGCACTTGATGGGGGTTGATCATACCATTGAAATAAAGACCCCATTACATGAAAGGTTGATCAACTTGGATAGGATTTAAAGGGAGAGCTATAAGCTTCTACTTTCCCATAAATAAATCACATTATACACACCTTCTCACCCAAACATTGTAGTCCTTTAAGAGTCTAGGCCAATAATAACCTACTCTCATGATCTTAGTAGCTATAATTCTTGGGGAGAAATGACCTCTTGTTATCCCATCATGAAACTTCTCCAAAAACACCCCAAAATGATCATTATCAATGCATCTCAATATCACATCATTAAGGTATCTTCTAAAAATGATACCATATACAAGACAAAATGGAATAAAATGCAATCTAAAATATATCCTTTGTGATCTACTCATATTATTAGGATACTCACCATTTTGAATAAATCTGATCACATCTTGTGTCCAACTCTATATATGCAAGGAACCAATTGGTTGGGAGAAATCATGATTGACTAAAACCTCTTATTTTAATTCATTAAAATTTAAAACTAAGTGTTCACAAATACCTTTCCATTTTACCAAATTTGTTACTTTGATATCAACATCATATTCCATTACCTTAATGATCCATTTTGTTCCTTTCTCACTAAGGTCTTTACTCAAAAGGAACTCTTTGGTACTAAGATGAGAAACCATAACATGAATTTTATTATTTGAAACCATATGCTTGAACTTCTTTAGTTCCCTTACAATATCAAGGAATTTTTTTTCCACAAAGGTATAATTGACTTGATAATCTTCTAAACCTTGACTAAAGAATGTAATAGGTTGCTCCACACCCTCATCATTCTTTTGAATTAACATGGATGAGATGGTGTCAAGGTTAGAAAATGAATATAACATGAATTATTTAGCAAAATCAGGATTCACAAGAGTAGGAGCTTGTGTAATTACTTTTTTTATGGCTTCAAAATTGTTCTTACCCTCTTTAGTCTAAGAAAAGGCCTCATTCTTTTTGAGCATGGTTGTGATGGGTTTCACTAAAGATGTAAACCTAGGTATGAATCTTTTTAAAAAATTCATCTTGCATGAGAAGCCTTGAATACCTTTCTTATGCAAGGGAAATGATAGGCCAAGAATAGCCTCTATCCTTTTAGGATTAATAGCCAAACCATCTTTGAAAACAATGTATCCCAAGAGCTTACCTTCATGGATAACAAAAATGCATTTCTTTGGATTAAGAGATACTCCATATTTCCTGCATATTTAAAACACTTGTCTCAAGTATTGTATATGTTTATTAGCATCCTTGGAAAACACTACTATATCATCTAGATAAACCAACAACCTCTCATTAATCAATTTCTTTGAAGGCCATGTCTATGACTCTTTAAAAGGTAACACCAACATTTGATAAACCAAATATCATCTTTTTATAAGAAAAAGTCCCCCATTTAATGGTAAATGTTGTCTTATACTAATCATCGTCATTTATAAGGATCTGATTATAACCTAAATATCCATTAAGAAGAGAGAAACATTGAGAACCTAAAACTACTTACAAAATATGCTCCATTGAGGGTAGGGGATAGTGATCTTTGAGTGACACTCTATTAAGATCTCTAAAGTCCACACAAAGTCTTATCTCCCCACTCTTATTTATAATAGGAACAATATTATCTAACCATGTTGAATGTTTGATAGGAAATATTATTTTAGATTTAAGGAGTTTAATGAGCTTTAACCTCATGAGTTGTTTAACCTTGGGATTGATGGGCCTCTATTTTTGTCTAACCAGTTTAACGCTAGATTCTAAATCAATAGTATGCCTTGATATAATAGGATCAAATCATTTTAGGTCTTTATAATCCAAAGAAAATATATCATGAAAATCCCTACATAAATCAATGAATGCTTGCTTTTATAATGTAGAACATACCTTGCCTAGTTTGAGGAGTCTATATTTGAATATCAAGATTATTTAATAATTATCCTCTTTTATAGACATACTCACCTTTTCCTTATTATTCTGATCATTCTCATTAAATATACCTTCTAAGGTCACTAGACCATTAGGTATCTTATTTGTCCTTAGCTTTACAACTTGGTCACCAAATTGCTCTTGGAATCTCTTTTGATTCCTTGAGGAGAACTCAGCTTCACTCTGTAAGAAACATGCAATGTGATTGTCTCTATAAAACACTTTACAAGACACATAATTATTAGGTATATAATGTTTGATAATTATATTAATGTGATATTGTTTCCTCTCTTCTTTTATGGTAGTTGGAGTATCAAATTGAGCTCCTATGGTAGCTAGTCTATCAACATAATTATTCTGCTCTATTGGGACTGACTATATGTTAAATGCATTAAAATATTAGAGAAAATACCATACCCTATGATTTTAGGCCTTAAAAAAAGGTTTCTTGTCATTAACCACATTCTGAATTTGATGAATAACCAGTTAAATGTCTCCATACACTTGTAATTTTTTGATTCCTTTTCTCCTCGCCCATTGAAGTCCATGAATTAAACCTTCATACTCAGCTACATTATAAGTAAAACTAAAATTATATATAATGAATATGATAATAAAACTTATGATCATGATACTTATTCTCTCATGGAGTAAACTGATCTAGGAGTATATTACTTACATGAAGGAGGAATACCAACACCTCTACTTGCTAAGGAAAAAGGTAAAGAAGATGAGATGTGGAAAATGTTTTTTGATGGTTCAAGAAGTAAAATTGGTGTAGGATATAGCGTCATGATAGTATCCCCATCTAAACATCAATACTATTCTTTATATATATATCATGACACTATATCCTACACCAATTTTACTTCTTGAACCATCAAAAAACATTTTCCACAGTATCCCCATCTAAACATCAATACTATTCTTTATATATATATATATATATATATATATATATATATATCATGACACTATATCCTACACCAATTTTACTTCTTGAACCATCAAAAAACATTTTCCACATCTCATCTTCTTACCTTTTTCCTTAGCAAGTAGAGGTGTTGGTATTCCTCCTTCATGTAGGTAATATACTCCTAGATCAGTTTACTCCATGAGAGAATAAGGATCATGATCATAAGTTTTATTATCATATTCATAAATAAAAAAATATACAATGGATTTAATTTTGGAAGAAGTGTGATCATCTATACTAGAATCCTTCTCCTCATAAACTACATAGTTTAGATTAGAACTTGTCTCAATGTAAGGTTCTATATGAAAAATTGTAAGAGGTTGTGTCCTAATTGTCATATTAGTAACATACCTTATTTTAAATTCCAATAAAGACCAATAATATAAAATAGATCCACTAAATTTTGGCAGTGAAGTCCATCGAGGGGCAGATTACAAAGTGGGCTAGGAGATCAACAACAACTATATCTTACAAGATAGGAAAAATGGGACAATCATGTAAAAAGACTTTAAAGTTTATTATCAGTCATATAATCTTGTAAAATATACCATATAATTGGAGAAATAATTTACTATGGGTCTCATACTTCAGACCTAATTTATCAGCTACCACCTTGGGCATGATCGAAGTTGAAGCTCCATTATCAATTATTCAATTATGGAGTAGCTTGTTACCCATTATGAGGGTGTGGTAGAATGGTGGAAGTTTATTAGCTTTGGTGGATGGTTAAATAATGGTATTAGGGAAAATTTCAAGGATAACATGACTTTGACCTTGATTTAAAGGAGGGACACTAATAAGGATAATAGATAATTGATTTTGTAGGAGCTCTTTCTGACTAGGCATATGCAAAGCATCTTAAAGGGAAATGGAAGTTTTATTACTTTTCAAAAAAAAAAAAAATTTTAAATAATACATACATAATTTCTCCTACATTCTTGGAGGTGAGGAAGTGTTTGGATCCTAAGGATTTGGAGTGATTTGAACAATCTTTCCAACATTTTGATCTAATGGAAATGTAAGAGCCTTAGGAACTATCCAACTTACATCTATGCCTAGATACCTTGTAGGAGGATTGGATGAGCCAATAGGCACCTTGATATCACTACCCAAAGCCTTTATTTTTGATCTAGTGTTATCTATAATCGAGGTCCCTTGATTAAGCACAAAATCATCCTCAACCAAGAAGTTGGTGAAGACCTCTTCTTGAGGGTGTCCACCTTCATTTGTCTGCATCATAACCTCATCCTCAGTAGATAGGAGAGGAGTGACTTCTACATGAGAAAAAAGAGTCTAGTTTTCACCTTCACTAACATCCATAAATTGGCCTTGCTACCAATTTTCACCTTGCACTAAATTACTATGAACGGGTACCATATTAGCTTTCCTATTTTGAGCCTTCAAGGCTAGGAACTTTTCTTTCCAATCAATATTATTTTTTTCCTATCTAGGGGAAGCCATAGACTTGGTAATGGCACTAGGAGTTTGAGCCATAATTGGACCATCAAAAAAATTATGAGACAATGGAGGCATAAACACTTTAGGTGGCAATCTTCTAGCTTAGATGAGATTATTTTTAGCTCTAATAGCAATTTCATATGCTTTAGGGAGGGTGGAGCCAACCATGCAATGAAGCATGATAGAAATTTTAATGCCAATAAATCTCAAATAGGTTAGGAACACAAAGTTAAGAGGTGGCCTCATTAGAGGAGGTAGTCTATTACAAGTCTTTTGGATTCTCTCATTAAAATCATGTATTGTTTATTTAGGTCCTCTATTGATTACAATAAGCTGGTGTATAAGAGAGGCATAGTCACTCTCATTTCCAAATCTTGAAGTTATAGGCACTCAAAATTCATCCCATGATGTAATGTATCCACCTTCTAGAGTCTTATACCAATCAAGAGCCTTCCCTCTAAATGACATGATAAGAAGTCTGATAGCAATGTTCTCTTGAGTGATATTATGGAAGTTACAAAAGTTGGAGACATCTATAGTATGCTAACTATGTGTAACATGACTTTCAAAATTTAATCGAGGCACACATTTTGTGGAATTGGGAGTAATAGAATCATATGCTTGAAGGTGAATATGATTTTCTATATTAAATGCAAGAAAAGCATGACGTCTAGACATTTCTTCTTCGCAATATTTAATTTCTTTAACTTGTTTACTCTCTTAACTTCCATCACTAGAAAAAATTCAACCTCCTATTCTCTAGAAAAATCTATTAGTCCTTGAAAGTGCAAATTAGGAAAAGGATATTGAACTCTAATGGGGAGTTTAGGATAAAAGGGTGGGTCTATGGGATTGAGAACTCTTTCAGAGGCTAACCTAGTGAGAACCATGAATTATGGGAGCATATTTATAACAAAACAATGGTCTTAAACCATATTTATCTTGGTGGAGTCACTAAATTATAAGAACACCAATTTGCAGTTGATGTTGTCAAGACCAACATTTATCTTGATAAATTGTCTTCAAGATAAGGTCCCACTGAGCATGCTAGAATTGTTATCACCAAATTTTACACCCTAAAATAGGATGTTCAAGCCTCTTCAAATTTGAGAAACATGGTAAAAGTTTTAGGTATGTTGGTGTACCTATTATGGAAATGAACCTCTATATTTAAAGGGATAGCTCCCTAAATATATCTTTGTAAAGCTTAACACCTAAACTAGTATTTACTTGTAAAGAGTTAAAAATAATATGAATTGAACCTATTCTATATAGATGATGCACCAAGATTGTCTCCACATGACCATCATATTCCAAGAACTATGGAACAAGGCATAAAAACTAGTCTCAAAGTCTTAAAAGGTTCTAACATGAGTATTTCAATATAGACGTGAGATATGTGAAACAACACAAGGCAAATAAACTAGAATATAGATTTCACATTCCAAGGATAATTATACACTTGAAAGAGTTTGAAACATTTGAATGAACTCTATATGACCTATTAGACTAATAAATCTTGCTCAAATATTAAAGGATAAAGGAAATAAGGATAGAAGATTATCACTTCTTATCATTATAGATCACTTACACACTTAGATAATTATTCTAGAACTTAGAAACAAACTTGTATTAATATTCAAATGAAAAATATGACATCAATCTAATAGGGATTTTCCATACATGGATGTGGCATATCACAAATCCAAAATGGTAGCTACTTATAAAACTTCTAAGAGATAATAAAATAAAGAAGTTCAAGGGTCATTAGAACAAATGTCCAAACATTAGAACTAGTTACATTGTAGGTGTAATTGAGTGTGAAATAGAAAATGAATTCCTTCCAATCCAAATGTCCATGTAAACCATGATAAATTCCTTCCAAAATAGTGGAATGACTCTTCCACAAACCTTTTTGAAACTATTTCCATCATGGACCATCCTTTGAGCATTTTAAATTGAACTAGTAGAGTCGACACATAAGCACTATTTGAGGTGGTTGAAACATGCTATGATAATTATAATATGCTCTTTTAACTACAAGATATCTTCTAGACACCAATGTTCACCATATATAATAATTTATTGATTTCTTGGACTTTGCTCTTTACATTTGGTAATCACTATTCATCTTAGACATTGACTGGGCTTTCATGGTGGTATATGAGTTCGAAGAGCTTACTTCACTATAGGATTATTAGTCTTACATATTTTCTCATGTGGTATTCCCTTGCCACACTATTCATTCCTTTCTAAACTATCTATGATATTCACTTGCTCTAGTCAAAAATGGCTCTTTGGTTTAACATTTATCCATCAAAGCTGACTTGGACCAATCACATTTATTCTTATTAGTTTCATAGATCCATGTTGTCAAATCTTGACTTTCGGACCTCTGTCATGCTATTGGATTTATAGATCCTAGATCTTGTATGCCATTGGATCTCTAAAGATGCACATTATTTACCTAGACTTGGTCATTAAACATTGACCCTTTGACCTAATCTCATTTCTTCCTGCATCTTTGGATCAATTTCACTTTATGGATCTTCCCAGACTTCCTTAGTCTTTAACTCATCACTATGTCAATAAACGTTGAGCACTTTATAAAATTTTAGTCCATTTGCTTTGTTAGATCTCCTTTACATGATTCAAAATTATCCTTTATATCTTTTGACAATCTCAATCATTAACTATGACCAACTTACGCTCATTGGGTCTCTATCTGACAAGTTCTATGAAAGTGACACTTGTCACTTGCACGCTCACTCAAAGCTCCTTTTGACAGTTTAAATTCATTTTGATCTATTGGATAATAAAAATATGATGAAGCATGGGCTATTATATCTTGATCAACTTTAAACTCTTTAAGTGCCTTTTAAATATAAATGGTTACTTTAAAAATCTTGAAATTGATGTTTGCATGAATGTTGTACTCTGCAAGTGTAACTTTTAATCTTCATAACTTCAGCTAGAGAGCTCAAAAAAGCATGAAATTTATAGATCATGTTCATGGGATGAAGAAATACAATTGTGAATGGTTCATTAGATTTTAGTGTCTTCCTGAGTGAAGATAAAATTACATAAGTGAGCTAGTTTGTTTATTTCTAGGTGGCATCTTGGTGATGGTCTGCTTCTATTGAGCTCATGTAAGGAACTATATGATTGATATTTAAAGCTCAAAAAAAACCTAAGGCATGTAAAAAATTTTTCATTTACCCTTGAATGATTTAGACACCATGAAGATCTACCACTTCCACACATGACCCTAAAATGACCTCTAAGATATGAAATAACACAAATACTAAACTAGGTAATGGCCAAAACTAGAATGGAAAATGAAATGAAATTACATGAATTAAAACACAACCTATGAAATTATATAAAATGTATATATTGTTTTTTCACTATAGGGGGGTTAACCCATTTTGATTGTGGTAAAAATGGTTAACAGTTGATAAGTAAGAGACTAGTCAATGGGTCAAGGTATGTTCTTTATCTTGATATGCATATAGTTGAGTATGGATTATTTTAATTTATTTCAATATTGTCAAATATATATATCACCTATTCAAAGATATGATAAGTGACATGAATATCTGAAGTTGGTTGTGGAAGAAGATCTTACTTTGAGTGTCCTCGGTCGGCATAAGGGTTTTAATGCAAGAAACCCTTGACATTGTGTATCTTAGGTTGTATAAGAGTTAAGTCACCAAAATTGGTGAGAAAGTGTAATATGATGATATAAAAGTGTTTAATGAGGTTATGGTCTAATAGAGGTAGTCCCTTGGTGCAAAAGTATGAGAATTTCAAGTTATGTATCTTTGTTTACAATGTACCTCTTTGAAGTGACCTAGGAAAGGAGTATATTTTATTATGCAAGAGAGAGGTCATTGAAGAGACAAGCTTGGGAAGGTAAGTTTAGCTTTCACTAAAAGGAATGTATTAATTCAATCAGATTTCATCCATATATGGCCTGATGAGGCATCTTGTTCATGTTGGTTTCTTGAAGAGCTCTTATAACCATGGATTCAAGTAAGTTTAGTTGCTTTGAGCATATTATTTTATTTAGATCAGTTGTGGTTGTTTGATTCATATGCAAATTTTTGTAGACAATCAAAAGAGGTCATTTGGGCTAAATAATATTAGCATTTTAGTCAATTTTCTCATGAAAGGATGTTGAATAGTTGTGGTAACCTATGTTTGGATGAAGATGGCTCCATTCAAGATATGTTCTTGTAAGAGAGTTTATTTGTATATGTTTTTAATATTTTGGTTTTATTCAGGTAGAATATGGAGTTAGGGGGAGATAAATAAGGTTTATTGAGGAGTATGTGAAGTTCAGGCATGTTTTCTATAATCCAATAATCAAGGAGCAATTCAGATAGAGGTATGTTCTCTTTAATTGATAATATGCAAGGTATGCATAGAGTGAAGGGGAGAAAATGTGAGATGTTTCAATTCCAAGGAGATCATAAGGTTTATTATGGTTTAATAATAGGTTATATGAGATGAGAATGATGTTAGGGTGAGATTTATAGCTCTATGAGCAATTGGTCAGGTTTAAGGACCAAGTTGGCATGTTGAGGAAGAGGCCCTTTGTCATTATTGTCAAAGGGAAAGAAAGATTAGAATGAAGGAGTTTTTCAATTTGAAAGAGATAATTATAAAATTTGTTTTAAATAAATGATAAATATGGATACTATTGATCATGGTATTGATATGTATTGAGTGTCATTGGTGTCAAGGTGATCTTACTACATAATGGATTAATGACAAAGTGATAGGTTCCAAGTAGATTTGAGAGTGAATATCATATGTGAAAGCATTCGACGTGATTTAACATGTTTTATGGGTAATATTATGTGTCAATAGTTCTTGGGGAACTTATGGAAGTGAAAGGAATTCATTAGAGCAGTCTTGTGAAGGTCTAGGTTATCCTAGTCAACTTGTAAAACTTCCTAAGTAAGCAGAATGATGACATTAGAATTAGCACGTGTGAAGGTGTCAGAATAAATTGGTCACATGAGTTTGTTAATATTTGTGCCTATATCAGATGGTTAAAATTTAAGGTATTGATATGGTGTCTATAAAAAGTTATGGTGGTGGAAAGTTGGTCTCTCAGGTAGATTTCACTATTTTCCATAGCCAAATTTGATATATCAAGGGTGCATTGGAATTCAAATGTTATAAAATATGTTTTAAATAAATGATAAATATGGATATTATTGATCATGGTATTGATATGTATTGAGTGTCATTGGTTACAAGGTGATCTTACTACATAATGGATTAATGACAAAGTGATAGGTTCCAAGTAGATTTGAGAGTGCATATCATATGTGAAAGCATTTGATGTGATTTACCATGTTTGAGGGGTAATATTATGTGTCAATAGTTCTTGGGGAACTTATGGAAGTGAAAGGAATTAATTAGAGCAGTCTTGTGAAGGTTTAGGTTATCCTAGTCAACTTGCAGAACTTCCTAAGTAAGCATATTGATGACATTAGAATTAGCACATGTGAAGGTGTCAGAATAAAGTGGTCAAATGAGTTTGTTAATATTTGTGCCTATATCAGATGATTAAAATTTAAGGTATTGATATGGTGTCTATAAAAAGTTATGGTGGTGAAAAGTTGGTCTCTCAGGTAGATTTCAGTATTTTCCATAGCCAAATTTGATATATCAAGGGTGAGTTGGAATTCAAATGTTTGAATTTATAAAGGAAAACCAATCAGTAGTATTTTGTTTATAAATTTTTATGTAGGACGAATTTTTATATTTACAATAAAATTTATTATGAGGTTTTAATGGTCATAAAATTGCATTCATTTCATGTGAGAGTTGAATTTGTTTTTAAAAAAAATAAACCAGGGTCCAAATAAATGATTGTAGATGTCAAAATATTGATCAAAACTTGTTTGTATAAAAATTAAAAATGAATTATACTCCATATATATCATCAAAAAATTTATTTGGATTTTTTAATGTATATATAGGTATAGTTATTGTAGGTCAAACTTAACTTTTATTGACTATAATTATTGCAAGTTTGAGTAGGCTTTTTGCAGTGGTGTTTATGAGATTTTGGAGTCTTAATGAAGGTGTATTATATATTGGATGATTTTAATTAGGTATTGATAATTCCATCCATATGTGGATTATTATTTTAAATTTTATATGCAGGTATTTTGAGCCTCATTTGTGAAGAAAGTATTTTTGGGCTGGTTAAGCCTAATAGGTCTTTAAGACCTAATGGAGGTTTTAGACTATGAGCAAATGATTTTCTATTTATTAAGCATGGATAAGGATAATATATGATGAAATTAAAGTTTTTGAAGTGGTTTGAGTTATTTTTAAGGGCCATCTGGACCATGGTGGCTCAAAGTGTTCCATGAAGGTGAATTAGGTCTCCATGGGACCTATTGAAGGCTTGAGAGCTAAAAGAGGTTTCATAAGGTGAGTGAGTGACTTGGAGTGTTGTATGAATTATTAAACATAGAGAAGGATTATATTAACTTGTGTTGAAGTGTTTAAAATGGTTACATCTTTGCTTAAGGTCTATTAGTATCTAAGTATAACATGTGGCCTGATGGAGGGCTAATTGCTTAGGTCTTGCTTAAGCCTAGTATGTTTTTTTGAGCCATTTTAAGCATGGACGACCTAATGAGTTGATGTAAATTTTATTTAACGTGACTTAATATATATTTTTATGTTTATAAATTTAGGATATAATAATTAAGGTTTAATTAATGTGTTGTGTCCAACCAAGATTAATTGGAGAAAATAATTATGCATATGTAGAAGGCTAGTTTGGCCTCATTGTGCTAGTTAGAGAATTGGTGAGTGAAGTGAATTATATATGAGTTTGAAGAAGGGTAATATGCCATGAAAAATATCATGAAATAATTATGAATATGTGACAAGGTCTAACATAATTTTTCAAGCTATGAGTGAGTAATCAAATTTGTTTCAAGGCTATTAGGTTTGATTTGCTTCGGTGACCTAGTGCAAAGGTTTTGATTGTCAGATAATTGAAGAGTGAAGAGAATGGTATAAGAGTTAGAATAAGTGTGTGAGGAAATGAAAGGAATAAAAATATTTTTAACATGTCATGAAGATCAAAAAATGGTGCTAAATGTGGTGAGCTATTAGATTGTTTGTTTCAAAGCTAGATAGGCCTATTTGTCTAGTTGAGTGATGTAGAAGAGGAAGAGGAATGTATGAGGTATAGATGCAGATTTTTAGGTGTTATAAAAAGATAAGAAAATAATAAGGTGTGTAAGACATTAAATCAAAGGTTTAGATAATTTTGGAGGTGATTGAGTTGGTTCTTGATCATCTAGCGGGTTGTAGCCTCTTTACTAGTTACTTATAGCTAAAGGTCTAGTGGTTGCTTGACCAAATTAAGGGGTCGGTGCTCCTTGATTAGTTGGTGCTGATATAAATTGAAGTAATAATTTTATAGGATAGTATTATAAAGTTTTTTTAAGTGATTTTTATCCCTCTTGAGCGTTTCCCACATAATTCATGTGTTATGTGCTTTGATCTTGCATTATTATTTTTTGTTTATTGCAATGAATGGTTTATATGCTTCATGAATGATTATGTTGAATGGTTAAGGGTTTGAAGAATTGGAGTTAAATTTGAATTTATTACATCGCTGATTCAACCCCTCCCCCCCATAATGATTATGCTTCTTATAATTAACTCATCACCTATGTTTCCCCTCTATCTTGCATTCCTCATGCCTCTTCCTGCCTAGTTAATATGTAATCCCCTTTGGGCCATGGGGATTGATACCAACTGATATAAAATAAACACACTTGTAACTTTATATGCTAGATAAATATTCACAAAATTAATCAAAATTATTATAACTATATAACACAACAATATCAAAAATAACATATAAGACGATAAGATGTAGGGGTTGAAAATATTAAAAAATATTTACTAATTCAAGAATATACATAAAATAATAACAATCAAAAAAATAAAAGTACTTACAATATAGGGATAGTTAGGTCAAAGTTTTAATTTTTAACACTCAAAATTTTCTTCAAACCAAAGTAACTAGTTCCTTTGTGTATTTTACCCTATTTTATCAAAAATTGGGTAAAGTATGTACTAAACCCTAATTATATAAATTGAATTGAGATAAATCTACTTGTATAATATATTTTAATAAATTAAGCATTCACTAATTTGTAGCCTTACTATTTGTAGACATGTGTAAATAAGGAAAGGAGTGAAATAAAATGACTTAGCTAGAAATATGAAAATGCATATCAGGGATAGAGTATGTAAATGAATATGCAACTGTGTAGGATGACTGTGAATTAAAATCAAGTATTTACATCCACATCAAATAAGGTTACTATAATTGGACTGAAGTGCCCAGCTATGTTGTCCATACGGTCCACCAACATCCTTTGAGATTCTACTTTCTATGATAAATATGGTAGGTGTGCTTATGTTTGATGACCCTATTTACATGTGTAGAAACCCTTGATCCATTATGGAAGTTAATGTGTGCCTTCTTCTTCACTGAAGCCCTAGATTTATGATACAAGAGAATAAATCACATCAATGGGTAAAAATGGGTTAGTGGTTGAAGTGGTGAAATCCTAGGTATGATTAAGTGCTTTGAAGATGCCTTGTGACCTTAGAATGGTATGCATACCTAAATATAGGTTGTAGTTTTTGTATGGACTATGTATTGAGAAGAATAGGAAATTTTCTCTTAATTTTCAGTTAAATAAATTTGGCAATTTCAAAAAATGGAACCCCCCAATAAAAGGTTATGAATTATGCTTAAATAGAGATAAAAATTTAGAATTATTGAAATGGGACATGCAAAACATGTGGAAGGACCTATTGGGGTAATTTTGAATATTAGCAATCGAATATTATTTTGAGGGAGGACAAAATTGCATTGTTTGGGCTAGAGCGTTTGGCATGATACTCTCATGGAACCTTTTTTAAAAATTAATAGGATAATAAAACTAAAGGTTTGGACTAATCAAGTACTAAGTTTAGGATATTAAAATTGATAAATATGAATGTTTAGTGATCATAGTGACTTTGTGTTAATGGTCATCCATGTTGGATTATTTATGATCCAAAGTTTTAGATTAAGGTAAAAACAAGTTTTGAAGGGACCTTAAAACCCTACACATCAAGAAGAAAGATAAACCATTAAAGCTCATCTAGGTTAACAAAAGAACCTGATTACAGAAAAGTACCAAAACCAAGTTTTTTAGGGAACTAAAAACAACAAATAAGACCAAAAAAATAACAGATAAAACACTGATCTGAAAGTTAGCCAACTGGATCAGCAAGCTGAACAACCTCCCAGACCAGTAACCTGAAAACCAAAAAATTGACCAGTATACTGACCCAAAAAATTAGTCAGCAATAGGGACCTTTAGATGAATCTTTTAAGTTGTTTATTTTTTTTGCATGACTGAAGATTCATAACTAGAGGGGGGACCAAACGCTTAGACTTCTTTCTCCTAACTGTTGTCCATCCGTCCTCTACCTTAGCTGCCTCAACAACCCATGCCTCAGAATACAATGATCTTTGTATTCCAATAGGCATAAAATCCTTATGAGAATCAAACACAGTCTGGCTCTTCGTAATATCCTCCAAAATAGGGGAGGAGACCACCTCCTCCTCCTCTGGCTCATCTATATCACTAGCCACAGCCTCTATAGGAATATCCTTAGAATGATTCACCACTGATTCCTCCTCGTCTTCCATTTTAGATTGTGAACTTTCCTCATTCTCAGACTTAGAATCAGTTGTTACTTCCAGAGGTTGTTTGTCTATGTTTTGTATAGAGGAAGCTTTAGGCCACCAAGAAGGTGAATGTCTGGGATTAGAATTCCCAGCAACACAATGAGCATCAATATGTCCCGTCTAGTGGCATTTCTTGCATCGAAAAGGGATCCCCTCACAGTCCAAAATTTGTGTCCATGTACCCCTATGGGATTCAAGGCAAATCACCTCAGGAAGGCCCTTAAAAACATCCAGATCTACCAAAAATCTTGCACAAGTCGAGTGGAGAGGAATCACACTATCTTCTTTATATAAAAAATCCCCTATAGCATTTCCAACAGTTTTATAAACCTCCTCTTACCTCAGGTGTAATGGAAGATAAGGTAGTCACACCCATATAGGGAACTTGTTAAATGATTCTGAAAGAGGATTAAAATCCTTATGCCAAGGTTTGGCCATTAGAGGAAATCTGCCCTGCCAAGAAAAATTATTGTGACACAATATAGACTTCCTATCTTCAGGGTTTTGAAATATTATTATAAAAAACCCACTGGCACAAGGAAGGATTTGACCATCTTTAATATGCAGCCAGTTCTTGGAAATCCAGCTCTTTAGATCTACAAGAGGGGGCCAGAAACCATGAAAATGAAAAATTGCAGCACAAGAGGAAAACCGTTCTTCTAATTGGAAGACTTTTTCTGCTAAATCAGGGTCTAGAGATACTCTGATAGGTTTTAAGGCACTTACCGACAATACATGGGCAGGCCCAAATGAAGCATGAGGCAAAGCACCATGTAAATCCACTTCAAAGGCTGCCACATCTGTGAAAGTTCTTCCCCTAGGCTCAAACCCTGAACCGGGAGCAAAGGCAGTACGCTTAGCCGAAGTCTCTCCTCCCCCCGCAGAAAAAATTGCTTTAGGGGCAAACATATCCCTCCCCTCGCTAGTAGAAGGATCCCCATCCGTAACGGTAACCTCAGCCACACCGGCTACCGGGACCACGGCAACCGATTTCAAATTTTGAGTGAGCGCCATTAATCAGAATGACTTAGTAAAAATGAGTTAATTTATGTGTATCCAAAATATTTATGATCCAAAGTTATTTGTTTACTTTATTTTATTTTTTGTTAGTGAGAGTTGGTTCAAGGGAATTAATTGGATTCTATAACCACCCTTAAAATATTTATAATATTTTACCTATTTTACCTTCCTTGTAAATAATCTCATCTTGAAATAATACAATATCAAATTTTTGGAAGTATTAATCAAATTTTTACAATACAATAATTTTCATTTACCTGTGTGTGAGCGGTCCTATTTGTGTTATCATAGCTTAGATGAAGGAGGAAGCTATGTAAGGAAAGGAAGATAGAGAAATTATTTAGAAGTTGTGAACATTTTTCAAATGTTTGAAAATTTAAATTATCATTTTTTATTCTTGTAATTTTTTTTAAAAATAAAATAATAATAATAATAATAATAATAATAATCCTTAGGTTGTACGATCCATATCTATTTTATACACCCTATGATCATGTGTTAGTGGAAAAACAATTGTCTTAAAAGGTAAAATCTATTTTGAAATCCTTGTTTTGATGGCTATATACTCTAAAAATTGATTTGTAAGGCCAAATCAACCATTATATGACCCAAATATCACCAAAATTAATTTAAATACTTCTCAATCTATTTTTTTACAAACAATTTCAATTTGTTTAGCTTGAAAATAGATTTGAGATCCCTGTATGGTATTTGGAATCTATTTTAGTATTAAAAATAGTTGTATGGCCTAGAAAATTAGAAAATTCATTTTGCAAGCTCCTATGACAATTTTTATGGCATGTTGGTATGCATAAATGAATTTATCTAGCATTAAAAATTCATGGTTGGCTAGTAATTTATTCAAAATATCTCAAAACTCTTCCTGAAAGAAATTGTATGGTTTTGTATTGATTTCAATCACTAAAAACAAGTTTTGAGGAGAACCCACATGTTGGTACAATGTGTCAATGAAGGCCATGGCATGATCATACTTGGTATGGCAAAATAATAATCCATTGGCTTGATTAGATTTGGTATGGCACAATCGTAATCCATTGATTTAATTCTAAATTTATAGTGTTTTATTTAATTAGGTCCCACAAGAAGACAATAATGTGATTTTTACTTTGCATTAATTTCATGGGTAAATTTATTTTCATAGATAAATTTTTGAGTGTGATTTTTTTACTTGCAAATATTGATTTATTTTTTATTTTGAAAACTCTAATTAAAATATTCTTTTCATGTCTCATAATTGCCTATAGAGCACTTGGTGAGTTATCATTTTCTAAGTCACTTGATGAAAGCTACAAGTCAAGATTTCAAACCACCAGAGTACTATTTTTCTCAAATTTTCTTTTGATTGCAAACTTTGTCACATTCATCATTGAATAACTTGCCTTACAACATGTTTTTCAACAAACCAATATTTTATTTAAAGGTGGTTATGTGACCAGTTGAATATGTTTTTGGATGTTTTACACACATCAAAATGGTTAGGTATATGATTTGAAACTTCTTTTTATGGTTTTTGTGACAAATGTATTGAAAATGATATATATAGGTGCATTTTTGGTGGAAATTGATACCTTTAAAATGAAAAGTTTTAGAATATTATCCCATATTTGTGTTATTAGAGACAATAATTTCCTTTATAAATCCATCAAGGTCCTTGTGATTGACTAAGTTTAAGTATCAAACTAGAGGTTAGAGGATCTGTTGGAGGTTGGAGGACTATTCCCCTTCTCCAGTTAGCTATTCTCTTGAAGTTTGGGTCAAATGTTTGAATTGAAATTTTGGTAGTAATAGTATGTTTATTTTAATTAAAGTTTTGTATTTCTATCCATGATATTCATGACATGGAACATACATTATTGTTTGATTTTATTTCTCTTATTGCATAAATTGTCACCTCTCACTTGATAAGGGAGAAGATATAGCATTGGTATGCATTTAATCAAACATTAGTGATAGTACGAGTTGATGGGGATTGTTAACACCAATAATGTTGAGCAAAAGTTGTCAGCATTTATTGAACATTAGGGAGATGTGTCATACATAGTATAGGTTGGTCGCTTTTATAGGCTTCTGGGTGGAGTCTTATGTGGATTGATGTAGTTAGACAAGCCTTGATTGTGTTCTACTAAAATATGATACAATGATCATAGGGGATGAACAAGCCTTGATCATGTTCAGTGACATTTTATGTCAAAATTCTCAGGGTGAGATTCTATAAGGAACGACATTGATTTTTGGTCAGTACTAAGATGTACAGTATACTAGTTTTAATTGCTTAAGAGATTATTTAATGACTATAGCCATTGCTCTAGTTATTTAATCTTATATGACCCTTTGGATCAAGGTGTTTTTTTGGATTATTTATGATCCAAAGTTATTTTTTTAGTTTATTTTCTGGTTTATTAGTGATAGTTGGTTCACAAGAAATAATTAGATCCCATAACCACCCATAAAAGCTTTATAAGATTTTACCTTGTAAATAATCTTATCTAAAAATAATACAATATCAAAATTTGTGTAAAGATTAATCAAAATTTTATAATGTAATAATTAGAATTTACCTATGTGTGAGTAGTCTAATCAATCCACATACAAGATAGAGGAATGGTGGTTGAGAACCTTGGACTCAAGTGTAGTTTAATTATACAGAAGTAACGATCATAAGTGCATAATTTTATGTATAAATGTTAATTTTAGTGTCTACATTTTATTCTAGTAATGAAACAAAGTGAAATTACTAAAGTAAAATGAAAATTACATCCCTAAACTTACCTATGAAGAAAAATATTGAATGTCTATCCCATGTTGAGTTGTGATTTGCATAATCCTATAATGAAACATTCATAAATCAATCATTACTAAGAGTGAAAAATGAAATCAAAGATAAATAAATTATAGATCAAATAAAAAGGAAAGAATATACCTTTTTGGGCACTGAATGTTTATCTTTTTATAGTGCAAAACTCATGACTAAAGATGGTGATTTCTTTCTTCATTGAAGTACTTCTATTTGACTATGCATTCCCAAACCCTCATCAATGGGAAAGTGTGTTTAATAACTCGAGGGTCTGATTTAATTCATCATTGGAGACTCAAGGTATTAGATCATATTTTGGAATCCTTATATGAATCCCTATAGAATATTTGGGGCAAAAACTGGTATAAAATTAGTGTAAAAGGGGCAAATAAGCTAATGTAGAAGGAATAAGATTTATTTTGGTCCAAAATTAGTGAAAAATAGTTATGTGACTAATTTTTATGTATACAACATACAAAATAACATGGATTTCCATTCCTTATGCAGAAATTAGTGTAAAACTAAGCCATAAAGTGATCATGTGTAATACACATACCTCAAATAAGATATCTGAGCATATTGATTATGTAAACTAGGTTATATTAGGTGATTTTCTAGGAAAAAAAACCTATGTAAAATATGACACACATGAGGCCCCTAGTCTAAGAAAAAATGGAATATAATTTTGTATAAACCTTGAATTATCACTTTGTATCTGATGAAAATTGTTCTGCCAACTAAGCTTGAGTTTGGGAATTCTTTAAATCAATGTTTTGGTTTGTTGGGACATAAGCACACTATTTTAGACAACACCCTACACTCTAGTATAAATAGAATAGGATTATTTGAAATTAATTTATTGTTATAATCTTGGTAAGAACTGTGATAAACTAAGTAAAACCTACAAATTTATATATATGCACTATATTGTAGCAGCTTAGTAATGCATTATGTATGCCCCTATTTTGAGATGAGATGTGAAGCTTGCACAATAAAATAACTCAAAATAAAAATTTATGTAAATGATGTTATAGAAAGATTGAAATTTTGATTAATAATGAAAACATTGGAGATCATGACATCATCATACAAAATTGAGCTATATAGTAATGTAAGATACATGGGGAACCAAGAATACATAGTGACATTGGCAAGACATATGTTGGTAATTAGATATGTAATAATTAGTGATCAAATTTAAAATACAAATATGAACTAGAATAAATTAAGGAGGATGTATGATATCCATCATGGCATCAAAAATTTGAGAAGTTACATGATATTCATCATGGCAATTAGATATTGGGCAAACTGGGATCTTGTTGAAGAGAATTTGAAAAATGATATATGTATATTTTTATAAGTGTTTAGGTGGGGATTATTTGAATAATTTTTAGATCCGAGGACTTATTTACCTCTATGATTAGATGACTCAATGGGATGAATAATTCCCTATGCATTCTTTCCTAGTTCCTATCCTTGCTAACCCATTTTTGTAAGTATTGAGATTATATTGCATTGCACATGCATTATTAGATGCAAATAATCCATGTGTAGTTATAGGAGGCACTATACAACTATGAATAATAGGTTTCACCACTATTTGAGTACAAAGTTCCATATGAGGAACATAATTCTATGTAGGTTTCATGAGGTGGCAATACTTAAATGGTTCTTGATCCATAAGACATGTATAGATGTGTCCTTGGTAATTAAACTTTAAAAATTATTGTAAAGTGGAAGGAATAACTTGCATGTCATGAATCCAAAGGTATTCCAAGTAAGATGTCATAGTTAAGATCATTGGGCATGACTTGATAAGGAATAGAAATAGTTCTAGGACCCAATACAAGATTTAATATTATCATTTCTAATACCTTACAAGGAATATTTTCAAAACCTATAATATTCATTCATGAATAATTTAAGTTCTCAGCTTTGGTATTAACTATTCGAAGAAAATAAATATTACAAATATTTATCCTTAAACCATTATTGACTGTCACTCATTTAACACCCATGTTGTTGATTTGAAGCTAAATGTATTTGGGTAAATACTAATTAATAAGATGTGGTGGTGGTAATTATTATTTTTTGAAAGATAGAGATTAATCTATCCATCATAATGTATTAATGATAGAGGCCACATAATTTGGTTCAACATCACATGGAACCGTAATGTCATGTAATTATGTATTTAAAATATCCTTATAACATGTTTGATTGTTAGAATAATTCTAGATGGAGATCTTTGCTAGTTTGATTTTAAGTTGATCAATAAGATTATACATCAAGGATCTATCATTATAATAGAAATGATGGAACTCATGTCCAATTTTGGTGATAATAACATGGACTACAAGGTCTAATATAAGCTTGAGATGAATAGTAGAAGTGGGATGGTAGCTGAGATAATTTCGAAGTCAATGGAAATTATGAATGAATAAAACCAACTATGGTCTCTGACGTCAAGTAGTAATAGGTGGAAATGAAAGTTGAATCATTTGATAATATGCATCATGGATTGACCATTTATTAATCTCATGACTAATATTGAATTTTGTCTTTTGAATTACAATATGAAAACATGGTTGTACGTATAAATTAAAGATTTTACATGTGATAGGAAAACAAAATGTAAACAAAATAAAGAAAATTTGAACCCAAAAATAATAAATAGATTCACTCATTATAATAATGATTAAACATTATCGTAAATACTATAATAAAGAAGGGGATAAGAAATTTAAAACTATAAAACCCTAAAAAATATAGAAAAAAACACTAGGGAAAACTAGGGTTTTGTAATGCTCTACAATGAAATGCATTCACCAATATGTTTTGTCAAGAAATGGGTTGAGGAAGTACTAAACCATAATTAATAAGGAAAATTAGTATCCACAAAAAAATATTTATCCAAGCATATAAAAATGAATGGATTTAATAAGGATAATTAATATCCATAAAAAATATTTATCACTATGACAAAATGTACCCATGTTATTTTTACAATAGAGATTAAAAAAGGGTTTTTGATAGTGGATTTAAAAATTCATGTAGTTTTGATAGGACGACATGCACAAAATATATTTTGCAACATAGTGATTTAAATTTTAAGGGATTTATGGAGTTTAAAATCCTAGGTTGTTAAGGGTATGGAATATTAAAATTAGGGAATAAATATGCAATAATTATAGCCACTAATTTGTACAATAATTGATCTAATTTGATTATTCTAAATTTTTTAATGAACTACACAAAGATATACTTAGATGGAAACTGACTGAGATAGGAGAATGACAAGTTGAAACTTGGCACCAATACTATGTAGACTATCTCAAACTAGAAATAGGTGTCAAAAACCTTAGTGGATAGTAGAATAGTCCTTTGGATGGTAGCACACCATTATAGTATACTCAGGGGCATGATAGTGTTCTCTTACAACAAACAATATGAACTTAGGGATATGCCTTCACCTAAGTTTGAGACACCTAACTTTGTGTAGACAAACCCTGATTTGTTGTCTATGATTTGTTTTGACTAATTTGGAAGTGAAACCCTAGACCTCCATGTTGTTAGGGTATTTAAGGAACATAGGTATAAAAATTGTAATCTTAGCTAAATAGGCTAGACATGACCTCAACACCCTATTGTGTTGAGATTTGCCTACATACCAATAACTTGAGAGGTGTTCAAGCCATATGTAGTTATCCCAGTCTAAGTGTTGGTATAAGTGCAAGTGAATGATAATATGAGTATCAGTTTGAGTGTGAATTGAGACTAGAAATATGAGTAATTTGAGATTAGGACTATTATAGATAGCTATATGTATAATTAGGGTAGAATAGGGATCAATGATCTTGATTTTCACAACTTGTTTTTGAGCTTATTTATGTGTATTTGCATTAGATTTCTAACTAGTGGGTAAAGGGATAAAATGGTGTATATGTACTGATATGGTGCTTGTCAAGATATGGAATAGGTTTATGTTGACCCTAAGGTGTTTTGAGAAATTAAAATATGTCCATTAGAGGATAAAATAGGTAATGGATATTAGTACGGTCCCTTGGTCACTAGTGTAATGTGCTAGTATCCAAAGGGTTGCACTAGTGTCCAAGTGATTCAATATGATGTACTAGGGGCTTGGATGCCTAGAATAAGATTATTTTTGATAAATTGGGGATGGTTTAGAACCACATGAAAGTTGGATAAGGATTTGAATTGGCTCTAAGATAGGTTTAGGGCTAAGCTAGGGATAGGGTGGTCTCAAGTGACACTCATTGCCCTCAAGTGACATTTTATGTGACTAAATTCCTCCCCCCCCCCCCGCCCCCCGCCTTATTATAAAAATGCAAAAAAGTGAAATGACTAGGATAAAAGAAAAAGAAGTGTACCTAGACTTACCTATAAAGTGAAGCTCATGAATTTAGGTCTAATTTTTTAAAGCAAGATCCATTATGTATCCTCATTAGGTACACATACCAATACTAAAACCTAGTAACAACTCATGTGTATGTAGTTGGTGATCAAACTAGTGAATATATTGGACTGATCTTATGGCTTGATCAATCCCTATGTGTTGGTGGTTCAATACATCAACTCAATTTTCATTCCATCATTTCCCACCCCTATTTGGTGTATCATAATCTATTAATAAATTGGATTATAAGGGTGGATTTCCAAACCTATTGAAGCTTCTAATTACCTCACAAGTGATCTTCAGTGTCGATAAACATTTCTCATTTTAGGATTCAAAGAATCCAAGGCATGAGTTAAAGTTTGTGACAATTCTATGATGTATGTGGTGGAACAGAAGTAGAGTACAAGAATTGTATGTAATATTTATTTAATTTGGTGGTTGGGAGCCATTAGGGTCTAGATATTTGTGATATTTATAGCCAACAAGTTAATCTAAATGGATATTCACAATGATCTTCAAACTAGGTGAGTTATGATAAATAAAATAGAAAAAGGAAGGGTAAGGCAGAAAAGAGAACGTGATTGTAATCTCCCCTCTAAAATATTATAACAAATTTCTAATTAATTTGAGAATACATGAATAAATTTGTGGCATAAAATAGTATAAAATTAGATTGCATCACAAACCAAGAAAGCTTTAAAAGAGATATATAAACCACAAGTAAGAACCAAGTTTGCTACCATAACTTGAATAACATATGCACATCTAAATCTAGAGTAAATAAAATGAAGTATACCTAAGATATTTTAAATTAATCTAGCATTATCACAAATTAATAGCCATATGATATAAAATTTAGCTAAAAATATAGAGAACCATTCACATTTAATACAATAACATGCAATTGAGAGATAACATTGGCTTTCAACAAACTATTCAAACAATCTTTTCAACATTCCTTAGTTGTATTAAATGATCTCTTGTATAAAAATTGCTCAGAGTCTCTCCCTTTACAAAATTGTAACCTTTGCCTATTTATAGGAAACATATGTGGTATACCAATTATCTTTTCAAAATATCCATGCGTATGATAAGATATCTGTCCTTAATACAAAGATTACAATGCAAAAGGCTTTCTATGCCAATTTTGACAAAAGGACTAACATATGCTAACAGACTAGCATATATATTATAAAAGAATATTCTTTTATGCTACATTGGTGGGTCCCTTGGGTTACTACTTAATGATGTTGTTCACCTTATCATATTTTTCTCTGATTATCTCAAAATCTACTACAAGTTTTGTCAAACAATCCTCTTCTTGACCTGCCAATGTGTTAAATTCTTTGTCACTTTTGGCTTTAAGTTCTTGAATGCATTAAGCCTATGTAATCTGCTTCCTTGATGTAATGGTGAAATCAAAGACCTTCTAATTATCATTAATAGGCTGGCCTTGGTTATCCTTGATGTTCTATATGAAGGTATTGACCCTTCACTTGAATTCTTCATCATCCATCAGGCATGTGGCATTGATATTAGAAGGGTTTACTAATAGTGCCTTAAATAGCTTCTCCATTCTTTCTATCAAGCCTATGTCCTCCTCCATGAAGATATTGACACTGTCACACTAGTTTCTTAGGTCTAATATCTTATCTTTAATGACTCCTAAGATGGCATGCAAATGCTTCAACTTGATGATCTTGATGCCTTAGACCTACTTGGTGTTATGGATATTAATCAATTCAGTTTCCTAATCTCTAGAGTTCTACCACTAAGTGATTAATTCTTGTGCTTTCCCAATTTTATGGGTTAAGGTATTTGATCTGAGCTTCAAGACCTTCAACCCTTTAAACTTATTAAATAAGGACTTATTTAGTAGTTTCATTATATCCTTAGGGACTAGAAGTGTAACCTATGCTTCCAAGTATTTATTCTCCTTTTCTAGATTGGTGATCCTCTGTTGCATCCCTTTGATTCTAGCCAAGGTCATTGCTAATTGGGCCATCACCAAACTTACCACATCCTCTTAATTGATGGGATGTTTCCCTACTCCCTACCCTTATACAAGAGTTAGGCCTATAAAAGGTTCCACCTTCTGAAAGGTGAACTCCTTAGTGCCAATGGTAGTTTTATTAGTTGTCACCCTTTCAAACCCTATTGTATTTAGATTATACATGATAGTAGCTACTAGATCAAAGAGTTTGGGTGTTTATAGGGTTTCAATCCCAATTCCATTTGATGCTCCTAGATCTTTTATGTTCTTGCCATTTTCTTTGGATGCTTGAATAATTCTTCTTTCCTCTTGCTCCTTCATGATCTCCTTGATCCTAGGTTTGACATTGTCAAGAAAATCTCCACCTATAGAGCTCGTAATTTCTAGTGAGTGTGATTGGGAAGGCAATTTTTAGAATTTCTCATATATGAACCCGTCAAGAATGACATATCCATGTATGCGGAACTCATCACTAAATAAATTTACTTTATTATTGGGATGGGTCCATGTCACCTTTGGTATTTTGGAGGACCTAGGGACAAGAGCCAACTCAACTTCCCTCTTCTTTTGTGTGACAGGGACCAATTCCAATGTCATTTCTTTCCCCTTATCTTCATCACCTATTTGAGATCCTTCAATTTGTGCCACCTTAGCTATGGCTCCCTCATCTTCTTGATCAAACCCATAGGTCTCTATAAGTTCTTTGAAGAATTCTTCCACCATCTCATATGGTTCTAGGGAAACCATATCTATGTGTTCCATTAGAGAAGCTGGTTTTGGAGGCTAGGCTAATGATGAAGGGTGTTCTTCTAGCCTTTCTTCTAGTTTCTTCTCATGAGGACCTTGAATTTGGAGTGCTTGTTGTTATGGTTGACTTAGAGGTACACTAGAAATGGAAGGTAGTAGATGATACTTCAATGGGTTCATTTACCATCTCTCTCTAATTGGTTTATCCTCTCTTTGTATTTTGTGTTCAAACTTGAAACCATACTACCTGCACCTAACAAGGACTTCCTCAAAGTTTGTAGCTTTGGTGTAAAAATGGTCATATGGACCAACCCTATGCTCATAGGTTACTTTAGTTAGTTGATTTGACTAAAAATGAGGGACAAACTTATTATTAGGGTCCCATTCCTTTAGGTCATCCTTATGAAAGTAGAAGGCATCCCTATATCTAGACATGATGTCCAATTATTTCTAGTCATAGATTAAATTTCTCCCAATCAAGAATGGGAAAGGATGCATAATGCCGTTCCTCTTCTCCCTACAAACATTATCAATTCTTTGGAATATTTGGTGACCAATTTCTTGCTCAGCTAACTTGAGGGGGACATAGACAGACAACCTAAATGGTTGGATCATGATCCCTTCTATTTTGATAATGGTGTAGTCTAGATATTACCAAATATCTCCCATGAGTTCAACATGCTTCTTGACAAAAGGGTGTATCTTGGGCATGGGTTTCCCTATGATGTTTTAAACCAATGTAGGATATATGTAGTCAAAAATGAATTTCATATGATCCATATAATTCAAGATGTATAACTTGGAGTAATGGTGGGATATAGTGATTATGCCATGAGAGGACCAATTTTTTATACTAGGAATATGAGTGGATGCCATTAATGAGTCAAACATATAGGACATCATGGTGAATTGTCCTTCTCTTAATGCCATAAAATTATCTCCCCAAGTGGATGCTAATCAAATCTCTAATGGGTGGAGTTAGATTCTCTTCCACCATGAAGTAAATGTAAGGAACCCACTTGGTGTCTACTTATGTTGTGGTGGTTTCCCCTAAAGATCTACACAATAGGGTCATAATGATCCTAATCCCTTTTATAAATTGAATGATAGGGATTTTACCATCATGGTTCCTAGCTACATGAGTTCCTTGGATTAACCAAAGTCTCAGGATAACATCTAGATTATGCTGGGTAGTCCATTCTTTGATGGAAGGGAGGTCTATGTGATCTCTAAAGAGCTTGTAGTATCCTTAAAAAGGTACTGGGGCAATATAGTCAATTCTAATTGACCCTCCTTCTTTGATGATCCAGTCATTATCTATTCTAAAATCAACAAACAAGGGTGCAAGGATGTTAATGTAATGTAATACCTTAGGTTTAGTAGTAGCTTGATGAAAACCTATCATTTGAATTGAAACTAGGTCCTCAAAATTTCTCTTTGTGACTACCACCCTTTTTTCATTAGATTATAGAGGTTGCAGCTCCTCAATTATGAATAAAATCTTAGACCAATTCTTCATGCCATTAGCCAATGATCTTGTGTCTAATTTGGTATCTCCAAAGTGCCTTCCTTTATGGTCTATAAATAGATACATATCTACCTCTTTTTTCCTCTATTGCCTTATTACTGCCATGATCTTAATTGTCTTGGAATATGACTAGTATTGATTCTCAGGATGACACTTCAAGCTTGCTTAATATAGTTATGTCCTTAACAATCAAGTTTTGAGGCTTTAATTTAAGGTTTAGGGATTTAAGCTACTCTGGTAGAGTTTTTGAGGCTTAAATGATGAAGGTGATAACTTTCATTAATGTATTCATGTCTCAGATCTTATGGATGGCACCACTTATGCAAATCCTATCTTTTGGGTACACCAAATCTTAGGATTGTCCTTTAATGCTTACACAATGCCTACATGGACCTTCTTAAGCTTGTTCTTATGGTACTCCTATGGGAATTCCTTTCAAAATTAGTTGTTGGCTGTTAAATAAAATACTTTATGTCACTCCATTGGATTAGGATCCTAGGATGAGTGTGAGCCTTTGATTAAGATCTTGGAGGTCCTTTTTGATTGGTCACTTGGATCCTAGATGACCCAGTTATGCCAAGTGGTGAATTTTATCTTCCTTAGGAAATGACTAGATTTGGTTGATCCACATGTTGAACTATCAGGCTCTAGGGTCCTTAGTTTAAAATTCCACCTTCACTTTTCACCGTTGGAGCAAAATCAATGATCAATTGAGAACCATTGATCATGATCCATGAGGTCAAAGTTGATTGGTTAAGGGGTTGGCTATGGTTAAATTTGATGGTTTTACTAATGTCAAAGATGTCCTCATGAACATCAAATTATGGGAGTGAAACTATTAAATTTAAGCTCACAAGGTTCCTCTAGCTAAATAATAGTGTACCATACATTGCATTCTCAATGTTATTAGGAATTTGGGGTTGATGCAGTCTATTAGATCAAGTTAGGTGATGAATGTGAATGATTGATCATGATTTGAGAGGTCTTCTGTAATTATCTTAGCTTTGTATATCTTTGATCTTGCACCATTAGATCAAGGTCATTAAGTGAATGCAGATAGTCAGATCCTATAAGATGCATGAATATTAAGTTAGTTTGTGGTACACATAGGCTTAAGCTGAGGGGTTAACCTTAGATTAATAGTATTGAAACACACTATGGTATAAGTTTCAATATGATAAGCCTAAGGTTTAAATGTTTATAAGGTTCCCTTTTAGACTATGGATAAAAGTTTGGATAGGGTTTATTTTTAAGGCCTTGCTAATGTCAACTAGCATCCTCATGAATGTCAAATGATGGGAGCGAGGTCATCAAAATAAATGTCATAGAAAATTTTATAGTGAGTAGGGTTTAGTGCATAGTCCATCCTAGGATGATCTTATGCCATTAGATTGGGACTTTGGGGAAGCACATCAAATTATAGCATGACACATGTAGTTTAAGATCCTTGAGGCATCATCCATGTTGAACAAACACCAAGATGTTCAGAATTAAAACTTAGGCTTAAACACTAATAAGTTTTTAGACTAGGATGAAAAGGGGCTTGTGGACATAACATTTAAGGAGGTTAAGAGGGATTTAAAATGGGGAAGGAACATAAAATGGGACTTAAGTATAATTTTATGTCAAGTTTTAGGCATGTTTGAAAACATAATTGAGCCTTGATGTAAAATTAAACTTAGTGTCATTTTAAAAGGACCAATTACTGCTAAATTTTCTCCCATGAAAATTTGAATTTGAACCCTTAAGGTTTTTGCTTAGGAACCCTATCTTCCTCCATGAAACCTATACTTAGCCATCCAAGGGAAATAATCAATAGGGTTAGATTATAAAGCATAATTAAACATGCAAGGATCCATCCCTTTTTAGGTGGATGATTTTCAAATTCTAAAGAGAATAACCTCATAAAATCTAGACCAAGATATAGATGTTTTGAAATATTTACAAGGGTCCCTATTTTTCAATGCAAAAAAAATGGGGTATGTTAGTCTAAACACTAATGGTGACTCATGAGGGAAAAATAGCAATATGTTAGAACTAAAAACTATGGTTTAAACCAACACATAAGTCCTTTATCTCCTTTGATCCATATATCATTACTTAAGTCAATTCAAGGTTAAAAAAAGCTTAAAATGTGTAGAATTCAAATCCTCATGTCATATCCTAAACATGTTGTGTGTGCTTTGATTCTACTTACAATTTATCATGAGACTTAAGGGAATAACATTGAGGTTCATATCCTTTTGACCATTGCATCTGACTTTGAGCATATTTATATATTCTTTTAGGAATAATTATTCTTAGTTTAAGGAAGGCTTGGGAATCGGTCTACTACCAGCCAGATGTCCATAGCCTTAATAGAGATACCTTTGGATTCCCTCATGGCCTTGCTCCACTACCAGCCAGACATCCATAATCTTTGTGGAGGCTGCTTGAATCACCTTTGACTTTGCATCTTTTGATTTAGCATTAAGTACCTAGTTTGTGTCTTTTTGCTTTTTAACAAAGGTTGGGAGCCAAGATATCTAGGTTTTAAGGATTTGGTCAAATATTTTGGCCTTAGGATAATCACCTTTAGCTGAAACCTTAATCTCATATAAGGATGTGTTTTAAGTGCAAGCATGCATATGCCTTAACTTTTGAACTATCCTTCCACATACATGATTCTTCTTACAACATAACTTTGGTCTTAGGTAATGTTTTGGATCTATGGGGGGGGTAACTGAATTCCATGTGAGTCTTTTATAAGTCTCTATATTATAACACAATACTATATTATAGCCTTAGGTCCTCTTATGCAGGATTCATGCCCTCACTTGAAATACTTAAATTTTGAGCAATTCTAAATATGGATAGTCTATGAGACTTTATTAAAATAAAGAAACAAAAATAAGAAAAAATGACAAAGCACAAAATAAATAAATAAATAAGAAATAAATAAACACATAAAAAAATATATCCAATCCAAGCAGGAATATAAAGCAATAAAGGAAACTAACTAGCTTACCTACTCTAACTCTAAGAAATCTTACATATATTATTCCATGAAGACCCCTGGTGGAGTAGTAGAAAAGTAATGCTTGAGGTATTTCCCATTCATGGGTAATGTCAATTCTACTTCTTGAAGGTCTTTCAAAATGAAAGTGTTATTTCCCAAGGGCCCTACAATTTGGTATGGGCCAATCCATAATGGTGGAAATTTACCATGCTTGCCCTTAGGTTATGATGCCTTGTCCCAAACAAGGACTAGGTCTCCTTGTCTAAACACTTTTACCTTGGATCTTTTATCAAACCATCTTTTCACAATTATTTGATGTTACTAAAGTTTGTGAATGCCTTGTCTCTAGCATCCTCCATCTAAATGATGTCCAACAACCTGTAATTGGCCAGATCTTTTCTTTCTTCCATGTAGTCCATTATGAATGTGAACGTGGGTAACTTGAGGGTGATGGGAAAGACAAGTTCTTGGCCATACACCAATAGGAATGGTGAAGTCTTGAGTGCCTACTTAATCTTTATTTTATCATCCCATAATGCATATTTAAGGAGTTTATGCCATATTCTAGGCTTGTCTACAATAGACTTTTTGATGGCCTTAATAATATTTTTGTTGGTAGATTCAAAAACTCCATTTCCTTGAGGATAGTGATTGAAGGGAAAATTCAAAGATATGTCATTATCATAAGACCATTTATTAATTTTAATGGATATGAATGTAGATCCATTGTCACAAACTAAGGTAACTGGGGTTCAAAATTTGGTACAAGTATTTTCTTCCAGGAAGTTAATCACTTCCTCTATCCTACATCATTTGGTGGTTATAGCTTCAGTCTACCTTTTTAAATAATCTTCAGTATTTAGGACATAATTATAGCCTTAAGAGGAATTGGGATTATAGCTCCTACAAAGTATAAACCCCACTATGCAAAAGGTTTGTCTACCATCATAGGTTGTAAAGACATGGCTGCCTTTGGCTCTTTTGTGCTAAAAATCTAGCATGAGTGGCACTCTCTCACATGTTTGTGAGAATCCTTGAAAATGGAGGGACAATAGTACCCAATGTTGATAATCTTGTGGGTTGTGGTTCTCCATAAAGGATGTCCACTACCTAACTTTTCATGAAAAGTAGACATGATTTGAGAAGCCTCTTCTTTGGACACACATATTAAGTAGATCCCTTCAAAGTTATTCCTATAAATGAATCCATTTTTGATGAGGTAATGGGATGATTTGAGCCTTAAGGATCTCATTTATTATCTGGTGAGTCCTAGGGGATAGCTACCTTTGATGAGATGTATTGAGAGTCATACCATTCATTAGGCTAGAAGTTTTATTGATCCACTTGCATGACATGAAGTTTAGGATTAGTATTCATAATCATCTGGACTAGGCCTTGATATTTCATCAATTTTTAAATCTTCATCTCTATATCCTACTCTTTTAGGATTTCCATCCACTTGCATCTTCTTTCCCCAAGCTCATTTTGACTTAACATAAACTTTATGGCTGGGTTTGGTAAGATGGCATGTAACTTATTTATAAGGATGTAATGCTTGAATTTTTTTACTACTTTCACTAGTGCATAGACCTGCTTATCAATCAAGGAGTAGTTTACCCCTATATTTATAAATTGGTGCTCATGAAAGCTATAGGGTGATCATTTCCATTCACCTTTTGAGTCAAGAATACAACCATGGTGTGGTCAAAAGTAAATGAATACAAGTAAAAGTCCTTTAAGAAGTTAGGACTTATCAAGATTAGGGTTTGACTAATTGCCCTTTTGATGTTAGGAAAAGCCTTCTTGGATTCTTCATCCCATGAAATTTTAGCATCTTTCTTAAGCATATCATTCATAGGTTTGAAAATCTCGACAAAACCTCTTAGGATCTATGTAAATACCTTATTTGGTAATGAAATGCCCCAATTATTTTCCTTCAGTGACATAAAAGATGCTTTTCTTGGGGTTGAGAGATATACCATACTTCATTTACCTTTCAAATACTTGCTTTAGGTTCATGAAATGGTCCTCTCTATTTGTGGAGAACAATGTAACATCATCCATGTATATAATGATGCATTTACCCACTAGACCTTGGAAAGCATGGTCCATGGCCCTCTTAAAGGTGGTTCTTGCATTAATCAAGCTAAATGGAATTTTTTTGTAAGCATATGTTCCTTGCTTAGTAGTGAAATTTATCTTCATCCTATCTTCATAATTAATAAGTACTTGGTTGTATTTATAAAATCCATCTAAAAAATACATCATGGCTGACCTGAGACAACCTGGATGAATCAGTCAAGTGAAGGCAGGGGGTAATTGTCCTTTTTTAGATACTCTATTCATATTTCTAAAGTATATGCACAATATTATTTCCCCATTCTTCTTTTTGACTTGGACCAAGTAGGAAACCTGAGTGGAATGCCTAATAGGAAACAAAATCCTTGCATCCAGTAGATTCTTGACCTCTTTAAAGATAATGGATTATAAGATAGGGTTGACTGGCCTCTATTTTTGTCTAAAGGGTTTTTAACTCTCCTTGAGAGGTATAGTATGACTAATAACCCTTAGATCAAATATTTTTAGATCTTCATAGGACCAAAAATTTACATCTTTATACTTTGTAAGCAACTCCATGGCATTTTTGTTTTCCATTTTAGTGCAAACCTTTCCTATGTTTACTTATTGAGGTTGTGCATGTGAGCCAAGATCCATTGAATGATAGTCCTTACCATTTACCTTATGTACCTTAGGTATCCCAATAATCTTGTCTTGGTCAAACAACCTTTCCAATGAGATTATCCCTTTAGGTATCTTATTGTCACTCAATTGGATGACTTTACCATTAAGCTCTCTTTCAGGAAAACTTTCATCAAGTTCATCAATGATGTGAGCTTTAAAGGCTCTAGAATTAGTCAAGAAATCCATAATTTGTTGATCATCATTAAAGACTTGAAAGTGATTCACATTATCAAGGACTGAGGGGTATGGCACTAGCTCAATATTGAAGTTAGGGGAGTCATGATTGGGCATAAGGTTAGCTACAATAGAGGCCATCTCATCAACAACTTTATTTTCTTCCCTATGGATAGACATGATGTTGAAAGTATCAAAATATTCCATTAGGTACCAAAATCTAAACTTGTACCTTTTAAGATAAGATAGCCTACATTGATACTTACTCCTTACTTGATTGGCCACTAATTTAGGATTCCCATAAATAAGAAATTCCCTAACTTTGTGCTTAATAGCAAGTTGCAATCCTAGAATGAGAGCTTCATAATCACCAAATTATTGGTGTATGGGAATTATAACCTATAGGATGCATGATATTGCTTTTCTAGAGGGTCTATCCATACAATACTAACCCTTGATCTTGATTTGTACCTAGCACCATCAACATACAACTTCCATAGGCCAAGTATAGTAGGAGGGTCTTTAGAACTGGGATATTTTATAGTCTCTAAAGTGAAAACTCCTAGATCATAGTCAAGGAAGTTTACCTTTTCATTTATAGCATTGTATTTTGTTATTATGTGTCTCATCCTTGATTCTCTTTTTACCTTTATTTAATTAGAAAACCTTTCCAAGGAAACCATAAGTGGGAGTAGTCAGTAGAAATGTATCCATTCAAGGCCTTAGTCCATTCTCTACTTAAGACAAATCCATAAGAACTAGGAATATCCACCACTTATATGTCAATAAATTGTTTAACCCTTGGTTAATTATCCAACTGCATATGTACATTCAATAACTCCCCAATGAATTTGACTCTTGAATTACCCAATTGTGTGACTACCCTATTAGACTTGATTGGGGTCAAACCAAGTTGTTCACATATCCCAGTAAGCATGATTTTTGTTGAGGCTCTAGAATATAAAAGGAAATTATGGGCATTTTCCCCAAATATCCTAACTATAAGCAATAAGGGTGGGGACTCTACTTTGGTTACATGCATAGTCAAATTTGCACTATCACTCTTAGGAGGCTTCCCAAGTTTCTTGGGCAAGGATTCCAAGAGTAAATATATTTGTTCTATAATATGAGTTAGCTCATGTAGAGTAATATTGGCTTTGATCTTGTTCATATCTTCCACAATGTTGTAACTAGTTTTGCATGAAGGTCTAGTAGTAGGTTTGGAAGAACTATCCTTAGGTGGTTCAGGATCATTCCTTGATGTAGTGGCTGGAGGAGTCATATAACTGTTAGGGGGGTTGAATTAGTAATGGATTATTTTTTTCTTTATTTATCAGAGGGTATGTCTTCAATAATTGATGGAATGCTTGAATCTCTTCAAGGATATTCTCAGGCTCATTATCTTTGTGGAAAAGGAATTGAAATGTCTCTACCATGTGCACTTGGTCAAATGGCTTGGATCCAAAAGAAATTATAGTAGTATCTTTGTTTGGGACTAATTAAAATGCGTTAATATTTTCTTGGAAAGCTTCAAAGGATTTACACAACTCAATGTAATCAATATAACCATGTTTAGAGGTAACATATAACCTACCAAAGTCCGGCAAGGCAATGTTAGTGAGATTAATATCCATGGTCTTCTTACTATAGGAAGGCTCATTGAATTTATTATTATAGAACCTATCATTCTAAAATCTATTTCTAGGCTTGTTAAACTTTTGGAAGGTGAAGTTCCTTCTAGAGTTTTCATTAGCATTGCCAACTTGTTTTTGCAATTGAAAGAAATTTGTGCTGAGCTTCTGGACCATCTTTAGTATAGATTCATTCTCATTTTTTGTGGTCTTATAATTATGGACTTGGTTATTATTAGTACCATTTAATGGTACTAAATCATTTTGGTCATTGGTGTGAAATCCATTAGTAACTTGATGACTCAAGAAACTTAGGTTTTGATCAGGAGCAACATGGCTAGTAGGTAATACATTTAGAGTAGGGAGATGGTTTAATGTTGGAGCATTGTGATTATTTTTGGGAAAAGGTTTAATGTAGGCATTTGAGGATTAAAATTTGGGATAGAATAAGCTATTTTTCCTTGAGGTTTTAATTTGGTCACTAATAACCACTACTTCAGAATAAACTTGGGCCAATGTGTTGATAGCTGGGAAAGCCCTTTTTAGAAACATAGAAGTCATGGGGTCTACTAAATTTTTTTAAACTTATAGATCTAAAGCCTCATTAGGTTTATATGGATCCATTGTTTGACTAAATATTTTTTGGAACTTGGTATTGAAGGATCTAATAGGCTCATTTGCATCTCTCTTAATGGTTGTAAATTAGTGATAAATGACATAGGGGCTTATGATCTTCCCAAATTGATTAATAAAGATAGTGTCAAAATTATTCCATGAGGTAATACAATTGTTAATAAATTTGATGAACCATTCATATGAAACACATTTGAATGTAAAAAGAAATATTCTATAAGATACATCTTCATGGATGACATTTAATAACCTTAATGCAGCCTTGAAAGATTTAACATGTTCTTCTATAGTTGCAACACCAGTTGGACTAAATATTGGTAAGTAATTTTCAAGACTATGAGGCAAGTCATGAATATACCTGGTACATTGATGGGGGAGCTTCTAAGCCATGCCATAATTAGATGAAAATTGAATGTAAGAACCCCTTATAAGGGTAGATATGGTAGAGACTTGGAATGCCTACATCTTCCTCTATCTTTCCTAATTTTTATATGGGTCTCTAGGTTGAACAAGGGATCTCTTATCTTTGAATGTGATTTGGTATTGATCCTTGGCAATTTTTAGCTTAAAGAGTAAGGATCCTATTTTAAATATGATGTAACAAGTCAAAATTCACAAAGAAATGCAATCAATCTACACACTAAGCCTATTTTATTTACAATTTAATCATAAAGGGACAAAGGACACTGATATTTGACTAAGTAAGCTCAAAAATGTGCAAAATTATGCAAAGATGGCCATTATTTGTAACCTTTGACTCAAATAAACTCAATATTCACGAAGAATTGTCAATCTTTAACCAAAATAAACCATTCTAATTTCAAATACTATGAATTCTTACATCTTGAAGCTATCTTTATTAGAATTTAACTATTTCCGTGTAGAGAACTAATATATTTTCCTAAAAAAATGTAAAGATAGGTGAGAAACCACCTAGATCAAGGATCTTTGCACTTAGAGTGAAGAATCACTCATAAGGGTTAATAATCCTTTAATTTAATGTGGGAAATATCATAATTGACCCTCAAGCCCTCCTTCTAGTAACAGTATGAGCTTCCTGTTAATGATTCTAATTGCCTCATAGGTGTTCTTTAGTGTTGATGAACACTTCTCATTTTAGGATTCAAAGAATCCAAGGTATGAGTTACAGATTGTGATAATTCTATGATGTCTATGGTGGAATAGAAGTAGAGTACGAGAAATATCCACAATATTTATTTAATTTTGTGGTTGGGAGCCACCAAGGTCTAGATCTTTATGATATTTCTAGCCAACAAGTTAATCTAAATGGATAATAACAATGATATTGAAACTAGGTGAGTTCTTATAAAGAAAATTGAAAAAGGAAGGGTAAGGCATAAAAGAGAATGTGTTTGCAAGCTTCCCTCTCAAATATTATGACAAAGTTATAATTACTTTGATAATACATGAACCAATTTGTGGTGTAAAATAGTATAAAATAAAATTGCATCAAAAAATAGGCAAGCTTCAAAGGAGATACACAAAACACAAGTAAGAACCAAGTTTAATATAAAAGTTTGCTACTGTAACCTAAATAGCATATGCACATCCAGATGTAGAGAAAATAAAATGAAGTATACCTAATATGTTTTGAGTTAATCTAGTATTAGCATAAATTAATAGCCCTATGAGAGGAAATATATCTAAAAATGTAGAGAACCATTCAAATTTAAGACAATAACATGCAATTGAGAGACAACATTGGATTTCAACAAACTATTTAGACAATCTTTTCAGAATTTCTTAGTTGTATTAAATGCTCTCTTGTATACCAATTGCTGAGATTCTCTCCCTTTATAAAATGGTAACCTTTGCCTATTTATAGGAAACATATGTGGTATACCATTTATCTTTTCAAAATATCCATGTGTATGATAAAGACAACTATCCTTAATACAAAGATTACAATGCAAAAGTCTTTTTATGCCAATTTTGATAAAAGACTAATATATGCTAATAGACTAGCATATATATTACAAAATAATAATATTTTATGTTACATTGGTGGGCCCCTTAGGTTACTTCTTAAGGATGTTCTTCACCTTAGTAAATGGTTCTATGATTAGTCAAAATATACTATAGGCTTCATCAAACAATCCTCTTCTTGACCTGCCAATGTGTTAAATTCTTTATCACTCTTGGCTTTACGTTCCTAAATGCATTAGGCCTCTACAATTTGATTCCTTGATCTAATGATGATATCAAGGACCTTTTTTTGTCTTTGATAGGCTAGCCTTGGTTGTCTTTGAGGTTTTGGATGAAAGTACTAACCCTTCATTTAAATTCTTCATCATCCATCAAACTTATGGCATTGGTCATACAAAGGTTTACCAATAGTGCCTTTAAGAGCTTCTTCATTCTTGCTATCAAGCCTTTGTCCTCTTCCATGAATTTGTTGACACTGTCACAATATTTTCTTAGGTCTAATATCTTATCTTTAATGACTCCTAGGAGGGCATGTAAATACTTCAACTTAATGATCTTGATGCCTTGAGCTTGCTTGGTATGGACATTAATCAATTCAGTTACCTGATCTCTAGATTTCTACCACTTATTGATTAATGCTTATGATTCACCAATTTTATGGGTTAAGGTATTCAATCTGAGCTTCAGGGCCTTCAACCATTTAAATGTGTCAAAGAAGGACTTATTTAGTAGTATCATTATATCTTTAGGGACTGGAAGTGTAACCTATGCTTCTAAGTCTTTATTCTCCTTTTCTAGATTGGTGATCCTCTATTACATCCCCTTGATTCTAGCCAAGGTCATTTCTAATTAGGCCACCATCAAAGTTTCCATATCCTCTTGATGGATGGGATGCTCCCCTACTACCTACCCTTGTATAAGAGTTAGGCCTACAAAAGGTTCCATCTTCTGAAAGGTAAACTCCTTAATGCCAATGGTAGTTTTCTTAGTTGTCACCTTTTCAAACCCTAATATATCTAGCTTATACATGATAGTGGCTACTAGTTTAGAGAGTTTGGGTTTCTCTGGGGTTTTAATCCCTATTCCACTTAATGCTCCTAGATCTTTTATTTTCTTGCCACTTTCTTTGGTTGTTTGACTACGAATGAGGGACAACCTTGTTATTGGGGATAATCTTTTTACTAGTTACTTTAGTTAGTTACTTTGACTAAAAATGAGGGACAACCTTGTTATTAGGATCCCACTCTTTTAGGTCATCCTTATGAAAGTAGAAGGCATCGCTATGTCTAGACATGATGTCTAATTGTTTCTAGTCCTAGATCAAATTTATCCAAATAAAGAATGGGAAGGGATACAAAATGCTCTTCCTCTTCTCCTTGAAAACATTATCAATTCCTTAGAAGATTTGGTGAGCAATTTCTTGCTCATACAACTTGAGGGGGATATAGATAGGCAACCTGAATAGTTGGGTCATGATCCCTTCTATTATGATAATGGTGTAGTCTGGATAGTACCAAATATCTCCCATGAGTTCAATATACTTCTTGATAAGAGGGTGTATCCTAGGCATGGGTTTCCCTATGATGTTCTAAACTAATGTGGGATATATTAAGTCATAAATTAATTGCATATGATTCCTATACTTAAAGATATATAACTTGGAGTAATGGTGGGATATAGTGATTCTATCATGAGAGGACCAATTCTTGATACCAAGAATATGAGTGGATGCCATTAATGAGTCTAATAAATATGACATCATGGTGAATTGTTGGATTTTCCTTCTATTAATGCCATAAAATTTTCTCCCCAAGTGAATGCTAATTAGCTCTTTAATGGGTGGAGTCATCTTCTCTTCCACCATGAAGTAAATGTAAGGAACCCACTTGGTGTCTACATATGTTATGGTGGTTTCCCTTGAAGATATATGTAATAGGGTCATAATGATCCTAATCCCTTATCTAAATTTAATGATAAGGGTTTTACCATTATGGTTCTTAACTACATGAGTTTCTTGGATTAACCAAGGTCTCAGGATAGCATCTAGATTATGTTAGGTAGTCCATTCTTTGATGAAGGAGAGGTCTATATGAGCTCTAAGGAGCTTTTAGTAGCCTTCAAAAGCTACTAGGGAATTATAGGCAATTCTACTTGACCCTTCTTTATGATCCAATCATTGTCTATTCTAAAATATACAAACAAGAGTGCAAAGATGTTAATGCAATGTAATACCTCAAGTTTAGTAGTAGCTTTATGAATACCTATCATTTAAATTAAAAATAGGTCCTTGAACTTTCTCTTGGTGACTGCCACCCTTTGCTCACTAGATGATAGAGGTTACAACTCCTCAATTGTGAATAAAATATCAAACCAATTCTTCATGCCATTAGCTAATGCTCTTATGTCTAATTCAGTATCTCCAAAGCACCTTCCTTCATGGTCCATAGATAAATACATGTCTACCTCATCTTTTCATTATTGCCTTATTGCTACCATGATCTCAATTTCCTTGGAATATGATTGGTCTTAATGCTCAAGCTAATACTTTGAGCTTTCTTAATGCAATTTTATCCTTAACAATCAAATTTTGAGGCTTTAAGTCAAGGTTTAGGGCTTTAAGCTACTCTGGTAGGGTTTTCAAGGCTTAAATGGTTAAGGTGATAGCTTTCATAAATGTATGCATGTCTCAGATCTTATGGATGGCACCACTTTTGCAAATCCTATCTTTTTTTGTATGCAAAATCTTAGGATATCCTTTAGTACTTACACGAAGCTTACATAGACCTCTTTAAGCTTGTTCTCATGGCACTCCCATGGGAATCCCTTTGAAAATTAGCCATTGGATTTTAAATAAATCCTTTTATGTCACTATATTGGATCAAGATCTTAGGATGAATGTGAGCCTTTGATTAAGATCTCAAAGGTCCTTTTTGATTGGTCACTCAGATCTTGGATGACTTGATTATGCCAAGTGGCACATTTTAGCTTCCTTGGGAAATGACTGGATGTAGTTTATCCACATGTCAAACTATCAAGATCTAGGGTCCTAGGTTAAAAATTCCACCTTCACTTCACACTATTGGATCAAGATCAGTGATCGAGTGAGAACCATCGATCATGATCCATGAGGTTAAAGTTGAATGGTTGAGAGGTTAACTATGGTTAAATTTGATGGTTTCACTAATGTTAAAGACATCCTCACAAATATTAAATAATTGGAACATGACTATCAAATTTAAGCTCATGAGGTTCCTTTGGTTGAATGATAACATGCCACACATTGCATTCTCAGTGCTCTCAAGACTTTAGGGTTGACATGGTCTATTGGATCAAGCTAGGTGATGAATGTGAACCATTGATCATGATCTAAGAGGTCTTCTCTGATTGGCTTAGCTTTAGAGATCTTTAATCTCATACCATTGGATCAAGGTGGATAGTTAGATCATGTAAGATGCATGAACATTAAGCTAGTTTGTGATACACATAAGATTAAGCTGAGGGGTTAAACTTAGATTAATAGTAATAAAATACACTATGATCTAAGTTTTAATGTGATAAGCCTAAGTTTTAAATGTTTAGAAGGTCCCTTCTTAGACTAAGGATAAAATTTTGGATGTGGTTTATTTTGAAGGCCTCACTAACATCAAATAGAATCCTAATGATTGTCAAATGATGGGAGTGAGGTCATCAAAATAAATGTCATATAAACTTTTATAGTGAGTAGGTTTAGTGTATAGTCCATCCTAGGATGATCTTACACCATTGGATTGGGACTTTGAGGAAGCAAGGATCATTATATCTACATCTAAGTTAAGACATAAAATTAGAGAAAGACATGTATAGTGATTTAGAATAAAGTTTAGAATCCTCAAGACGTCATCCGTGTTGAAAATACACCAAGACATATCAGGATTAAAACTTAGGCTTAAACACTAATAAGGTCTTAGTCTAGGATGAAAAGGGGCTTATGGACATAACATTTAATGAGGTTAGAAGGGATTTAAAATGGGGAAGGAACATAAAATGGGACTTAAGTATAATTTTATGTCAAGGTTTGGGCATGTTTGAAAACATAATGAGCCTTAATGTAAAATTAAACTTAGGGTCTTTTACAAGGACCAATTCTCACTAAATTTTCTCCCATGAAAATTTGAATTAAAACCCTCAGAGTTTTTTCTCAGGAACCCTACCTTCCTCCATGAAACCTACACTTAGCCATCCAAGGGTAATCATCAGTAGGGTTATGTCATAAAACACAATTAAACATATAAGGACCCATCCCTTTTTAGGTGGATGATATTCAAATTATAAAATTAATAACCTTGTGAAAGCTATACTAGGATACAAATGTTTTGAAAATTTACAAGGGTCCCTATTTTACAAATTAAAAAATGGGGTATGTTGGTCCCAACAACACAACCCTCTTATATAAGTAGATTAAGAAATCAAGTAGGTTATGACTCCATCATTGCCTAACCGTGTGTATTAGATGAATTTGTGACTGAAACTATATGATGTAACTAAAGCTGAGTGATGTAAATGAAATGTTATAGGATGGGTATAGGGCCACTTAAAAATTATGAAATGAAAAATTGCTCAGGGGGCTCTTAGGCACTCGAGTATATAGTTCAAGGAATAATCGATAATGCCAACCACTATAGATATAATAAATCATAAATATGTGAAAAATTAGAGTAAATGGTTTCTATATTAACAATGTGGATAATGACATAGAGCTACCATTCCATCTGAGAGTAATAGTGTTGTAAGTAATAAAATGGAAACAATGTGCCACACACATGCCCTTAATTATCATATCTGTGCATTTGGATTCTATACCAAGTTATAGTAATTTGTATTTAAGTATACGTAAAATTGAAATTGGAGTGATCATGCCATGCATGAATCCCCTAATCTAACTTAACTGGTATGATTATGTGTATAATTGAGAATGAATTGAGAATAACTGATAATCTGTGACTGATACCATACAAATTAAAACTATAACTATTATACCTCTCTATCCAATCTATATTTTTTTATTTCTTGGGGCTATTAGATAATAACACACTATTTTAGTGTCCTCTATGACACACTAGTGTCCTTCTATGATTTTTTATACCAAACTAAAAATAATATATGTCTTACTATTTTCCACAATTTCCTTGATTTTGAGCTCTATAATATGTGTTTGCATGCTGAAAACTATGTTCTAAATGCACTTAGATAGCATAATCTATGTGCCAAACTCCCATGAATTCCCCCTTTTTAATAATGTGATAAAATAACCTCTAAATCTTATGTATCTTGGCATCAGCATCCCTCAGATATTCTAAAATAGTTGCACCAATGCTCCCTAGATGTCAATTATATCAAAACATGATTTTATTCATCCTTAAACTTAAAATAAATCTAAACGTATATTATATGAATGGATTTAAGAAGGAAAATTAATATCCACATTAAAATATTTATCATTGTGATAAAATGTACCCATGTTATTGTTACAATATATATTGAAAAAGTGTTTTTGATAGTGGATTTAAAAAGGCATGTAGTTTTGATAGGACAACATGCACAAATTAGAGTTTTGTAATGTAGCCTTTGTCACATTATTTTTATTATTATTAGGTTTATGGTTAAATTAAACACATTAAGACAAAATAATATATGGTGAGGATTTTTTTAAAAAAATGGTAAAATCCTAAATTGGGAAGTTTTTCACACTGTATGAATTTGCAAAGTTGTTATTGATTATGATATTTAAAAAAAACGTGAGATGAATTAAAAAATTGACTAGTATTCTTGTTTTTTTTGGCTAGTACATCCATGACTCAGTGATTGTTTATATTTTTTTTAGGCATGCTCTTTGATCATGTTGAAGGGGGTGGTTTAGGTATGAGCCCTAGGAGATTTTGGTAGAAGAGATACCCTTGCCTCCTTGGGTCTTACCCAAATATGGCATATCTCTTGAGATGTTTTACACAAAATAGAAAAAATAAAAAACAAAAAAGATGACCACGAGATGAATTTAAAATATTATTCTTGTTCGTGGATTTCAAAATTTTAATTATTATGTGAATTTTCAAATACATTCATGTTTGTGACTTTAAATTATTTAATTTTTCAATGTTGCTTTTGCTTCTATATGTGTAAATTTGAAATTTTATAAGAATTGATATATTGCTAATTTTTTTAACTAGCCCTCAACATTTTCAAAACCCTTACCTTAACTCCCACTAAAAAATATATTGTTCCAATTTCATGGAACCAATCCCACATTGAAAAATGTGCCCAAGACCCTCCCATTCCATGGGACTTCATACTTCACCATTTTAGTTGAGAGAACATTGAAAGAGGTGAAAGTGAGAAAATAAAATTGAATTAGAAGATATTTGGGATCCTGATGTGTGGTCGTAAAAAGTGAAATTAATGGTGTGAGATAGTTAATCATGTTGTTTTTATTTTTGGTCAATGCGATGTAGTTAATTAAAAAATTGTAGGCTAGATTGGACTAAAATAATAGAGATGAGTAATAAAAATATAGAGGTTGTTGCATTATTTACATTATTGAAACTTCATATTGATTCAATTCTAATTCCAATTCTAATTATATTATAATTATTATTTTGATAGGTGTTATAAATGGGGAAGGGGGCATGCTACATCATTTTTTTAGTTTTTATGGTTACATCCAAAACCCTACCATAGGGTAGGGGTCCAGACACAACCCTAGTAAATGATTATATAACTCCTTTTAATTCATTCTTTGTCTTGACCAATATAGAGAATTAGAAGCCAAAGGGGTTTCATCCTTTTCCAGAGAATCACTTGGATTAGTATGGTCTATCCCTACAAATTCTTAACAAGTTGAGGGGGGAGGAGGACAAATGAGAGAAAGAAGAGGATGTTTAGATGATTTTATATGCCCATGTAGAAGAGAGTGAAAAAATTTACCCTATTGTAGCATAATTTGGTGATCACCATATTGATCACATTGAAGGAGAGGGTAGGAACTGAGTGTAGGCACAATGTTGAAGTTGAGTTACATGGTGTTGATTTTCCCACTTATTTCAATGATACACATTACATAAGGGGGTTTTAATCCTATATGCACTATTTATTTTATTTTTCTTTTTGGATTTACTACATTTTTTTCTCCGCTAGCATTTATGATGGAATACAAATTATAAACAATCTTACGTAAGTTTCAATTTTTTGTCAGGTCATTTGATTTTGGTATTCATAAACTTTTAATTTAATTAATCAGTTGGTATTTATAATTTTTTACTTTTATTAATTAGTTGGTATTTAATTATGACTTGCAAACCCTTTTCTTTATATCTCTCAGTTAACCATTTTTTTGGGCTTATGTGGGCATCTATGTCTTTCACCAATGTTGTCTCATATGTAAGGATTATTGAATCTTGTTTTTAGATGTATATTTCCTATAGTAGATCATGTTATAGGATAAACTAGTTCTAATTTATTTAGGAATCAAATGATCTCTATAGTACATTAGTAACAATAAATGTTTGAATGTTGTATCAAGATTAATGTATGCAATCAAAACTGCATCATGTCTATAAATCAATCATGGCTAAGAGAAGATAGAGCATACCTACACTTCCAATTGGGAATAAATTTGTTAAGCAATAGCATGACCAATATGGGGATCTACTAGACCTGATTAGGGGATCACTTTAAAGCTTCTAGTTTAACACAATCACACAATAACCCTAAAGGGGTACTAGGTTTTGATATTTCACCTATTATAATAATAAGAAAGTAAATTTTATCTAGTGCTCACTAAATCTTGTGGCACAAAGTGGGGGTTAACCAAAAAACAAAAACTAAACATGTATAAAAGACATATACTCATGTCAATGTATACAAAATTTTAATACATGGAAGATAAGTATAAATGCATTATCTATCTACTCTTAAAAAGGAGAAATAAAGTTAAGAGTACTTACCTTGAAGATGAGCCCTCTGATCCTCAATATATCCCTTGGCCAAGGTGTTTTACAAGAGGTTATTATGGTATGTAAGGAGAACAAAGACAAATCAGCTCTAAGATACACAACCTATGTTAGGGTGTGGAGCTAAAAGCTTCACCAAGGAGCATACTTTGACAGTTTCGGGTCTACACAGACACCGGCATTGGTTAGGAGTGACCGACGTCAGCCAGGTGCAATTGTAGAGGTGCCGACGTCGGCAGTGGGTCGGCTGACGATGGTCATAGGCAAGCAGCAGGAATCAGCATCGGTTACCTGTGCGTCCAGGAAGCTATTTCTGAGGACAGAAGCAAGTGTTTGCATGATGAGTTTAAGTTGTAGTCTTAAGCTCACATCTCTATTATTAGTAATATTATTTTTAGAGCCCTTGTTCAAGAGGCTTAACTATTTGTTGTAAATGCATGCTCAAGTCTCCTAATTCTATATGTAGAATTAGATCTTCTTAGCTTGATGTGTGAATTATTGTAGTAGTTCATTGTATTTGGTATGTTGAAGAACAGTACAGAATTGAATCAATCCAGGTTTGTTGGAGTTGATTATTATTGAGAGAGAGAGAGCTCTTGAGGAATAGAGATCTATTGAGAGATCTATACATCTAGGAGAGGTGTGGAAGAAAGAAGTTTCTTCAATTGTATTCCTTTTGTCAAGAGTTTGTTAATACAAGTTTTTAGGGTGGTTTCTTGTATCTCTTATTCTTGCTATTATCTCATTCTAGTTACTTGTCTATCTAATTTAATTCTACATTTATTGCTTTCACAAGAGTAATCTATTATTGGTTGATCCCCAACAAGTGGTATCAGAGCATTGGTTGCAGGTTCAAGAGCTAATACCAACAAGTGGTATCAGAGCTCAGGTTCACTAACAGGTGGTTCAGATCTGTGTAGTGTGTATTGATTACAGGTTCTCACAGGGGTTTCTGTAGGGATTTCTGTTTGAGTGGGAGAAGCAATGGCAAATGAAAGTAAACTGAGAATGGAAAAGTTCAATGGCAAAAATTACCAACATTGGAGAATGCAGATAGAGGATTATCTGTATCAGAAAGATCTCTACTTACTGTTAGGTGGGGTTGCAAAGAAGCCCAAAGACATGGAGGATGAATAATGGGAAGTTCTAGACAGCAAGGCTCTGGGGTCCATAAGATTGAGTCTAGCATCCACTGTGATATCTAATTTATCACAGGCAAAGTTTATGGTAGAGTTGATGACTATGTTAGCAAATTTGTATGAAAAACCCTCAGCTTCTAATAAGGTATATCTTATGAAGCAGTTATTTAATTTGCATATGAATGAAGGTGGATCTGTTTCTACTCATCTGAATGATTTCAATGGAATTGTGAATCAATTAAGTTCAGTCAATATAGTGTTTGATGATGAAATAAAAGCTCTTTTAATATTATGTTCTTTGCCTGAAAGCTGGCATGGCTTAGTAATGGCAGTAAGTAATATTGCATCTGCATCAAATATTTTGAAAGTAGAGGATGTTGTTAGTGTTATCTTGAATGAGGAAATACGCAAGAAAAGCACAAAAGAGACATCTGGGAATGCTTTAAGTTTTGAGAGCAGGGGAAGGCAAAAAGATAAGAGCAAGAGGAGATCAAGATCTAAGTCTAAGGTGAGAGGAAGATCCAAATCCAGGAATGGCAAGAAGCCACAATGCTGGAATTGTGGAAAGATTGGGCACATAAGCAGAGATTGTTGGTCAAAGCCTAAGGAGGACAATCAACATGAAGGAAAGGAAGAAGCACAGGTTGCAGGTATTGCACAAGATGCTTTAATTTTCTCTCTGCATAATAATATAGAATCTTGGGTGTTAGATTCTGGTGCATCTTTTCATGCTACCCCTAACAGGGAATATTTTAGTGACTATATCCATGGAGATTTTGGAATAGTGTATCTAGGGGATGATGAGCCCTGTAAAATAATTGGCAAAGGTAAAGTGTAGCTGAAGATGCAACATAACAACACATGGGTGTTGAGAGATGTGATGCATGTTCCTATCTTGAAGAGAAATTTGATTTCTGCAGGAAAGTTAGGGGATGAAGGTTGTACAGTAACTCTCACAACAGAATCTTAGAAGGTGACCAAGGGTACACTTGTTATGGCCAGATGTAAGAGAGAAGGTACTCTCTATTTGTGTAATTGTGTTACTAACAAATCTCCTTCTGTATTATCTACTTCAAATGTGGATGCTAAATTGTGGCACTCAAGGCTTGGCCACATGAGTGAGAAGGGGATGTCAATTCTTAAGTCCAAAGGTATGCTTTCAAATTTAAAAGGCATAGATCTAGAGTTTTGTGAGCACTGTGTATTTGGAAAACAAAAAAGGGTTAGTTTTCTCAAGACTGGGTCTATTAAGAAGAGGCATAAGTTGCAGCTTGTTCACACAGACGTGTGGGGACCGGCTCAGGTTGCTTCCATTGGAGGATCATAGTACTATGTATCTTTCATAGATGATGCTACAAGGAAGGTATGGATCTATTGTATTAGAAGAAAATCTGATGTATTTGAGACTTTTAAGATTTGGAAATCTATGGTTGAGAATGAAACAGGTAAAAGATTGAAGTGCCTGAGATCTGACAATGGCGGTGAGTTTTGCAGTTATAAGTTTAGAGATTATTGTTATATGCATGGAATCCACAGGAAAAAGATGGTTCTAAGGACACCTCAGTAGAATAGAATTGCTGAAAGGATGAACAAGACAATAATGGAGTGTGCAAGATGTATGAAATTGCATGCTAGTTTGCCCTTACAGTTTTAGGCACGAGCTGTTGACACTGCAGTATACCTAATTAACAGAGGACCCTCTACAGCTCTGGATGGTGGTATTCCAAAAGAGGCATGAACAGGTAAAAAGGTAGATCTCTCATATCTCAAAGTTTTTGGTTGTGAAGCCTTTGTGCACATAGATAAGGAAAATAGAAAGAAGCTTGATGCTAAGTCTATGAGGTGCACGTTTATTGGCTATGGCTCAGATGATTTTGGTTACAGATTGTGGAATCTAGAAATTAACAAGGTAATTAGGAGCCGTGATGTTGTTTTCAATAAAAGAGTGATGTATTGTGATCAGCTAAGGAAGCTGAATCAATCTGAGCAGAGCAATGGTGAATTGGACGAGGTGAAGGTCCAATATGAGCTCACAGGAAAAAGAAATAATCACTTGCAAGAAAACACAGAGACTGACGTCGGCAGATTAGGAACTGGCATCGGTAGAATAGAAATCAAGGTTGGCCATACAGAGATCGACATCGGCAGGACAGGCATCGACATCGGTCAGATAGAATCGGCATCGGCCAGTAACAGGTCTGGAGGTGATTGAGGTCGGTCACTGTCAGAGAATTTGGGAGGACAGCGTGTTGTGAACGAGTCTCAGACACCCATCAGGAGGTCAGAAAGGGTGAGTAAGCCTCCAATTAGATATTCTCCTTCTTTATTTTATCTATTGCTAACTGATGGTGGAGAACCAGAGAGTTTTGAAGAAGCAATACAAGTGGAGTCCAAGAGTCAGTGGGAGCGTGGCATGGTTGAGGAGTTGGAGTCCATAAGAGAGAACCAAACATGGGATTTGGTTGAATTGCCAGCTGGTAAGAGAACACTCAAGAACAGATGGACCTACAGGTTGAAAGAAGGTGAGAATGGACAGATGAGATATAAGGCCAGATTGGTGGTAAAAGGATTTGCACAAAAGCCAGGTATTGACTTTGGTTAGATTTTTTCTCCTATTGTTAAAATGACTTCTATAAGGGTTGTATTGTCTTTGGTTGCTTTTGAGGATTTGCATCTTGAGCAGCTAGATGTTAAGACAATGTTTCTTCATGGAGATTTGGATGAGGAAATATATATGGAACAGCCTAAAGGATTTGAGGTCAAGGGTAAGGAGAAGTTTGTGTGCAAATTGAAGAAAAGCTTGTATGGCCTCAAGCAAGCTCCTAGGCAATGGTACTTAAAATTTGACAGGTTTATGACTGAGCATGGCTACAGTAGGTGTCAATTTGATCATTGCGTGTATTTCAAGAGATTTGATAATGGTAGATATATTATTCTATTGTTGTATGTAGATGATATGCTGGTTGTAAGATCTCACATGCAAGATATCTCTGAGCTTAAAGTGAAATTAGCTCAAACATTTGCCATGAAGGATTTGGGAGCAGCAAAGAAAATCCTTGGCATGAGCATTAAGAGAGACAGGAAAAATCACAGGTTGATATTGTCTCAAGAAGATTATGTGGACAAGGTGTTGAAACGGTTCAATATGCAGGATGCTAAACCGATAAGCACACCTTTGGCTGGACATTTTAAGTTGAGTAAAGAACAATGTCCTAATTCATATGATGAGGTAGAGTACATGAGTAAGGTTCCATATTCTTCCGCAGTAGGGAGTTTGATGTATGCAATGGTGTGTACTAGACCAGATATTGCCCAAGCAGTGGGAGTTGTAAGTAAGTATATGGCCAATTCAGGTAAGGAACATTGGAAAGTAGTTCAGTGGATCCTTAGATATCTGAGAGGAACCAGCAGTAGGCACTTGTGTTATGGAGGTTCTGATACTTCTCTACATGGTTATGTAGATTCAGATATGGTAGGTGATTTGGATGGCAGGAGGAGCACTACAGGTTATGTTTTCACTATAGGTGGAATGGTGGTTAGCTGGATATCTAAGTTTCAGAAGGTTGTTGCCTTGTCAACTACAGAAGCAGAGTATATTGCAGCCACAGAGGCTAGCAAAGAGATGATATGGATGACACGGTTCATGGATGAGCTTGGTAGGGAGCATGAGAGTTGCAGATTGTATAGTGACAGTCAGAGTGCAATCCATTTGGCTAAGAATTCAGCCTTTCATTCAAGAACAAAGCACATACAGCTAAGGTACCATTTCATATGACAGGCATTGGAAGATGGTGAGTTAAAGCTGGAGAAGATCCATACGGATAGGAATCCTACTGATATGGTAACCAAGCCGATTACAAAGGAGAAGTTGAATCTTCATTCAACTTCTGTTGGTCTTCATGATTGAGCTGAAGATGAAGGAGCTAGAAGATGTTGCTGTACAGATACTGGTGCAGCTATTTATCTCCAAGTGGGAGATTGTTAGGGTGTGGAGCTAAAAGCTTCACCAAGGAGCATACTTTGATAGTTTTGGGTCTACACAGACACTGGCATTGGTCAGGAGTGACCGACATCAGCCAGGTGCAGTTGCAGAGGTGCCAGCGTCGATAATGGGTTGGTTGACGGTGGTCACAGGCAAGCTGTAGGAACCGGCGTCGGTTACCTGTGCATCTAGGAAGCTATTTCTAAGGATAGAAGCGAGTGTTTGCATGATGAGTTTAAGTTGTAGTCTTAAGCTCGTGTCTCTATTATTAGTAATATTATTTTTAGAGCCCTTGTTTAAGAGGCTTAACTATTTGTTGTAAATGCATGCTCCAGTCTCCTAATTCTATATGTAGAATTAGATCTTCTTAGCTTGATGTGTGAATTATTGTAGTAGTTCATTGTATTTGGTATGTTGAAGAATAGTACAGAATTGAATCAATCCAGGTTTGTTGGAGTTGATTGTTCTTGAGAGAGAGAGCTCTTGAAGAATAGAGATCTATTGAGAGATCTATACATCTAGGAGAGGTGTGGAAGAAAGAAGTTTCTTCAATTGTATTCCTTTTGTAAAGAGTTTGTTAATACAAGTTTTCAGGGTGGTTTCTTATATCTCTTGTTCTTGCTATTATCTCATTCTAGTTACTTGTCTATCTGATTTAATTCCGCATTTATTGCTTTCACAAGTGTAATCTATTGTTGGTTGATCCCCAACAACCTATGTATGCATTCAAAATACTTCTCCATAAAACAAGATCCGTATCTCTAAAGAAGGTATGAAACCCTAAGCTTTACTTCTCACATAGAATGGCCAATAAGTAGATGTTCTTTAGCACGTACTTTTTATACTTCTTCTCATTATCAAATTGTAGGAAATGAACTTGTATATATAGGCAGATCTTTACCCTAAATCCTTCTAAAAATTTTATCCAACACAATAAATCACTAGGTCCCAAGCTAGGTCAGACAAATACTAACCCAACTCTTAAGTGGAAATACCTTGAAATAGTTTAGGGTTGACCCAATGGACCCTGTACGACTAACTGACCAAAAGGGAATAAGGTAAGGAAAAGGAGGATAAAGATGTGACAAATGATTATAATGGGTTCAATTGAGAAGAATAATCTTAGGGATAATGGTTTTAGGAGACAAGTGTGTATATGGTAAGTGGAAAAAGGGCCAACAATCATGTGAAGCACCAATGGTTCACCCACCCCTTTCCTAGTGCACCCCTTAAAGTGTGCACTTTGAGAGATTAAGATTCGAAAGGTTCCTAAAAGATACAAAGTATCAATAAGTGATAAAATTTTGAAGATATTATGTGTATACATATGCCCCACTTGAAGCTCATCATGTGTCACATGAGTACGACATGGGATGGTGCTTTGGGAAATAAAACATAGTAACACATAATGTTGATGCTAAGTAAATGCAATAAGTAATAAATAAGATAAATGAAAGGATAGAATTAAAAAACAAATACCTATACTTAACTTAATGCTGTAGATAAATAAAATAGACTACAATAAAGGTGAGGGTGTCTAATGTGAAGAACATTAGGAAAACCTATAGAAGTTAGTGTAAAAAGTAGCCAAAAATTAATTTTTTTGGAATATAGGCATATCATAGTGGAAAAGATTCTCTATGTTGTCATGAATCTAGAACATTTTATGGTTTGAAACATAGATGAATAAAAACAAAGATAGAGGCAAAATAAGGAATCTCTCAAAAAATAATCAAAATTTTTAAATTTATAAAAAGTGGTTTTAAATAGGGTGAAATGAAAATAATTTGTTATTTTTGACTTGTGAAAGAGAGAAAAAGATCTCTAAGAGACCAAACAAGTCAAGATGGTGAGGAGATAAAATTCTAGGTGAGAGGGACATCCAGAGGTAACAGCGGGGGTATGACAGGTAGGCAACTGATAATTTTAAGCTTGCTTCTAGGTATTTTAGTGGTTTAAGTGTAATTTTAGTAATTTGTGTTTTTTAGAATTTTTATAAATCAAAATGAAACCAAATTAGATTTTATGGGTAGGAAAAACCAATTAGAGAAATGGGTTTGAAGGGTTTAGGAAGAAAACTACCAGAAGCCTCTTTTTCACAAAATGTAAGGGGTCAACAATCAAAATAACTAGGTTTTCCTAGTCAACCTAGTAGGCTAGAAATTAGCAAAATACACAATATTGACCTAGTACATGTGTGTCGACCCTATTAATTTTGCAAACTACCAACCTAGTATAGTTTTGTCAACTGATCTAAAAATTCCAAAATGATAACGTAATACTAGGGAGGGGAAATAAGAGGGTCATTTAAGTCACCCAAGTCAAATATAGGGAATTTTTGGTCATACTAGTTTGACCAAAGAACCAAAATAGTACAAAAATGCATTCAAATGGTTAAAAAAGGGATATAATGACCCAAAATGACCAACTAAAGGCTAAAAGGGTGAGTCGGGAAAAATAGGTTTAAATGAATAAATTAAAGTGATTTAAGCTTGTTTTTATTAAAATTGTAAAATGAATGTATTTTAAATATACATGACATGGAGGATCTAATACATCTTTTGTTATTTTTTGATTGCAGGGATGACCCAAATTTTGGTGATTGGTAAATGTGTCATGATTCCTAGATCTACTAGAGTATCTAATGATAGGAGATATGGCAATACTGGTCTCTATAAGCCTAGGTGGTATAACAGAGATGTGCATGATCCCCATGATCTTAGACTTGTTATTCATGTTCTTAGATGCTGGGAATGATTAACTAACACCTTCATATGGGAGGTGGAGGGGGAGACAATAGAGGTGGCTATCACTCTAGAGGATGTACACGCCATCTTGGGACTACTGATAGTAGGGGCACCTATGATGACTATGATAATAAATAGTGATGAGGAGAGGAAAGACTTAACCATATGGTATATAGGCTCAGAGACAATTTAGTTAGGGTAAAGAGTTAACATCTTTGATGTGTATGCCTCATAGATTCTAGATATCTAAAATGTTGTGATAGGGCTTTTGACAGCATGAGTGTTGTGTCACAAGTTAGTGATAAGGTACCAATATTCGTGATAGCCTTAAACTAGATGATTATAAAGGAGAGAGTATTATATGATCAAGGGTCTATCATATGGGTGTAGCTTATACATGACATGTATGAAGCATTGGTCAAAGGAAAAAAATTCTATAGGACCGATCATATTAATGATGACATGTATCTATGAGATATTTATTATGTATTACCCAGCTAGGTTACCCCATGTAGTCAATGATAGGTCACCTCAAGTGTTGAAATGGAGATAGGACTAGGTAACATGGTCTATGCCCCACATGTCATCACTACATTTAGTGAGATGGGAATACATAGTGTGGCATCATTATGGGCATATAGTGACTGCATAGTTGAGTTGGGACATAGTTACACTAGCTTTAGTGTGGAAGAAGGTGATGGGACATTATACTTGGTTGACTGAGCCACATTTAATGGTATGAGTACTAGGGTAGATGGGCTTGCCTCACCTAGTGGCACTGATAGTGGTGCCCATGGTATGGGATTGGCATGTTAGAAAGTCATGAAAGAGAGCATTACTAGGGCCACTAATGGAGAGGCTAACACTCAAGCCATGTTATGAGAGACTATGGAGTGGTTGGGCATAATAGTTAGTAGAGCAAGACAAGATGGGAGTAAAGGCAAGAGCACCAGAGGTACCACTAGTGGCTCCATAGCAAGATGAGGAGTGATCATGAAGGACATGACATCGATGGAGGTATCAAGAGATAGAATAGATCATGGATGTCTCAAATGACCCAATAGGTGGGATAGAGTAGAGGTAGATGATAGAGAGACCACTTAGGTGTAGTTTGAGATGGGTATGAGTTATATGTCTAAGGTTTGTGTTTGGGAGGTGATCAACAGAGTAGGTGATCAGAAGCTGCATAGATGGGGAGATTTCACTTGAAGGTCATGTAGATGGTAAGACCATAGTGGCCAATACATAGATAGGTAAGAAAAGACATGGTTAAATTTTTGCTTAAGTTAATTTTGAAATGTAGTAAAGATAGATAGATTTTGAGATATAATAGTGATCTAATATCTATCTAGTTTGATTTTGTAGGTGTAACTAAGGATGATGAGATGACACGGGGATCTATTATGAGGGGATCTCTCCATGATGTCCTAGATGAGGCACTGATTCTATTTAATCTTACTACACTAGAGGACCCTAGGGTACCATCTACCCCAACTCAAGTGAGCTAGTTTAAACTAGCTGAAGAGGTAATGAGACAATTTTTAGCCTATAAAGAGGGTATAGGTGAGACATGGACATGGTAAGCCATAGATAAGGAGAGTGTTACACATTTGGATATAGTGGCATAGATGACATGACATAGGATAAAGTGATATAGGAGCAAGAGAGAGTGACACATCTAGTGACCCTAGCCTAGTTGGCATAGGTGCAGGATCAAGTAGCTCATCTACAAGGTTAGGTATCATGATTGAAACCTTGAAAAACCTCATTATAATGTTATGTTCAGAGGGGTCAGATCAAGGGATCTATAGGTAGTGTGGCTAGGCCATGAGATAGGTAGGATGGGACCCAACCATAGAGCTGAAGAATTGTATATGATTCTATTAAAACTCATGATATATATATATATATATATATATATATATATATATATATATATTATTTTAGCATTTTGGATATTGGTTATATGTGTTATCATTATGGTTATGGATGCTTTGGATAAATTTATTTCTAGCACATGTTATGTATATGTTGTTGTATAAACTATAGGAAATATATGGATTGTGGTTTCTTTTATAGTATTATGTAAAACACATGCATGGTTAAAAAGAAATAGGCAAAAGGACTTGGTAAATATAATCAATCAAAAATTTAATACACACTATTTCAAGTTGGGAAATTTATAATAACAAGAAAATGATTAAGTATAAAGAATTAAAAAAACGGTAAATAAGATAGTAAAAATGATTTTTTTAAAAATCAAGCAAAAGATTTGACATGAAATTAAAACAAGTAAAATCACACTAAATTATGTTGGGAAGTATGAAAAAGGACAAATGGTATAAAAAAATTAATTAAGTCAATCAATCATACTATATAACATTGGTAAGTATAAGAGAAAAACAAAATTGGAAAAAATTGGTATGGAATTTATCATACTAATTCAAACTGGGAAGTATGAAAAATTTAAGAAATGGTTATATTCTTACATGCACTTGGAAAATAAGAAGATAAAAGTGAAAGAGAAATGAAATATGCATAAAACATACTAAATCAAGATGGAAATCATGCCAATGATGTGTAACTTCATGATCAATCACATCTTATTTCATATTTGACACATGTAAATTTGATTGTGACTTATATTATTGGAAAATTTTGTGAGGATTGCCAAGTTTATTTGTGGTCTTACACTATAAACTCATAAAAAGAACACCACTGATGTGGAATAAATGTGAAAATCAAGAAAATAAAGGATGTGGGTAATAGTAAGGAAAAATGAGGTAATTTGTGAGGAATGTTGGGTCCTATCCATGGTCTTACAAAGCAACTCACAAAATGAAATCTCAAGGGGAGTGATTAGTGAAAAAAATAATATTTCTCAAGAGGAAATATGAGGAACGTAGGGCATGAAAAAGGGAATGTAAAAATCATGTTGTAGGCATCTTATAATAATACCTTAAGAGAGAAGAGGCATACTAATGACATGAAAAGACACTAAGTAACTAGTGACCATCATTTTACAAAGGAAAATTGTTTGTTATAGACACTAAGATATGTAGGCAAATAAGCATGCTACTAAAATCAACTCACAAAGGTATATTAGTACAAGATAGATTAAAATGGACTTACCTTCCCATGACATAGTTCCCATTTCTTAGGACCCCTTACATAGCCATCAGGCTACTGTGAATATTAGGTACTTGCATGAGAAAGTAAGTAACAATAAAAGATTTTTAATTCTCCTTTTCTAATCTACTAGCCTACTGCACCCCAAGGGACCTCAAATATATCATGAGGCCAACTATGAATTTTGAGCTTTGAATAGAAGGAAGAGATGTACTTTGAATCACATCTTTTAGTGTGATTGGAATTTTAAGAATATTTTTCCTTTTGTATCATTTCCTTTTGTTTAAATGATTTGTATTTTGCATAGTTTTATGGATTTTTAAGATTCCTCCTCCATATGAACTTGTAATGACAAATCATTAGAGATAAAGTGATACACATGAATGAGCTATAGGCTTAAGATAAATAAATCTAAGTAACCAAAGACAAGATTAACTGGGACACTTAGGCTTAACAATGAACCAACATGTTATCTCAAGTCTCAACCATGTATATGCTTAGTTTGTAAAAAGGGGGAATAAAAGGGGAAAGGAGATCCAAAATAGACCATTATAAGGAGTGTATAATGAGATGAATTGTTTTCTAATTGATCACATGGTAATAGGAAAGGACTAAAGGGGACTAGGTTTGTATAACCAAGTCACAATGATAATTATCCATGAAAAAAATAGAGATAAGAAAGTAAACAATCATAAAGATAAAAGAAGGAAATTTTAAAGAAAGAAAATTCAAGATATAAAGAGAAATCAATGATAAATAAATACATCCATAAACAAATAGAAATGATAGTACAAGTAATATAGAGTGCAAAAGTAAAGTAACTATGTAAGATAAATAAGAATTTTGACATAGTGTCAAATGATATAATAGATAGATAAAGATAAGATTAGAGCATACATCCAATCCAAATGAAAATGTAAAATCACCATGCATATGCTCATAAATTCTAATAAATATACCCACATACATATCCAAAACATCAAATAGATCTATATGAAGTTGAATATGAATTGATGCTAATGTCTCATCTATTTTCAATGAAAATTGGGAAAATACTTCTCTTCTAATCTCCTCCATAGAAAAAGTAGGAATTCTAGATGGATCATGTCGAGGAGAGAAATCAGGTAAGGGATGCTCAAGAGAATGCACATGAGAAATATCTATGGGAGATGAAGGAATCATTGGTGGAGAATGATCCAAAGGTGAGGGAATATCCATGGGTGAAGGAATCATAGGTGGAGGTATAAAAGGTGATGAAAGGACCATAGGAGGGGATGGAACCATAGGGGGTATAACCATGAGAGAAGAAGGAGGAACCTTATTATGGGGATGACCTATGGGAGGAATGGTAAAAGGTATAGAAATAGATATAAGGTGGTCTTTAAGGTATTATTGAAGGATGTGGCAATGATCAATGTAATGGGTGCCACATTGGTACCACAAACAATACATGTCACCATACTTAGGCATATATTTAGGTAGTACCTTTAGGGGAATCATGTATTTGTCTAAGGACTAAAGAGAAGAGGGACATAAAATATCAATATATTATTATAGTTTGAAATAATGGGTGGATGAATGATTATCCATTCTATGGAAGTAACATATATGCTGGTGAGTGGTCTTAGTAAAATCACCAATATGAGGAGTGTATCAGGAGTGGAAGAAGCCAAAGAATACTCATTAACCCATTTGGTGGGCAATAGATCCATCTTAGGTAAAGGAATCAAACCATCACCAAGGGAAACTGACATTGGAGAAGGAATGGAATCAAGATCAATGAAAGGAGCAATGGGATTAGAAGTAGGGGTAGGCTCAATAAAAATGAAAGGAGGAACATGATCAACTATAGTGGGAGTAGTAATGGGAGTAACTATAATAGGAAAAGGAATGGGTTACGATGTAGTTTCCACATATGTAAGGTCAAGATCTATGGAAGATATAAGAAGGGTCACACACATCTCAGGGGTAAACTAGCTATGGTGGTTAGGGTACCTAACAAAGCAGTAAAGCCCAATCATATCATGATCTATGAGCATACTCTTATGAGGATCCTAAAAAAATAGAAGTGTGGGGTGCCATCTCTACCTTATGATAAAGAGGAAAAATACTAAAATTAGGAAATATAAATGAGGGAAAATGGGAAGATATGTAAAAAGACTCAAAAAAATAAGAATGATAATGGGCAATCTTGGCATCATAGGCTTAGACAAGATCACCTAATAATGGATCATCTAAGGAATAACCATCATCATAATTTGGTATGTGAAGGTCAATGATGAAAGTAGGGATGACCTTGTCATCTGATGAAGTATGGTGAGTAGAATGTCAATTTTTGGTTAAGACAATGAAATGTCATCATAAGGAGATTAATGAGAATGAGGGTGTAAATAATCTAGAAGCTATAAGATGAGATGAGGTGAGAGATCAAAAGTTTTGATTTTTAAGTTAATCTCATCAAGATCATCATCATCAAAATCTAAGAGGTTAGGATGGATGTTCATAATGAGTTTGGGATTCTTGTTGTAACCTTGATTTGAATTGATAGGAAAATTGAAATGTTGAGACTCATAGAATGTAACGTTGGGTAAAGGTTCAAGAGTAGGAATCTTGAAGACACCATGATATTAGAATTATTTGAAATTATAAAGGTTAGTGTCACCCTAAATCCTATAAATAGCTCCATTATGAGGGAATTTAATATATTAGCAGGTAGAAGAAGCAACTACTCTCATATAGTGAGTCCATGACCTACTAAACAAGATGTTATAATAAAGAATAAAGTTACAGATCATTGTCAGGAACCTAGAACAATAAACATGCTCCAATGCCTACTTAGTTAGGATCTTGCTCCCTCAATAAGATCACAAATATGATTACTCTGTATAAGCAACTAATCACAAAATTTAACCAAAAATATAAAGTAACTAGATATATGATACAACACAGGAATTGAGAGACAATACACAATTATATTAATAATCACTTAGAAGAATATACAATAAGGAAGATGCCACTTCTTCCTCCACCTCAAAGGTTCGCCACACCTCAAGACCTTCTTCCCTCTCTCTCTGGGTCACAACAATCAATTCCAATACAAAATTGATGTTCACCTCTCTAACCAGTCAGTAACATGCTGCCAGTACACCAAGTACACAACTGTACTTCAAGTAGATCTCCTACTCTCTACTGCTACCTACAAATAACAAGACCATACTCACCATGTAGATGTCTTTCTACACCCCTGAAGAACCCTTGTCCTTGCCTCACCAAGTCCTTATGATTCTTCAACCAGTACCCTGGTGGATCTTCTCCAAGAACTTGCACAACCTACAACTCTCTCTGATCATACACTCTCAGTACCCCTATTGGTAACTAGGAGGAACACACCATGGCTCTCTTCTCTCAGAAGGAGCTTATTGCTCTCTTACTCTCTAGCACACAGTTTTACAATATAGCCCATGAGTCCATATATAGATCTCATGCTTACAATAATTAGACTTACTTAATTACAATAATTAGACACGCAACTCAAGACTAAGACTAGCCTTTGACATGCAAAACAAATAGTCCAAAAATAGACTCTCTGAGATCAACATGCAAACTACCTATTCTTGCACAGGCTACCGACACTAGCACCTCCATGATCGATGTCAGCCGACTAGTAACCGATGCCGGTTGCTTCCTCACTACCATCTAACCAACGTCAGTTGATCAGACTGACGCCGATTTCCCTGCAATGCATTCATCAACTCTCTGCAACTCTGCATCCTCCGTAACTTCTCTTGTTTGCATCCTAGTGAAGCTTTTAGCTCCACAACCTAACAATCTCCCACTTGGAGATAAATAGCTACACCTGTACCTATCCCTATACACCATCTAAATTATTCCCTAGCTTGTATTACTCTTCAAGATTAATCCTGAAGACCAACCACCACACAACCTATGATGCTACCCCTGTCATTCAAGTAACCTGCCACATCCGAACCTACATATCCATGTAGTGAAGACCTTGACCCTGAATAACAAGAATCCCTGCTGCTAGTCCCACTGAACTGCCCTCTAGTACTCCTTCCTTAAATTGGCTCCATACTTTCTGACAACCCCCACTGCTTGGGAAAACAACTCAGGTCTACACTAGACCTCATGTGATTTCAAACCCTGTTCCAAGCTAAGCTTAAACTGTCCAGCCCTTGGTGTGCTTTCTAATTCTGCATCCTACATCATGAACCCTACCAACACCATCTTCACATCAGCTCCCACTGGAGATCAAATCTCCATGTCCCTTATGCCAAAGAATTTTGCTTCTCTAGATTATTCCTAACATACCTCTGAACTAACCTTACCCTTAGCTCAGCAAAACCCTATATCTCTGAACCTATAACTAGTATACCATTCACATACAGTAATAGAATAATGTTGCAATCATTATCCACCTGGTAAGATAAACACAATAGTTACACTGACATTGACTGAAGCCATGCTTAGTCATCCACCTGTCAAACTTGTACCACTATCCTGCAGCTTCCTCAAGACCATATACCTTGGACTTCCATCTCACGTATCCATCCACTCTCTTCTTTAACTTGGGAATCCATTTCGTCTCTCAGTGCTTACTTCCAGCTGATAACTCTACCAACAAACACTTGTTTGGTTCTTCTCCAAGGACTCACACTCCTCATCCATGCCAAGCTCCCACTGAATCTAGATTCTACCTGCATTGCCTCTTCACATCTTCCTAGTTCTTGACCATCAATAAGTAATATAAAGAAGGTGAACAATGAATATGAGGTTCACTTACCCTTTCTGACCTTGACATGAGCATTTGAGACTTATTGATAGCGTGCTATCCACCCACCATCCATACCAGTGACCGATCTCAGCCATCTCCCAATCTACTCCCGACCGATGTCGGTTACCTACACTGACCCTGACTGTCGACGTCATCTCCCTGGCCGATGCCAGTATCCTTTCTACCAACATTGGTTTTTTCATGACCGACATTAGTCTTTATTTTGCCGACGTCGGTTACTGTCTGACTAACACCAGTACCTATGTTCACCTGTGAGTGATAACTTTTTACCTGTGAGCTCTCCATGGATCAAAACCCTGATCAAATCAACCCTGCTCTGCTTAGAATAAATTAGTCTCCTCACCTGATCTCTGTCCATCATCTCCTCCATGAACACCAAGGCTTTCCAGTTCTTTAGCTTGTCAAAAACATCTATCTTTCACTTAAGAACCTGCATTCCCCTCCTACATATGTGACCAAGCCCATGAAGCCACATCTCTGCAATAGAAGGTGAATCAATAATATAAGTAGATAGATAAAGGATACCTACTTTCTTACCACCATCTAATTTAAGTGCATCCGCTATGAGAGTTACAATGCATCTCTCATCACCCAAATTTCTTGAAGAAATTAGACTCATCTCCAAGACTGGTACCTGCATGACTTCCTTCAACCATTGTGTGTTATCTGCCTGCAATTTCAGCTTCACTTCCCCTTTGTCAATAATTTGAAAAGGCTCTCTAACCCCTAAATAAATCTCTCCAAAGTCTCTATATACATACCCATGAAAAGATGCTCTATTTCAGGCTGCATGGAAAGAGGCAAAAGAATCTGTAAACAAAGATTCCACTTTATCCAAAACACCCTATGCAACATCACCTGCAACATATGCATCTACGTGTTGATCTTCTACCGACCAATAATCTCTTTTTACCTGCTCTTTCTTCCCATCAATCAGACCATTCGTGCTATTCAATTTCTCCATTCGTAGCTTACTTTCTTCTACCATTGCTATACTCCCACTCAATCTAAAACCCCTGTGAGTGACCTGTAATCAACAAACACTACCAGATCTAAAACCACTTGTTAGTCAACCCAACCAAAAGCTTTGATACCACTTGTTGGTATCAGCTCTTGAACCTACAACCAAGGCTCTGATACCACTTGTCAGGAACTTAGAACAATAAACATGCTCCGATGCCTACTTAGTCAGGATCTTGCTCCCTCAATAAGAGCACAAATATGATTACTCTGTATAAGCAACTAATCACAAAATTTAACCAAAAATATAAAGTAACGAGAAATATGAAACAACACAGGAATTGAGAGACAATACACAATTGTATTAATAATCACTCAGAAGAATATACAATAAGGAAGATGCCACTTCTTCCTCCACCTCAAAGGTTTACCACACCTCAAGACCTTCTTCCCTCTCTCTCTCGGTCACAAAAATCAATTCTAATATAGAATTGATGTTCACCTCTCCAACCAGTCAGTAACACGCTGCCAGTACACGAAGTACACAACTGTACTTCAAGTAGATCTCCTACTCTCTGCTGCTACCTACAAATAACAAGACCATACTCACCATGTAGATGTCTTTCTACACCCCTGAAGAACCCTTGTCCTTGCCTCACCAAGTCCTTATGATTCTTCAACCAGTACCCTAGTGGATCTTCTCCAAGAACTTGCACAACCTACAACTCTCTCTGATCATACACTCTCAGTACCCCTATTGGTAATTAGGAGGAACACACCATGGCTCTCTTCTCTCAAAAGGAGCTTATTACTCTCTTACTCTCTAGCACACAGTTTTACAGTACAGTCCATGAGTCCATATATAGATATCATGCTTATAATAATTAGACTTACTTAATTACAATAATTAGACATGCAACTCAAGACTAAGACTAGCCTTTGACATGCAAACAAATAGTCCAAAAATAGACTCTCCAGGATCAACATGCAAACTACCTGTTCTCGCACAGGCTGTCGACGCCGGCACCTCCATGACCGATGTCGGCCGACTGGTAACCGATGCCAGTTGCTTCCTCACTACCATCTGACTGACGTCGGTTGATCAGACTGATGCCAGTTTCCCTGCAACACATTCAACAACTCTTTGCAACTCTGCATCCTCCGTAACTTCTCCTATTTGCATCCTGGTGAAGCTTTTAGCTCCATAACCTAACAATCATCACCTTCACATGAATGGTGATAGGTGGGATGGTAATGGGAATCCACACACAACCTATAAGAGGAATTTACCTTCTATAATACCCTTGGTATGTGATACATGTGGATTTGGGATTGTAGTTTGAATATCCAAGAGTCTTAATAAAATTGAGAGGCAACACAGGTGCTATAACCCTCATCAATCAATGCATGTTTAACTTAGATAGTGCTTATTTGGAAACTAATGAACAAGGGAGGATCATCTACACATATTATAATCTTGTTAGGAATCATAGATTTTATAGGAAATTTTAAGGAAAGAGAGGTGTCCATAGTTTTCTCAATGTTGATAGACATCTCTTCACATGTTTGTAATTTACTATCCTCAGATCTAGATAAGGTTGCTTCACATCCTGCTAAGGGAGGATGAGGGACATTCATCTCAATTAATATTTGCATAATATGGTTTCTATGATGTGGATAAGTCCTCATAACCTCAAGGAATGTAATTTGGGATGGGAGATTAGTGATTTCCATAATGGGATCCCACTCATCATAACCCATGAGAAGGTTGTTATAAACATGTACATAGTGATTAATAAGGTCCTTGGAAAGAGGAGCCAAAGTGCATTGGAATTTGTCTTGATAAGAAGTATAAGGCTTAGAATAAGGTTGTAAATTATGTTATGAAGATGAAGTAATTGGTTTATATTGGTGTTGAGAATTGGTAGAAGAAATGTTAGTAGAATCTTGATTATCAATAGTGTTATAATATGGAGGAATGGTATAAATAGAAAGGGAAGTGTTATCCAGGGGAGAATTAGGAATCAAATCATCAAAAATTATGAGGTAATATTTCCCCAACTCATTAAATGAGTTGGAGAAGAGTCTTGGATAACATTATATGTTTGAGATAATGGAATAATGTAGATAGGATGAGTGTTAATAAAAGATAACACCCTTTCCATATTGGTCATGTTGACTACATTCTCTTCAGAAGTGGGGTAAACAAGACTTTCTACATTTTTTGGGAAGGGGTGGGCTTGTCTTAATTTTATTGATTAGGTTGATGATTAGGAAGAGGGTCTTTATAGATATCCAAATGAGCATTGGCTTGATTTAAGGCTTGAGTTTTAGTATGAGATTTATGAATCTTAAGATTAGTTTCATAAGCTTGTTAACTAGGATCAAGAATAAAACCCATAGATAAATTATGGAATTGCCTATATCTCTCATGAGAGTGATCCTAACTAGCATGAAACCAAAAAAACTTATTAGGATCATACCAGGATTTCATAAGATGAGTAGGGTCAAGTTCTTATGGTAGAGGCCTAGGTAGACGCTTGAGTAATTTAGATGAAGATACAAGTTTGTGAATTCTAATGTTATTTGGTGAAGATAAGTGAGGATTGGTATATTTTAAAAAATGGGGAGCTAGTTTTGAAGATTGGTTAGGAAAAATAACTCGAATGGTGTGAATGGTATCATAATATTTCATGACACCATCATTGCTAGCATTATAATTCTTGTTCTTAAATAAGAAGTGAGGACATGTGTAAGGTTGGGGTGGATCGAATTGATGCATAAGGAAATCTTGATGTTTAGTTTGGTCAATAGCCTCCTCCAAATTATGTGGAAAAAGAGTGTGGACCTAATATTATAATTTAGGAAAAAGGGAAATAGTGAATAGATAGAAGAGGTTATCATCATCCATGTTATGTTCAAATTTGTTTGACAAAGTCTTCTATATTTTCAAAAAATCTTGATTAGTTTCATTTTCAAGTTGTTTGAAATTTATGAAGTGGGCCAAAGTGTTTTTTGGAAGATTACTAGTTTGGAATTCTTGCACTAAAACATTCAACAAATCTTCCAAACTAGCCATGGAATGAGTTTCTTAGTTGATTATACCAATCTAAGGCATCACCTATGAGGGTTTTGGATATAGAGTTTGGTAGCTGAAAAGGTGTTCAATTTGACCCAATATTTATAAATATTTCCAAATGTTTTAAGATGAAGGGTAGGATTAGTTGATCCATTATAAGAAATTATAGGTGTGGTACCTCTTATATCAATATTAGAAATTTGAGTGGTAAGAGGTTAATTTTGAAGATTTTTAATGGTTTTGTTAACCAAAGGAGGTTGAGGGATGATATTTCCTTAGGAATATTGAAGAGGAGGGGGAACATTTTGATTATGTGTGACCCAAGTCATTGGTTTAGGATGACATTGAAAATGGAGGAGATGATTTTGCATTCTCATCATTTGATTAGTATTATGAGCTTGAAAGGTATTCATTTGATTAAGTGTTTATAATAATAGTTGGTGAGTTTGATCAAAATCATTTGAAGTATCAGAATTAGTATTATTGGCTTGGGTACCACTATTGGTATTGATAAGAGATTAAGAGGAACTATGATAATTAGAGGCACTAGTGGCAAAATTTGCTTGTGAAGAAAAATGACTAGTGAATGGACGAGAAGAAGAAGCACTAGAAGCATGATTACCTTGGTTAAGAAATGATGCACTAGTGGAAAGATTAAGGATAGTGGATTTTATAAGAGGCCCACTAGATGTAAAACCTATCATGTTAGTGGAGATACTAGGCATGGAGGTAGAAGAAGTTAAAGAAGAAGAGGTTATGGTATGAGAAGGGGTCATAATTGAGAGAAGAGGATGAGAATCAAAGAAATTATTAACTCAAAATCTATTTGAGAATATGGGGGTAGGTGAGTGAGGCTCTTTGGATTAAACACTAATCATAAGATGATATATGGTAGAGGGATCATTTCCTCAATGTTGAGTAAATTTGAAGATAAAGAAGAGAATTTTTTGGGTATAGTCTAATTTGGTTTAGTCTTCTAGGGAAAAGAGAGGATTATGCTATGAAGAGGTATTAGGAGGTGTCTCATAGTTCATTGTGCGAGTGGCTATGTGAAGATTACTATCATCTAAGAGAGGACCCCTACTCTACATATGGGAGACCCTATGAAGATTAGGAAAACTCATCATGTTTGTTGAATTCAACTCAGTGTTGTCTTCAAATAGAAAATTCATGATGAAGGAAGAGGACTAAAACTAGGTAAGAGAAATGCAAAACAAAATAAGAAATAAGAGGTAAAAATAGTACAAGATCAACTAGGTCAACTTAACATAATAAGTAGAGCCTTAAAATAGTATAGGGTCAATTGGGTTGATCTAGTATAATAGACAAATGCTAAGAAAGTGTATAGGGTCAACATGGTTGACCTAGTATAATATATAAGGAAAATTAGAGAGCTTTAAACAAACTATGTCAATTGAAATGATCATTTAATGAAGATAATTTTAGAAATAATTTGAAAATTAAGAACTAAAGGTAAAAAAAATAATTAATTGGATCAATGAGGTTAATCTAACTGAGGCACACAACACACAATCTTGCACCAATGCTGGCTAATGCAAGGTTTTGCAATATAAAATATAATTGAGAAAAAAACAAGCAATCAACTTGGAAAGTAAGAGCTAACTATTTGGTCAACCTAAATTTTTATTAGATTATTAGAATATGATTTTAAATGTAATGGGAAGTTAGTTGTAAGCAAGGAACTAGAAATAAATCTAAGGATAATTTCAGGAAGTTTTGGCTGAAAGGGATCTATATTGGCAATGGTACAGGCTTCGTATTGGGGCCTACCCCCTCATTTCACACACCAAATTGATAAGGGTGTTAGGTGCTTAACCAAAATATTCCATTGACAACATATTTATACTTGGCCAAAAACCAAATTGGATTCTCCCTTGATGATGAAATCTAAGTGGGTTGGATTTAGGTAGACAATTGTTAAAGTGCTTGTTAATATTTTGTGATTTGGTCATGTGTGCATAAAATAGAAAATAATGAAATTAAATGATTTATTGAAAACCACCTAATTATACTATGTGATCTATTCTAAGCATGAAATCAATAAGAAATGAAATTGTGAGATAATTATTAGCATATAAAGGTTAATTTTAACTTTAAAACAAGGTACAATGTCAAAATAGTTGATAGTATATGCACATAATACATAATAGGGTCAATAGTGTCACTTTTATACTATAGAAGCAAGATTTAAAAATTAATAGGGTCAACAAAGTCAAACAAGTTATCTAGAAAACATACAAAATATAGAACTGGGTCGACATGGTTGACCCAGTTGAATGTACAAGGGAAGTTTTAAAGACTACAAACTATGAAAGGAAAGACTATAAATAAAGAGAGAAAGGATTGAAAGGAACCTTGGTGATTATGAAGATGTAGAGAAGTGAGATTGCTATCAAAGAACCTTTATAAATGCTTACAAATCTCTACTAATAGGGTCAATTGGGTCAACCTAATATGTTGAATAGGATGCCTAAAAATGTATAGGGTCAACTAGGTTGATCTACTATGCTAAATTGAGTCTTTTAAAATCTAGAAAACTGTATTGTTTTGATTGAGTCAATCCAATAGCTTGTACCTAAAAACCTATGCATGGAAATTAGAATTGGGTTGATGCAGTCGACTCAATATGAAAAAAATACGATAAAAATAATGATAAAATAATGAAATAGGTGAACAAATCGTACAAGGGTTAGTTCATATCAGGTTCACTAGAATTTATACAATTAGAAATACATCATGTCTATAAATTAATATTGGCTCAGAGAAGATAGAGCATACCTACACTTCTGATTGAGAATACATTTATTAAGTAGGAGCATGACCAAAATTGAGATCTACTAGACCTGATTAGGGGATCACTTATCATAATACATTATGCTAAGGAGGGTTTCAAAGCCTGTAGTCTAACATAATCATGCAATAACCCTAAGGGGTCCTACATTTTGATATTTCACCTATTTTAATAACAATAAATTAAATCTAATATAGTATTTACCAAAGCTCATGGCACAAAGTGGGGGTTAGAAATAAAACAAAAACTAAACATGTATAAAATACATATACTCACATCAATGTATATATAATTCTAATACATGGAAGAGAAAGACAACTGAATTATTTATCTACTCTTAGAAAGGATAAATAAAGTTAGGAATACTTACCTTGAAGATGAACCCATTGAGCCTTAATATCTCCTTTGGCCAAGGTGCTTCACAAGAGGTTGTGGTATGTAAGGATATAAAAGACAAATCAGTTCTAGGCTACACAACCTATCTATACATCCAAAAGTCTTCTCCATAAGATAAGATTTGTATCTCCAAAAAAAGTATGGAACCCTAAGATTTAATTCTTAAGTATAATGTTCAATAAGCATATGTTCATTCGTACTTGATTTTTATTCTTCTTCTCATTATCAAATGGTGGGAAATGAACTTGTATTTAAAGGTGGATATTACCATAAATCCTTCTAAAAATGTTGGTTGGCATGGTCAAACCAATCGATCTTGTACAATTACAAACAATAAATAACTAGGTCCTAAGCTAGGTCGACCAAAGACTAACCCAAATCCTAAGTGAAAAATACCCAAAAATACTATAGGGTCAACCCAGTTGACCCTGTACAGTTGACTGACCAAAAGGGAATAAGGTAAGGAAAAGGAAGATAAAGATATGACAAATAATTGGAATGGGTTCGATGAAGAAAAATAATCTTAAGGATAATTCTTTTAGGAGATAAGTGTGTAGATGAAAATTTGCAAAAGGGACAATGATATTATAAAGCACCAATGTTTTACCCACTCCTTTCCCAATGCACCCCTTAAGGCATGCACTCAGAGAGATTGAGACTTGATGGGTTCTTGTACGATACAAAGTATCAGTAAGTGATAAAAATTTGAAAATATTATGTGTATATAAGTAGGATCAGTCAAGTCATTTATAGGTACATAAACTTCTTGTATGGAGGTTATAAATACATCTTTGGTAGATGTGATTCTCTTTGGTAAAAACCCCATTTACGTACTATAAGTTGGTTGATAACCAATGGTGGAAGGTATTCTGATTAATAATGTAGATACCTACGACTTTTCTTGGAAAAATAAAAATATATTATCAATAAATAATAGTAAGTTTTGCTTATTAACATATCAAAAATATTTAGCCATGGCTAGTGTTTCTACTCATTTTTGCTTGTTACATTCAGAAGAAAAGAAGAAACTAAGGTTAATGGTATGGGTTTGTACATTACCAAGATTAAGTTGCACACCATATCCAGATGTTGTAGGAGCTCCTCTTTGGATGTGGAGGAAGACACCTGTAGATAAGAAAGAAACTCAAAAAAAGAGAATGTTAGAGATAGATATGGTGGACTGCCAAGCTGTATGCTTAGTCCTAGAAGCGTAAAGCTCTGTGAGGGATGACAATCCACTATTTAAGACAAAGAGATTTGTATAAAAAGAAATGGTGAAAGACTAAGAAAGAGAAATAAAGATAACGCATACCTATTCTCTATAATCAACCTGTCACAGTCACCGATGTCAGTATCTCTGTCGATGTTGGTTGGTCAATGATGCTGATGTCGGTTAGGCTACTGACGTCGGTAGGGGTAATGAGCCTTAGATGGGTCTCAGGGTTATGTCTATGCTTGACAGAGGAGTCTGGGAGTTTAAGGGTCTGTGCAGGGTTGCAAGATAGTGAATAGGGTCTAAATAAGGGTAGAGGTAGATGGCAGGGTTGTCAAAGAGGGTAAGGATAATAGGAAGGCTTTTCAGCCTCTCTACGAAAGAAGGTCGGGTCGGGTTGATAGTATTTATAAATAGTAAATAGACACTAATTACCAAGTTATTCTAAAATACTGAAAGATAGAAGAATACTTAGCTCTTATTGGTGAAGAACCAGAGGTGCCAAGATGCTTATCCCTATTGTGGCTGATGTCAAGATCCCTGTGCAATGTTCCAATCCAATTTGGAGTGATTTCTATAGAGTTTCTGTAGCCTGAAGAGTGATAGTTGAATTCTGATCCTTGGTCTTAGAGTTTCCACGTTGATTGTCCAAGAGTCTAGGGGGGTCCAGAGAAGAGGCAGAGAGAGAAGAGATTTTGAGAGAGAGTCAGAGAGAGAGCGTCTGAGAGTGTCCAGAGTCAAAAAAGAGTCCCAGTGTCCAAACTCAATGTTAGAGCCTAGTTTATCCAACTGATGTCAGTGATCCCACTGGTGTCGGTCGATAGTTGACTAACCTCAGTGGCTAGAGAATGGGTAAAAGGGCTATTTTTAGCCTTTTTCCCATTCTCCATCTGCCAAGTGCATTTTCCATTGGAGAACGATCAAAAGACGGGTTTATTAGGCACGAGAGTTAGTTAGGAGGTTGGAATAAGTCTTAAGTAGTTATGATTTGGATGACTTAGTCTTAGGGTGACTCATAGGGTGAGAAATCATCTAAGGGTGAGGTGTCCAAGGTGAGGTGTCTAGGATGATGTCATTAATTTAAAATAAGTAATTTATTTTAAATTAATAAAGTGTGTAAGGGACCAAGGGAAGTTGACACAATTTTGGTGTCTACATTTGCCCCTTTTTGTCTTGTTGGTTATTCTGATGAATTGCAAGACAAAAATAGGAGTAAGTTACCCCAGGTATGGGATAAGGTATAGGTTCCCTCAAGTATGGGATGAGGTATTCCCCCTCAAAGTGGGAGTCGAGGGAAGGTAACCTGATATCAGGTGCCGATTTGATAGGCAGTGGATGTGTAAGGTGAGGTTTGAGTGTGAACGCTGCAATAGTTGAGATTGTGCATATACCACCTCACGTGATAGGTAGGTCAAATTATCGTAGGCAAGGTTGAGGAGTGTTAAAATTGAAGTAACTAGTCTCCAGCTTTTAGTCGTAGCTGATTGGGTTAAATGATCAAAACTATAGCTCCAGTGTTCGTCGTGTTCTAAGTATCCTAGGCTCAAGAAGTACTCTTGGAAAACATGAAAATGTCACAAAGATTGGGGATCAACTTGGTCATGATCGCACAATATGTGTGAGGGTCATAATGTGGGGTGTGTATAATTTGCTAACTATTTGTGAGGTAGCATATATGCAATCAAAACAACCAAGGCAAAGTTGTCTCAAAAGTTGTCATGGTTAGAGGAGATAGTCACAATCTCCAAGGTCATTGTTCGAGTCGGGCTTGAGATACAAGTGATCTCAAGTAGTTATTTGTGGTGGTGTGGGAGATATATGTGATCTCCAATGTACCCCATGAGGAGTCTAACATGACTTCTGTAGTGTCAGGGATGGTTGTTTGCTCATGATTTTGGGTTGGTATAGATAGTTGGTCCATCAGGTAGATGAACTAATGAATGGCTGAGCTAACCTCAAAAGACTTCATGTCAACTGAGTGCTACCTACATAACCCCTATTTTAATGGCCTTAGGCCAATGTAGTTCTCCCCAAAAGGGAAGAAGAAAGTAGGTTGTAGACTGGTTTTGACTAGGTGAAGTCATGGTTAAAGGTTGAATGGTTGGTCCATCAAGTAGACGAATTAACGAATAGCTGAGCTAACCTCAGAAGACTCTGTGTGAACTAAGTGCTACCTACATAGCCCCTATTTAAGGGCCTCAGGCCAATGTATTTCTCCCCAAAAGGGAAGAAGAGTCAAAGAGGTTGATAGTTGGTTTGGTCATGTTAGTGTTGTTAGCATTTCCCATATGTGTAATGGTACATGCTTGAAATGATGAGTGTATGATGATATTACAGCCTTTTCCATATTATGTGATGGTGTATTCTGTAACATTGGCTATGTGGTTTTTCATCCCTAGCAATTTTCCATGTTGGTGATGGTGTATGCTAAAAATGAAATGAGTGATGATGTTATAGCCTTTTCCATATTGTGTGATGGTGTATTCTATAACATTGGTTATGTAGTTTTTCATCCCTAGAAATTTTCCATATTGGTGATGGTGTATGCTAAAAATGAAATGAGTGATGATGTTATAGCCTTTTCCATATTGTGTGATGGTGTATTCTATAACATTGGTTATGTGGTTTTTCATCCCTAGCAATTTTCCATATTGGTGATGGTGTATGCTAAAAATGAAATGAGTATATTTATGCTTCAGCAAGTTTCCATATTGGTGATGGTGTATGCTTAACATAAATCATGTTTGGTTGATAGTTTCCATGTGTATTGTTTTCCATAAAAACTTATGTGAATGGGCTAAGATAATTATATAACACAAATTGGTATTTGTATTAAATAAATCATGATGTCATGTTAGTGGTCAAAAAATGTTTTGGTTTGGTTTGGTTGGGTTTGGTTGGGTTGTATGTGATGAAGATATGTAAGAAGTGAAAGGCGCATTGCTCTTTCATTAACAAGGACCATAATGATGGCATAGATAAGGTTTTTTCAAACAAAATCCCCATTCATGCATTACGTCGTTGGCCATTAGTTTGTGTTAGAGAAGTACTCTAATCACTTGATGTTAAATGAGCTCAAAGTCCCTTGAATATGTTGGGGTAATAGGTGTGGTTAGGTGGTATGTTAGGATAATGTAACCTATTTTTAGTAGGGATAACTTTGCTCGACCTTGAGAATGACTATAGGCAATTCCATGACTTAATAGTTTGTAGACTGATCAATGCCGAAAGTCTACTTGGGGATGTTGTGTTTTGTTTTATGGTCATGTTAAAGCTAATTGGTGTGAGAAGCTTTTGAGAGGGTGCTATGTATGTAGCAAAATTTGGGCATAGCCATCCTTCAAGGGAGTGGTCTATAGTTTATTTTGTATGTTTGGATGTCTTTAGATAGTTGTCCTTTAAGGGAGCAGTCTATTAATTACAACAATGATGCAGCTGTCCTTCGAGGGAGCAGTCTACATTTATAGTTTATGACCTTTGGTAGGCATCCCAATTATATGTTTTTGACTGAATTTTTAGTCATGGATTGGACTATAGAGGTTCAAGGGTTTCCCTTTTATTACGACAAAGAATTCATGCTTTACAAAAAGGGTTGACTAATGTTTGAAGGAAAAGGGGTTGAAAGGAATAGGAATGAGGATGACGGGGGTTGCTCAAGGAACAAGCTCAAGTTAAACATCAAGTGAATGATTACTTGATTAACAATACAATGGTTGTAGATGCAAGGCATTAAGGGGCTCAAGTTCTGGCTGGCCTTCGAGAGAAGACAGATGATAAGTCCCTGATCCATGCGTTATTATGTAAGGTCTGAGATAATTAGGAGCAAACTTGCTCCATTTGCTTCTTTCCATATTGGTCACGTGTTGGTTGATTCCTAACAAAGGAAAGTCATCCTTTGGGCAAGCTAGGATGAGGTTGAGATGGTCAATATAAATTCAAATTCCCCTAGTTGCTTTTGTGACAGGGACAATGTTTGACACCCATTGCGGATAATCAATGGGTTGGATAGATGAGATGGAGAGAAGACGTTGAAGCTCCTCTTTGATAAGGAGTGTGATGTGAGGATGTATCCTACAAAGCTCCTCATAGTCTTAGTTTAAAAGGGTGAGATCATGATCTTCCAAGTTGTAGTCTAGAATCTCAAAATTATTGAAGGTGATGGAGGTGATGGTAGGTAATGATTTGACTAAAGCAAACAGTGGTTGGGGGTCTTTAGGTTAGACCTCCACTGCCTATAAGGATTTGATCAATGTTTGATGATGTTTTGGAGAGCTTTGAATTAGGTTATACAAAGATATCTTCATAGGGGTGTGGCAAAGTTGTTTCACCATGGAGTCACGAATTGCCCTAGAAGATGTCGATAGAGATGTGCCCAAGACAGTAATCTTGGGTTTTGGTGATGGAGAGGGCTTCACAAATGGATATGTCCAAGGATTAGAAACCTTCTCTTTTCCTTTATCCTTTAAATTTTGAGACCTGGTGGCCACATTAATTGTGTTGATCTCAAATAAAGGGGGACAAGGTGGTAGAGGGACCATAATCTTGCGTTGGGATCCCAATTTAGGTGAGGATGTTTGGGAGGCATGGGATGATGTCAATGGTTTGTTGAAAGGGTGATCAAGAGGATCCTTATTAAGAAGGGTCTCCTTTTTTAGGTGTTGGTGGATGACAACTTTAAGAGTGCAACAATGCTCAGTGTCATGTCCAAGTGTGTGATGATACGCACATATTTTAGTGTCGTCAAACCAAGATGGTTTTGGTATGAGAGGTTGGTATGGCCTAATAGGTGGTAGGATGATGCTAGAAGACTGCAACAATTGGCGTAGCAGTAAATCATAGGACCCCACTAATGGGTTTGCACTCATTGTTGTAGTAGGGGTTGACAACTTTTGTTTAGGAGTTATAGGAGGAGTTTTTTGTACCACCATTTTGATTGGTGGTGTGGATGGTCTGGCCACATGTGTAGATGGCACTTTATTGATGGGAGGTGTTGAATTTTTTGATGGAAATATGTTTTTGATAGGTAAAGGGAGTAATGGATGATGTTTGTTTTTGTTAGGTGTTGGAGTAGGGAGCACTCCTATTAAGGTAGAAGGGTGTGGACCCAAAATAGAGAGCAATGGTGAAGGTGGTGGAGGAGTTCTCCAACATGGTTTAGTATCCTTCTTTTGTTTGGTGTGAAGACCACTATTGTGTGAGTTGAGGTTCAAATCTACCTTCACTTGTGGGTGAGTAAGGTTTGATTGAAGGTGAATACTGAGAGATTTAATCTATTTCAATATGGTGGATGCCTACGAGGGTTTAGGTGATGTCAGCGAGGCTTTACAATCAATCCTTTGGAGGATTTGGGTGATTGTAAGAGTGAAAATGTGTTAGACATGGTGATCTTGAGCCAAAGGTGAGAGAAAATCATCACTGGATCTCTTTCGGCTGAAGTGGGTGAAGTGACAAGTTCCTCTCTTGGTAGAGAAAGGATTGGAGAATTAGGATCTTCAGTTGGATAGAGCGTAGGGATGATCACGCTTTCGATGTGTGGTCTAGGAGTAGGGAAAGTATGATCCCCCATTGATGATAAGAAGGATGAGTGTGGGGCAGCTGGTGTTGGTGCCATCAAAGCATCCTCCAATATGGGAGAAGTAGATTCTCCCACATGTGAAAGGGGGTTGGATGGAAGACTATCTTCCATCGGTGGAGGACAAATAGGAGAAGAAGTTTCTTTTACCCGTGGTGGAGGAATAGGTTGACTAACCTCTTCAGTCTATGGAAGAGGTTGGTTAGGAATGAAAGGAGAAACCATGTTGACTATGTGTATATTACGCTCTTGAAGGTCCATAGTCTCAATGTTATTCTGACTTGGGGGATGGTTAAGGAATGGTTGCCGAAAGACATCAATGTTTTCGTTAGCCAATGCATTTGGGTTATCCAAAACAAGATCCCCCTTGTCTAACATGTCTTGAATGATGTTTTTGAAGGTTTTACAATTGTCTATGTCATGATCCTTGACACGATGATAATTACAAAATTCATTTTCCCTATACCATGTAGTGATGGCTTTTGAGGGGTCAAATTGGGGTGGTCAGATTTGAGGGAGATTGAGGACCCCCTGCTTCACTAGTTTATCCAACACAGAAGTTTATGACTCTCCTATTGGAGTGTATTGACACTGTATATACCATTGCTAGAATTGTTTTGTGATGCTTTGTGATGTGGAAGGCTCTGATTGGTTAGTGGTGGTGGAGGATGATGGCCTAACGACCACAACATTTGCCAACCTCTTGGACTTGGAGTGGGAAGAAGAAGATTTAAAAGAAGAAGGGTCATTGGATTTTGTGTTGGTATTTTTAATATGCAATTTGACTCTATCCTTTTCAACTGCGTGGAGTTTAAGCTTTCAGGCCATGGTGAAAGCTTCATCAAATGTGTGGAAAGTTTGAACCTACAAAGTGGATGAGATGTGCTTGGCACATGCTCTTGAAAAGAGCTCAATAAGCTCAGGTTGAGGTAATGAAAAGGAGAGTTGGTTAATCAAACCTCTCCAATGGGTAATGAAGTTAGCTATTGACTCATCGCCAAATTCTTTAATAGAATATAGGTCTGTGATGGAGACCTTCTTGGTGATGTTAATTGAAAAGTGGTCAAGGAATAATTGGGCTAGTTGAGTGAAGGAAAAGAGAGAATGACTGGTAATAGAGTTATACCAGTCAAGGGTGGTGCCAGAAAGTGACATGGGGAATGTGCGAAGTAATAACACATCATCATGTGCTATGAGGTAGCAAGCATGTTTAAACGCTCACAAATGTTGTTGCGGGTCCTCTTTACTCTGAAAGTGAGTAAATTTAGGGAGTTTCCATTGGCTAGGATATGGTCGAATAGGCATCGAAGGGTGGATGGGTTCGTTGCATATTTGTTCATATGAAAGAGCATTCATCAAACTTGAAATAGACATCTTGAGGTTAGACATCTTATCCATCAACATCTTAATTAGATTGGTTGATGGATTGGTAGGTGGTGCACCCCCTAAGTTATAGGGTACTTGAAAGGCATTAGGAGGGGTGTATGACATACTTGGTTGCATTTGTGTAGGCACAACATATTGGTAGTTCGTCATAGGGACTGATGTCAAGGCCAAAGGGGCTTGTGCCATGAAATTAGAGGGCACAAATTGACTAGATGCCGTCAAGGGTGGTTGAATGGCGGTGACACTAGTAAAAGGATAGGTAGTCACTCTTGTGTTTATAAGTGCAAGAGTGGGTGGGGTAGAGACAATCATGTTCTGAAAAGGTATTGGACTTGGTTGAATTGTTTGTGGTTGAGGGGGTACAAAAACCCCAATGGAAGTAGGTCTAGAAATAAATGGGGAGGCTAAATCTTGAATATTGGCCATGGTCAGGTTAATAGTTGATGTAGTGGCTTGAGTGGTCATGGGTTGGGTAGTGGACGCTATTGATATCGTTGCCACTTCAACCAAGGAAGTTGGCATCCCATAAGTTGGGTCACCTGAAGGATCTTGCATTTGGCTTCTAGCGAGATAGTGTTGGAGAGCCTTGACATTGTGGTCAAGGAATCTCTCAAAGTCTTGATCTCCTTTGAGAACAATTGGAAGTTGATTGGGGGTAGGCTGGATAGTAGTATGTTCAGTATCTGAAGTATGCTCCATTAAGTGACTAGGTACAAAAGGTTAAGGTGGAAGTGGTTGTCAACTCGCGTGGTCAACAAGTGATGTGGCTTGACTGTGTGTCAAAACTATTCAAGGTGAAAAGGGTTTAGGTTCTAGAAACTATATTTTTTAGTTTCAAAAACCTAGAAGTGGTATTGAATAGCAAAAAAGTTGGGTTTTAAGGTTGTTGTTTTGAAAGAAAATTTGTTGACAGTGACCGACGTCGGTGATAAAACTGACGTTGGTCATGAAATGTTGCTGACATCGGTAGTATAACTGATGTCGGTAAATAAAATTTGCTAATGTCGATAGAAAAATTGATGTCAGTGTCTGTGTATTTCCAAAAACTCAAAAAATTGAAAGTTTTTGGAATAAAGGAGAAATTCTAAGTTGTTTTTAGACTTAAAAATGATGTGACCTTACCAACGCAAAAAATCAAATAAGAAAAACAAAGTAGATGATGGCAAGCAACCTCTAAATGTTAAATTCCTAAGAATAAATTTTAGAGTCATGGTGGCTTATGCATTAGAAGAATGTGTTTGGGAATTGGGCTTTTAGAATGGGTCCTAAAGAGGAAATCTATAGCCGGTTTCGGGTTATGTTTTGGTGCTCAAAAATTTGTGTTAGGTTCTATACATGGCCTGGTGCTGGGGCTTGCTCCCTTCACTTCACGAACGCAGAGCTTAGTTGGGCTGCTTAGCCAATATGAAATGTTGCTGACATCAGTAGTATAACCAATGTCGATAAATAAAAGTTGCCGATGTTGGTAGAAAAACTGATGTCAGTGTCTGTGTATTTCTAAAAACTCAAAAAACTAAAAGTTTTTGGAATAAAGGAGAAATTCTGAGTTATTTTTAGACTTTAAAACGATGTGACCTTACCAACTCAAAAAATCAAATAAGAACATCAGAATAGATGATGGCAAACAACCTCTAAATGTTAAATTCCTAAGAATAAATTTTAGAGTCATGGTGGCTTATGCCTTAGAAGAATGTGTTTGGGAATTGGGCTTTTAGAATGGTTCCTAAAGAGGAAATTTATAGCCAGTTTCAGGTTATGTTTTGGTGCTCAAAAATTTGTGTTAGGTTCCGTACATGGCCTAGTGCTGGGGCTTGCTCCCTTCACTTCACGAACCCAGAGCTGAGCTGGGCTGCTTAGCCAATATATACTTTGCCTATAGTTTATGCTCTGCCAGAGAATAGAGTGGGTCCTCCTCTTGGTTATGAAGTCCAAGTAGGATTACCAGGAAGGGTAAGGTATCCGCTAGGTGATGAAATCCTAGATGGGCCTTGTCTCAAGTATGTTTAGATGTTTGATTGTGATTGTGGTCTAGTTGTGTAACATATGTGCACTACAATTTATTCATAATGCTTTTTAATCACTAAGTGAGCTAAATATGTATTCAAGCAAGAATGAAATTCAATTATTTGTAACCCAAATTGAAATGTTTTGTTTAGATGCAGACAATTAAGAAGAGGTTTAAGAGCATGAATTTTCACTACTCTAATGCAAGCAAGCAATGACAAGAAGAAAAAGAAAGATGTTCTTTTTAACTTGTGATAATGGTTTTCTTTTCAGAATAAAAAGATAGAAGAAGGATACAAGAAGAGAATCTTTTCCTAATGCATCTATATGAAAGTTGCCTTTTCAAAAGAATGAGCCCAAGGAAAACTCTAGGGGTCCCACCAGGTGTGCCAGAATGTTTCTTCTCATTTTTGCTTGTTACATTCAGAAGAAAAGAAGAAACTAAGGTTAATGGTCAGGGGTTTGTACGTTACCCAGATTAAGTTATGCACCGTATCCAGACATTGTAGGAGCTCCTCTTTGGCTATGGAGGAAGACACCTGTAGATAAGAAAGAAACTCAAACAAAGAGAATGTTAGAGATAGATATGGTGGACTGCCAAGCTGCATGGTCGGTCTTGGAAGCGTAAATCTCTGTGAGGGATGACAGTCCACTATTTAAGATAAAGAGATTTGTATAAAAAGAAATGGTGAAAGACTAAGAAAGAGAAATAAAGATAATGTGTACCTGTTCTTTGTAATCAACCTGCCATAATTGCTGATGTCGATATCTCTACCAATGTCAGTTGGTCAATGATGTTGACATTGGTTAGGCTACTGATGTCAGTAGGGGCAATGAGCCTTGGATGGGTCTCAAGGTTATGTCTATGCTTGATAGAGGAGTCTAGGAGTTTAAGGGTCTGTGCAAGGTTGCAAGACAGTGAATAGGGTCTAAATAAGGGCAGAGGTAGATGACAGGGTTGTCAAAGAGGGTAAGGATAATAGGAAGGCTTTTCAACCTCTCACAAAATAAGGTCAGGTCAGGTTGATAGTATTTAGAAATAGTAAATAAACACTAATTACCAAGTTATTCTAAAATACTGAAAGACAAAAGAATACTTAGCTCTTATTGGTGAAGAACCAGAGGTGCTAGGATGCTTATCCCTATTGTGGTTGATGTCAAGATCCCCATGCAATGTTCCAATCCAATCTAGAGTGACTTCTGTAGAGTTTCTGTAGGCTGAAGAGTGATAGTTGAATTCTGATCCTTGGTCTCAGAGTGTCCGTGTTGATTGTCCAAGAGTCTAGGGGGGTCTAGAGAAGAGGTAGAGAGAGAAGAGATTCTGAGAGAGAGTCAAAGAGAGAGTGTCCAGAGTCAGAAGAGAGTCCCAGTGTCCAAACTTAATGTTAGAGCCTAGTTTATCCAACCGACATTGATGATCCTGTCGGTGTCAGTCAACAGTTGATCGACATCGGTGGCTAGAGAATGGGTAAAAGGGCTATTTTTAGCCCTTTGCCCATTCTCCATCTGCCAAGTGCATTTGCCATTGGAGAATGATCAAAGGATGGGTTTATTAGGCATGAGAGTTAGTTAGGAGGTTGGAATAAGTCTTAAGTAGTTATGATTTGGATGACTTAGTCTTAGGGTGACTCATAGGGTGAGAAATGGTCTAAGGGTGAGGTGTCCAAGGTGAGGTGTCTAGGATGATGTCATTAATTTAAAATAAGTAATTTATTTTAAATTAGTAAAGTGTGTAAGGGACCAAGGGGAGTCAACACAATTTTGGTGTCTATAGCTAGATCAGTTAAACTAACTCTCATACAAGCTCCTAGTGGTTCAATCATTTGACCATAAACCAAAGCTACTTTGGATTTTAAAATATATGTTCATTAATTACACCTGATTCTTTCATTTCCTTGTAAAGATAGTTTCCTTCATGGGTACATTCTCCTACATCACTAAATATGGAAACACCTTCATGAAACTTAATAATGTTATTGATTAACTCAATAATCAACACTATTTTACCCATTCCAACTCCTTCAAATAATCTAATTTTTCTCCTACAATGGTAAGGAAATAAAAGATATAATACTTCAATCCCTATTTCAAAGATTGAAAATTTATCATCTGATTGTGTAAATGTGGGGACATATCTATGAATAAGAAATGTGAGAGCACCTACAAGACCTAAATCATTGATAAGTATTCCAAGAACATTAGAAATTATCCTAAGAGTAGTTTCTCTAACTGGAACACTTCATGGAGATCTTGTATCAATTACTCTCATTCCTCTCATCAAACCATCTATAACACTCATATCTATAAATCTAACCTTATTATTTCTTAATAAATGTTTTACCTCATATGTAACACAAATTAGTGTACTAGTTGTATCATTATCCTTAACTATAAAAAATTGTAAATTTTATACATATTACCTGGAGGAAAAGATACATATAGTATTGAGCCAATGGTTTGAGAACTATATCCTAACTTATTTTCTACAAGTGTAGAAATACTAACAAAAAGAGGATTGCTTCTCATACAAAAAATAGAAAAAAGGAGATTAATTCAAATTGCTAATACTGGTAAATTTTTTAAAAAAAAAATGCTATGTAATGAGTTGAAAAGTCAAAATAAATAAGAGTTACCACTTTTATTTACTTAGTGGTATCTTTATAAAATTAACATTCAATAATGATCTATAAATTCATTCATTATTATTAAAAGGAAGGGGCAAAGAACTATTTCTATGCAAGTTGTGTGAATGGTACCAGATGAAGGCAAACTTTGAATTCTAGATAGGATCCCTTAATTAAAATGGATAAGGGTCAACCAATGAGATTATGGGATACTACCTCAAACAAATATAATTGTGTATACACATTTTTATGAATGATTTCATATAATCTAGTTTGATTAACGAAAGATACAACGTCTAAAACTTCTTATACTACAAATGAAATTTATAATGGAACTTGCTTAACTAGAATTTGATTTATTTTTAAATATCCATCACTTCACACCATAATTAGAATTAGATGGTCAAATTGAGAATAAAATCATATTTAGTAATTAAGTATTACTGATTTGCTATCATGGATCTCCTACTAATAATTTGATACATCTTCGCTTAAACATGTGGGAGTTAGGCATATATTATATCTAACTTGAACTATTTCAAAGATGAAACGATCATTTATAAGATGTGTTCTAGAATAATAAGGTGAAATTACATTGAATAATAACTACAATTTGGATTTGATTTGTAATAGATTCCACCCTTTTGTCAAAATGTGGGGAGGTGGGAACGAATTAAGCAAAAGAAGGTGAGTCATTAATTATTTCAATTTTAAATAATTGAAGGAGTTAGATATTTATTAAAGTTTATTTCCTTTATAAAAAAACTATATCATATTGCTAAATACATACATGTCCTTCACATCAAACTAGATAAATGAATTAAAACTACTTAATATTATTCATTATGGTAGTTCCAAAGAAGCATACCTCTAAATCTTAAAAAACAATCATAATAATATTTGGAATGGAAAGGCATATTGGGATGCAACAAAGGACTTTTTTTTTTCACTTTTATTGAAATCCGGGTAAACTTTTTAACGTGACCAGTGCCGCTAGCTAGACACGACTAATACCGATACCACGGGGCCGGTGGGGGACTTGAACACTGATGGGCAGAGCCGCAACGGAAGTACCCAACCAACCGACTACACCCCCCAACCCACAAAAGACTTTTATTTAGTTAGCAGTGATTTAAAGCATTTTATTGAGCTTTTACTTTTTGGATCAGCCAAGGGTTTTTCTTCCATAATAGAGGACTGATCTTTTGGATCATCTAAATAAAATATAAATCCAATAATGAATTAAAGTATGTGTAACACTAATAAATATAATTCACCCTCTAAGACTAGATAATATTGATGGGAACATTTTTTTCTCTTCGAGTTAGAGATACTTGGTTGAAAGGGTGGTTAGGAAAAAGGGACACGATCATAAATTGGTTTTACTACATCTATTCTCTCTGACCAATTTTGAATATGGGGGGTTTATCAACCATTCCTCCATATTTTGTTTCCTTTCCCACTAGAAAAATATAAAAGTGCATTATTATTTTTAATAATCTTGTATTGAATGAAAGTTTCATTTTATCTATGTCGAAAAGAAAATTGATTGAAACATAGTAATCACATAACCTATGGTTAATCATAAAAGTGATTGTTTATTTTATTTAATAGATTCATCATCGGAGCGATGCTGAAATGATGATAAATAGTTTATATTTTTTAGTTTTGAATTAATTGATTCATCCTTCATTATTAAGTATGAAATCATTCATTCTTTCCTTCATAGTTAGACAAGAAGGAGTGATTAAATTATTTAAGATGACTTACAACTAATTATTTGTATATCTATTATGATACATCATGTAATGCTGAGACCATTTTAGATAGAACTTTGGACATTATTAGTAATCAAATGAAATAATTCAACCCAATTTCAATAGCTTAGCTAAAAGGATTAACTAGCATGCCCTATTCTTGTGATATTATATGGGCATGGGATGTCTACCTCCCTATTCACATTGAACTCTCTAAAGTCCAATTGTGCAAACAATTAATCAAATAAGAATAGGAAATATATTTAATTCAATTAATCCTATTTTCCTTTTTAATCTATGCCAATATTGTTGTTATTTTTCAACTAAATGAATCAATATGATGATAAAGTCACAATATAAAACCCTTCTCCTTTCTCTTTCTTCCATGTTCAAATTCTAGTTTTTCTTATTCCATTGAGATCATTTTTAATTTTTTATTTATATTATTTTTTCAGTGGTAGAACCTATTAAATCCATACAATTTTTTTTATCATTCATTTTAGAGAAATAAGATTTGAACTTGTGACCTCCATCACCCTACTATGACATGCTACCAAGCTACACCATGCTTAATTAAAATAATCAACATAACATTTAATAGTAAATATCCAAATTGACATTCAAACATTGATGATAATAATTACTCTTTTATACATATTCCCATTGAAAATCTCATAAAAATAGTCTAATATAGTGACTAGACAATACCAAGCCACCATGGTGAAATTAGTAGACACAATGCTCTTAGGAAGTAGTGTTAGAGCATCTTGGTTCGAATCCAAGTGACAACATTCTTAGTAATAAGACACCATGGATTCAATCCCTTCCCTAGAGAATCCCCATAAATTGCTTATAAAATACCTATATATTAAATTATGACCATTGTTTTCTCTATGTTGACATGATTAATGACATATCAATCAATTTTATTTTATTTATCAATTATTCTCTTCAAAATAAAATAAAAAAATGGGTTTATTATGATATCCATCACTCTAAAACAGATATCAGCTCATGTCTTTTTTTCTCTAACTTTTGTTATCATCCTCAATTATTGGGGAACATTAGTTTATCAAAGTGAAGAACTAAGAAGTTCAAGAGGAAAGGGCATGATAGTGACGTCTATTTGTATAACAAGAGTATTAGTTACTCATTCGCCCTATTTAATACATTTACCTTTAATTAATTTGTATGAGTCATTCATTTTACTTTCATGGATTTATTTTATGATTCATATAGTTATAGAAGTACGGGGTTAGGCTGCTTGGTGGTTAGGTGCAATCATCATGACAAGTACTACATTAACTCATGGTTTTACTACTTTATGTCTTCTAAATAAAATGTAATAGTTTGCAATGCTAGTACCCACTTTAAAATCTCATCGGTTAATGATGCATGTGAGTATGATATTTCTCAACTATGAAAATCTTTTATGTGAATGCCTATAATCAATAGATTTTTTGATCATTACATTTTGAATAAATCAAAAGATTCTTCTTAGTGAAAATAATTCATTTTTACGATCTTTCCTTCCCAAAATAATTGGTATTTACATGACCATAAAAGAAAGGATATGAAAGATCCTTTTTTATTTTCATTTACCAATGATCATAAATGGAAACTAATTATCCAATTAGATAATTGGAGTTATCGTGTTATTGGTCTAGAATTTTCCATTTTAACTATAGGGATTCTTTCTAGGGAAGTATGGGCTAATGAGGCTTGGGGATCTTATTGGAGTTGGGATCCAAAAAAGACTTGGGCATTATTTACTTGGACCATATTTACAATTTATCTATGTACTAAAATCAATAGGGGTTGGCAAGGTGAGAAACTGATAATTGTGGCGTCTCTAGGATTTTTTATAGTTTAGATCCAGTATTTGGGGGTTAATATATTAGGAATAGATTTACATAGCTATGGATGATTGATTTAACATATAACAATAAATGAGATGTATTCTTATAAGATAGATTCAATACAATTATTCTATGTTATTTAGAAGTAATATCAATAGGTAGTTCATCTAAGTCATTTCAAAGGGTGATTATAGAATCATAGAAAATCATTACTCGAAATAACTCAAATTAGAGAGAAAATATCTCTATTTTAATTATTTTAATATCTTATAAAGATAATAAGTAATTAGGCCTATTATATAGCTCTATAAGGTAATAAATTTATGATTTATATAAATATCAATAGAAAACAACTTGGACCTTTTCATTATAAATAAATAGAACTAGATCGAGGTAAATACCAATACCTATGATTGGTATAAAGAGACATATTAAAAAAGAAATATTTATAGGGTCCTAAATCCTTAAAATAAGGATTTTAGAGATTTAAAAACTTATATCCATCAAACATTTGATGTAACATAGATAATAAATACATATGAGTTAATATCATTCCAATTTCCATGATTATAATAATAGTTATTCATAAGGTTGAAGAATATTTACTAATAATTATTCACAAAAGTATAATATTTTTTGATACAAAACCACTCATTATTTTTAATTCAAGAAAAGCCATTGAAAATCTACTGAACTGTAATGAACCATTACACCAAAACCTTGAGGTGTTAGTGAAATATGCCTATTAAGATCATAACATCCCACCACACTTCTAAAGCCCAGACTCTAGGCTGGATTTGTGCCCGTATATTGATTTCTCCCACTTTGTTAATTAAAAAAGTATGTATCCTATCGTAAATTATTCCTACCAAATAAAATGTGCAACACCAATTAATCCATGAAAAATCATTTCCAAAATGGATCCATTGAGACCTTTATCTATCATGGAACCAATTCCTATAATTACAAAACCTATATGAGATATTGATGAATAGGTTATTCTCATTTTTAAATTGCACTAACCCATAAAATTTTTAGTTGCATAGATAATTTGCAACACTCCTATTTGTTGATGCTCGACTACCCCCCATTCCTAGAATGGGGCCCCTTATTTCTTAATTTTCCATGAATGCCTAAGATGCCAAGCTTTCTAAGTCATTTAGCTGCATAGAAAATTGATTTAATAATTCTTAGAAATTTTTGAATTATTGTAAGTCTCTTCAAGTTTTCATCCAATGATGAATTATTAACTATGAATGTTTTTAAAATGTGCAGATAAGCCTTCACTAAGGATGTTCTACCTAGTTTTCCAATTAGCATGAACACAATAATCTTTGCCTAATCTCAGTATACTAACCTTATATTTTGTTTAAATCACTTACTTTCAAAGTTTTACTTTAGACTTATTTAATTCACTTGCAATGGGCATTTAAATTTTTTAAAAGTCTAAATTAGTCTCTCGCTTGATCTCACAAGATGTTAAAGTTAAAATAGTATTTTATGATGCTTAATGGGATGTCAAATTAAAGATTATGACTCAAAAGGATATGTATCCAAATCACCAAGCTTGGTATTACCTTAGAGATTTATCGTATCTTATGTAGAACACTTGGAATAAATATATGAAGCCCACAAACCACGTGGCATTATCTAGAGAACTCATGAAGAAGTTATCCATTAGAATTCAAATCCATAGGATACATGTCAAGATCCTAACCCCTATGAGAAAGCCCATTCAATATGATCTGTCACATACCCCACTACAATCCTAAAGCCTACTAAATGGCATCACATGTCTCAAGCATGACCCTCCAAATCCAAGCAACCTTCAAAAGTGATGCATGTTCCCTTCGAGTTCATCTACTATGAATGTGTGTCCACACTATGTTACATCCATATAAACCTTACAAGAGTCTTCAAACAAGACATATATCAACACCTGAGCCATTTGATCAAGACTTGATTATGTATAACTATCTAAAGTTCCCTCCAAGAATGATAAGTGGTATAAGAATGAAGGAGAGTCTACTAGGATGATGCGTGTCCCCTTTGGACTTATGCAATGATGATACATGTCATGCTTGCACTACTTCTAAATGAAGATCCACTAGAATGAATCTAAAAGCCTATAAGGATGACACATTTTCACTTTTAGCCCATGAGATGTTATTATGTGTCATTCTTGTGAATTTGCATCTTGAGATCTATGAGATCACCTCTGAGAGAGATGTGTGTCTTCATCCGAGCCATATGATTAATGCCAAGTTACCAATAGTTTTCTAAAAGCCTTTTGAAGGTGACACCTATTAGGGGAAGCTATGACTTCCCTCTGAGGGATCCACTTGGAGAATAAAAAAACATGATTACCTATGAGAGTGACACATGGCACTCCCATGACCAATCAAAACTGAAGGGGCCCACCTAAGAGCTCACCATGAATAGAAGGATTCCATGTGGTAGAATACAAATGAATCATCACACTAAGCTATATCTCAAGGGTACAAGAGTACTCAGAAGTTGTTGTATGTCCACACTTTGAGCTAACTAATTAACTTAGTCATCTTCAGGCCCCATGAATGCCTAGTTGGATCTGAGGTGGCATGCCACATGTCAAAAATTAGAAATATTCAGATTAAAGATAAAATTAAGGTCAAATCAAAATCAAATCAACACTAAATTTGAATTCTAAAGCAATTAAATGTGAAAATCAATAGTTTAAATATATGCAAAGGTGGTGATCTCACCATTAATATAGCACAAACTAGAATCACCATTAAACCTTGTATTAATCAAATTAATATTCAAAAGGCTACCCTACTCAAATATTTTTACCTACATTTACATTTGAATCTATATGCATTTTCTCTCTCTACTATCTCTGCTTTCAAAGTTTAACCAAGCTCAAGTTTTTCATAGATTTCAGCTCGACCACCATTATTGAAGCTCTAAATTTGTATAGAAATACCATTAGTTTCTACCCAAAATATTGTATAAATAGCATAAACAGGACCATCCACTTTAGGTAAAATAATTGCATTTGGGAATGATGAATTTCATTTCTAATTTGGTAATTTATTTGTATTTAAAGACATAAAGTTCATCCCCAAGGCCATAAACATAGGGGACATGCATTAAAATAACATATATTACAATGTTGAATGAGCTATGGATATTGATGAGTTTGATAATATGCCCCATATTATCCAACTATATTCAGACATCCTCACAATCCAAGTTGTTGGTATCCACAAGGCTACAACAAAGCTAAAGGTCATACCTTGCATAGGCCTAGTTTATGGGAACTTTGGGAGGTCAAAATGTGAAGATGCATTACTCAAATCAATAAACCAAGGGATCCTAATTTATTTCATCATAGGGCCCAATTTCAAAAAATGCTATGACCTACCTTTGCCATAGGTGGAATACAACTAGAGCACCATTAACAAATGGTATGAGGTGAATTCTCTAAACAAAGTCCTAGCATCATGGGTAATTGACCTACATGGATTTGTCTTCATGAATGACCAAGGGGACCTACCTAACAAACAATTTAGGAAAGGAGTAAGGATTGGCCTAGCCTTACTAAATAGAATATTTGTAACCCATTATTGGTTATGAAAATATAAGGACTATTCTGCTACTATAGATAATCCTAGAAGATAAGCATATCCCCCACTTGGGGATATTATTAGTGATAATCTAGTCACTACTATGAATAACACAAGAATGGTACCCCATTATTTATGATGAGTTATCTACTAGATGAAATCTTTACAAATATGCAATTAGGTTAGAATTCATGGTCCCCTAAGTGTCAAGAAGTTATGCCCCAATCATTCTCTTTAATTCACATTCACTACTTTAGGTTCAATATCAAGATAATTGTTAAAAACTTCTACCCAATGGTGTACAAATCTATCACTGAGTGTGAGATGTCAAGGGTTCCCTAGAGTAAGGCAAACATTGAAATAAATGGGAAACTATTATCTCTACCTTGATTGCACAGTCATCAGGATATAAGGGGTGATGGTAGCTCCTCTTAGACTACCAAGATATGTGCCAATGAAGTTCACCAAAGAGGATATGACCTATCAAATCCTCTATGGAATTGATGGCATCTTCAAGATCAAAAAGAATATAATTCCCCACAATAATCCTTACAAACTAGGGAGGACTAAGATAATGAAGTGGCAAGACATTGTGGTGTTTAAAATGCATAGGGAATCATACCTATTGCCTAAAGATAATTTTAGGGCATGGGACCCAATAAATGTCATGCAAACCATCTCTTCAAGTTTAAGAAGGATGTGGCATTGAAATATAAGAATCAGGAAGAAGTCCATGAGTGTATCTATAAATATGCTATGATTGATGAACTAGTCCTCAAGAATGTAGCTAGGAAAAACATAGAACTTGAAATGAGGCTTGAGAGGGAGAAGAAGAAGGAGGACATAGTAAGGCCTTAGATCCCATTGACTCATGGGAGCATGTTTGATACAAACTATGAAGAGAGATAAGAGGAGGAAGAGGATAATGTTCCTCTCATTAAGAATATACCATACAATCTTACACTATAGGCCACTTCAAGTGAATAGTGCATGCCTCTAAGCTCTAATCTAGGAGAAATAAAAAACCAACATGACCTCTCCTAAGGGCATACATTTGTCTCTGCATCCACTATGGGAGTTGCCTTAGAAATCATAAGCCAGCCTAACCTTGATGTCATTGATGTTTAATAATTACAATAGGGTATTGAGTTCTTAATGGAAGAGCTACACACATTGGATAGGATAAATATAAAGAAAGTCTACACAAGAAATAAGGAGCCCAGGGCTACTATGAGGAGAACAATCCCATATCCACAAGTAATTGAAGAGGCTACTACAAAATTTAAGACTCTTGATGTAAGTACTTTCACATTGCCCTCTTCTCCAATTAAAATTTATTTTTCTTCAAATCTTACTTCCTATTCCATGTTTTCTCCCCCTACCATTGCTTCACCACTGGCTCCATTATCTTCAATTGTTATAACTACCTCTACCTAGTCCTTAATAGATACCATCACTAGCCAAGAAGGTACTTATTTTAGCTTCACATTCCCCCATTTAATTTATCATGCTTATACACACATGGCTTCCTCATAGGCATCCACTACTAGTGCATCACTCACCCTTGTCTCCCCTATTTCTACTAGGCTATCAAGGACCATCTCAAAACCATTCCCCTTCCAAAAGCCACTCAATCTCAATATAACTTATAAGGTGACTATTCCTTAAAAAATGCCTTCATTCATTCTTGACATGGGCCATACCAACTATTTATTTGATCCACTTGGACAATTAGACCCAAAAAATTTATTCATCCCTACCATAGCCTTGGCTTCTTCATCAACCCAGACACCTCCATTATATCCACCTCCCACACAACCAACATCTATAGCTTCCCCAAATTGGGTGAGGGATATAATTTAGGCAACAAGATAGGAAAGGACTCAAGTAGTTCTCTCTTCTCCCCAAGTTGGCATGAGGTTCGATGCTACCATTAGCACCAAGAAGAGGGTAGTTCAAATACAAGTGGAGTAGCCACAATCAAGCTCAACCATGGTTCATGAAAGTGAAGAGCTCATATTCACCTTGATAAGAAAAAAAGAAGGCCAACCCTAGAGAGGTATAATAATATGTAGAGGACCCAATATCCTCACTTCAAGCCCAAGAAAAATATACTATTGTTTTGATGAAGGGGATATAACAGGAATTGAAAAGGCTAAAGGAGCAAGCATTACCAACAGTGCTAGATGGCACTATAATTCAAATAATAAATGATATTATCAATGTCTTCAACCTATATAAAGGTATGAAAAAGAGGTAGGAATATGGTATCAATAAATCTAAAGTGGTCATGAAACTTGACCAAAATCTTACACTCTATGATGCCAAGTTGTCAAACTTGGCTAGAGTGGAAAGAAGTAATAATTTCCCTGACCTCAAAGTTCTACCACTTGAAGATATCATTCCTATGCAAACCATCCTATTGAATATAATAATAATACTAAAGATACATATGGATCAAGTCAAGGATGTTATACATCCTTGGAGAAAGTTGAATTTAAGATTGCCTTGCTGTTGAAGGATGCCATGGTCACTAGGGTGACTAGACCTAATGGCTCCTTCATGGATGATCAAGAATTCAGAGAAAAGATGAAGTTTTTTGTTTCCAAATTACAAAAAGACATGGAAAGTGAAAATAATGATACCAAGGTGATAAATATTATGGCATTTACTAATTAGAAGTTGGAAAAGGTAGATGCCATTGAAGAAACACTAAAGCCAATACTCACAGAGCATGGTAGGCTCATCTAGAAGATATCAGACTTTTGCTTCAACCTATGATCCTTGGATTTTTTCAAATAGATAAAGATTAACATGCATGTGTAGAGGTTTTTACCAAGGAAGAAGTGAATAAAAATTAGACGTATCAACACCAACAAGTAAGCCATCAACCACCTTCAGGCCCCTAGATAATATTCTATTTCATTTTGTAAATTCAAATATAGAATATTCCATTATAATGTGGAATTTTAAGCCACTTTGATGTATTTGGGTTCTTTTTATGGGTCCACTTTAACTTTTCTTAGTCATCTTTAATCCTTTATATAGGGGGTTCCCCCTCATTTATGGATTGAAATCAATTATTGCAAGAATTAATACAAAAGAGCAAGAATTCCCAAGTTTGTCTAAAGTGATTGATTATTTATTTATATATTTTATGTTCCTCATGATTTTATATGACAAATAATTTATTTATACTAGATAAATTAGTAATAACACACATTATATGCATATGTTAGCTTGAATTTTACACTAGGTTGACTAATTTGGTAGTATCCTTGCTCTATTTTCTTCTCATTTACAATTGAGTGTGCTATGTAATTTATTGTGAGTGAGTAATTTTTTTTCAAATTATGATATTATACATATGAATTTCCTTCCTATAAATATTCAATTTAATTTATTTATCTTTGAGCATCAAGCTAGCACTGGTAGATGCTATTTTCATGTGTTTTTACCTTAGAAGTTAGTAGAATGGGTATCTTTGATCATCTTAAGCACATTCTCTTTTCTAAATTACCCTACTCACTCTTGGATCCACATATGACTCACTTTATCTTAGTTAATTCTATAAATATCCATTATTTTTGTGTATTTTGTGAAATAATTGGCAAAGATTGAAACAATTTTACAAAGATTAGTAAGAAAAGTGTCACTGCATAACATCTTTTTGTCCTTGTAGTAGGGTCTGCTTTTAGACTTTCAAAGTGGTGACCATATTTCTACTATTTGTGATATTTATAGTAGTTTTTGTATATACAACTCAATCCCCAAGTATTTTAGGACTTAAAATCGAGTTTCTTACTTCTCCTAGTTCCCTAGTGACACATGGAACACAATAAGTGCATCAACAAGAAGGGAAAATGTGGTGCTATAAGGAGGGCCTTATACAATTTACTTGTATATATAGTGTTACTTACATATCTAACCCCTCTAAAAAAATATAGTGCTAGAAGGAGGGCCATATGAAATTATTTTCATGCATCTTTGTATAATTGTAGTGTACTTCATCATAATACATGCTTAATTTTTTCCAAGTATGCAAATATTATTAAAAGAAAACTAAGCATCTACATTATTTACATGAATATGTGCATCCTCTACATGAATCTTTGCATTCTTTGAAATATTTCATCTAATTTAGTGTTCATTTAAGAAAATTTGGTAAATAACCTAGATATTTACCTAAATTTGTTTAAAGATAGGTGAAATACCCTATTAATTAGGGATATTAAGAGTTATTTTAATATTATTTAAAAAGCTTAGCATAAATTTGGTAAATAATCTAGATATTTGTAACTATTTGTGTAAATATCATGTGGTAAGACCTCTCTTATAATAGATCTTGATGTTTGAGACCATAATTACTCTAATTCTTTTGAGATTAAGTGAACCTTTGCACAATTTCATGTCTAAAGATATTTTTAAATAATCAAATGATTTTAGATTATTAAATAAGGCATATAAACACTTTGGATTAATGGTTTAACATTGATCTTTGTAGGTTAACATTTAGAGCTAACAATATTTGTGCATGTTTTAAGAATTTTGAGGTTTCTAAGTTTCTATCTTCAAAGATAAAGGCAACGATACTTGATCTAAAGCTGTTCTATGAAATATTCATTGGTATTTTATATATTTAGTACTTATGGGGATATATTTGAATTTATTTTTCTCTTATAACCCATTTTTCATCTTGGAGTTGCCTAGGATTAGAATCAAATCCTGATTTAAGACCAAGATCACTTTGACATCCTTAGAAAACCATAGAAAGGATATAATAGACAAGGGAAGGTGTAGAAATTCTACGACCAACCAAATTCTCCATCTAACCAAACTTTACAACTCTTTGTGCTAGTCATGACATGGTTGGTTGGTTCATCCGTCAACATCCTTGGACGTATGCATGATTTACCAATAAATCCATAGAAGTACTTACCTCTATTTACCCCCACTGGGAGAGTAACCTCTGAAGAGCATATCAAGTCCTTTAAATCATATTTTAGGATTATTAACATGATCCATGAAGACATGGATTATCATCTCTTTCCTTTCACATTATGAGATGCAACCTATGATTGGTTTCTTAATTTTCTATAATATTCCATCATAAGATGAAATCAATATAATGCCACCTTTATTACCTAAATAGGTAGGGTAGTCAGCCCAAGGGTTGTGTACCAAAAATTTACCACCTTAAAAAAATACCCAAAAGAGCCAATTAGAATATTCAATGCTAGGTTCTAAATATGTATACCCTGACATCCCCACCATATAAGCTGATAGATGAATTATCCTTGGAAATTTATAAGAATGCTTTAGATCTAATGATAAATATATTATTAAGAAGGGCCTTGAATATTGACACATTACCTTTAGCATATGCTGAGGCTATTCATATTGATGAGCAAATACACCTATAGGGGCATCATGTATTTGTTATACCAAAATTTAACCCGATGATGCTTGCTTTGAATGTCATTCCCAACATGAATTAGAACTAACTTGCATTAAACCAAATACTAGTGATCAACCAGTTGCCTTTGATCCATGTTTCACCTAACCAACAATTTGGATTCTTCAATTAAGTAAATATTGGAACACATCCCCAGAATAATCAAACAATGATGCTTGTGAATAACACCAATGTCCAAACTGCAACCCAAATTAAGAACCCAAGACTCCAAAGGGATAATTAGACTTAATACAAAGAACTATTCAAAAACTTGCTAATGATTTCTTCGATCTCAAGAAACATATGGGAAATACTGGTGAGAATTCTAATAGAAATTATAATTTATAGAGTTACAATAGACCTTTCAATAGGTCTAACAACAATAATGAGTCCCCTTTGAGAAAATTATCTAAGATTAACATCTTTGAGATGGCCTTACATAACTGGTGCCAAGTGCACAATATTGTTAGACATGGAGAACTAGACTATGTTGAGTTTTGACATGTATTTAAAGCTATCCAGAGCCAAATGGAGGGATTTAAGATGAATCCCACTAATTAGAACGATGCTAAGAGCTATGATAATTCCAATGATGCTTTTAGTGTCCCTAAAGTAGTCCTCATGGTTGAGACTTATGACTTTCCCAACCAAGATGAGAATGAGCCTGAGGATAATGTTGAAGAAATTTATGCCTTCCAATAATTCTAGAGGAGAAATTATGCCTTGAGAAGTAAAGGTTAGAACCTACCTCTGACAACTTCTACCCTACCTAATAAACTAGATACACCTCCTGATGGTAAGACAAATAATAATCCTCCACACCCCAAAAGTAAGGAGAGTCAGCCAATAATGAAATCTCCCTACACAACATCAAAGGTTGGATACAACATATTGGAAGACATGAAAAATATCAAGGCAAACATAATATTACATGAGCTCACTCAAATCATTAAACAACATGATTTTTATTGAAATCCGTAAATGAAAAACTTAGCTCTAACAAAGCTAAATAGGCTCATGCAAATGTAGTAATGTACAAGAGTAAGCATGAAGTTCCACCATTCTTATTAACTATTAGAATCTTGGGTAAGAACCTCCATATTAGTTTTTCAATTTTGGTGCTTCAACTAATATTATGCCTCTAAGAATTTATGAAAAACTAGGATTAAACCCAATTAAATCTGAAAAGGTAGTGGTGCAGTTAGACAAGTCAAGAGTGAAGGTGATAAGAGAGTTGTTGAACATCCATATGCAACTAGCTCATGATCCTATAATACAATAGTTCATCGACATTCAAGTCATTGACATACCTGAGGCTTATGGATTATTATTGAGCCATGATTGTACTAAGTCCTTAAATGGATATATGTCCATAGACTATTCTCACATGTGGCTACCTTGGGATGGGATTATTAATCATATCAAGATTGATTAAGAGCCCAAGATGAAAATAAATGATCACTAATTATAATGCCAAGAATGAGAAGGTAAATTTCTAATCATCTAAATTTGGTTTTTACACTCTAGAAACCACTAATATTGTTGTAGGTGACAAGATGGAAGAAGAAAGCAAAGGTCTTTGGACATTGCACTTTTATGGTGCATGAGCTAAATAAGACTCAAGCATTGGAATTTTTCTAATAAATTTTGAAGAAATGCAGTATCTAGCCTCTTATAGATTACAATTCTCTTGCACTAATAATTTAGAAAAATATAAAAATCTTATTTTAGGATTTCATTTTAAAGTTAAGTGTAAAATAAAATAACTATTGCCTTATGGTGATTTTGAGTCAGTTGTTAATCAAATTAGAAGTATCAATGCAAATGTTCCTGTCTAAGTATAAATTTAGATCTGGGGATTTAATTAAGTATTTTGACTCAGTCAATATTGTTTCCTTGCCTAGGGAATAAAACCAATTGAAAGATGCTCTGGCTTTAACAATAGTGAACTTTGTACCTCTAAAGGCTTTTAATTTATAGAAATTTACCATGGAGATAATCTCATGCCCCTCTATACCTACTTACATCAATCATTTCCAAGTCTTTAGTGATGACTAATAGATAATTGACTTCTTGTGAAATGATGACATGTTTGAATCTCATACCATTGATAAATAGGATGAAAGTTATATATAAATTTTAAAGGACAATGAACATGGAATAATCCAAATTAAAGATAATCGAATCCCCACGGACATGATTTCACTAGAAAGAATGTTTGATGCAAACAGATAAGGGACTAAAGGTAAGTAACCCAAAGTAAGTGAGAAGGATTACAATCAAGTAAACTTGGAAAATATTGAGAATGAATGGAATGTCAACATTGGTCTAGTGTGCATCGATGAAGATTTGAAGATCACAACTACCCTTTTAACCAGATTCAAGGATGTTATTGTCTGGTCATATGTAACCTAAACATATTCGATACTAGAGTGATTACTCACATTATCCCATTAAAATAAGCCTATAAACCTTTTAGGCAAAGATAGAGGCTAGTAAATCTAGTATTGGAACCTCTAATTTACAAAGAAGTGAATAAATTACTTGATGCAAGGATAATATTTCCCATAAAGGCACTTGACATGGGCCACCAACATTATGACTATCTAGAAGAAGAATGGAGAAATAAGACTTTGTGTTGATTTTTATAAATTAAATAGATCATTAGAGAAGGATAACTATCCCTTGCCATCTTTGGATGAAGTCATACAATTGGTGAGTGGCTCTAGAATGATGCCATTCCTTGATGGATTTTTAGGCTACAACCAAGTCCTAATGAATAACAATGACAAAATGAAAACTGCCTTTACCATGAAATGGGGAACATTTGCATACAAATGAATGCCATTTGGATTGATCAATGCAAGAGTAATGTTTTAGTGAGTAATGGACCAACATTCCATGGATTAATTGGTAAGTGCATCATTATATACATAGATTATCTAACAATTTTAAAAATTTGGGAGATCATATGATGCATTTAAAACAAGTGCTAGAGAAGTGCAGAAGGTATGGTATTTATTTAAACCCTAAGAAAAGTATGTTTTGTTTGACTAAAGGTAAACTCTTAGGACATGTAATCACTCAATAAGTTATGACTATTGACCTTGATAGGATTAATGCAATTTCAAAAGTAGGAGTTCCCAATAGTAAAAAGAATTGAAATATTTCTTTAACAAATTTAATTTTATAAGAAAGAATGCCATGCTAAATAAGGATGAAAAGATAGAATGGACTACTAAAGCAAAGAAGGCCTTTCAAGACATCAAGGATGTTATTATTCAAGATCCTATTCTGATAAGTCCTAATTTTAGTAAAGATTTATATCTATACTCTTTTGCTTATGATCATACTATTGCTACTATCTTAACATTGAAAGAAGATGACAAAGAACACCCCATAGATTTCATGAGCACCAACCTAAAGAATACAGAGCTAAATTATGATATTCTAGATACAAAGAAATATGTGTTGGTAAAGGTTGTCAAGAGGTTCAGACACTACATCTTGAGGAATAAGACCTATGCTATAGTATCTAATCCTGATATTAAATTGATGCTAGGATAAAATGAAATTGGATAGTGAAGAGGGAAGTGGATGACCAAAATTCAAGAATATGACTTAGATATAAAATTTGCTAAGTTGGTTAATAGTTAGGGTCTAATCTAACTCATTTTAAACACTGATTCTCACATTGATGTTTTATAGGTTGATGCAGGTCAAGTGCCTAGAGGAGATTAGTACAAAGATATTCTTCATTACTTTCTACATGAAGTGTATCCCCCATACCTCAAGAGAGAACATAAAAGGGCCCTTAGATTGAGAGCATCCCATGTCATGATCAAAAGAAGAATCCTCTATATAAATAACTATGAAAAGATTTACTTAAGATGTGTTTCTATAGTGAAATCCACTGAAATCATGCACAATTTCCATGAAAAATTAGGAAGTGGTCATCTTCAAGGCATACCATAACACACTTGATATGGAGGGCTAGTTATTATTGGCCAATTATATTCAAGGATGCACATGCTCATGTGAAAACATGCCACTAATGTCAAGTGTTAAATTGAAGAGAGATAAAGTCATCCATGCCTTTGAAACCAATAATTGAAGTGAAGTCATTTACATAATGGGTCCTCAACTTCATAGAAGTGATTAATCCATAATTCTCTATGGGACATAAGTTCATACTCACAACTGTAGACTATTGCATTAGGTGGAATAAAAGAGTGACCACTAAGAATAATATAAAAATCAATGTAATCAAGTTATTAGAAGAAAATAACATCACTTGATTTGGGATGCCCCTATCTTTGGTATGTGACAATGGCCCTACCTTTACATCAACTGAATTCATTGAATGGGCTTATGACAAATAGATGGTCATCAAGTTTGCTTTAAACTACTACCCTCAGGTTAATGGAGTTATAGAATCCACTAATAA